>CAJGYO010000015.1:42386802-42892708 GCA_904845875.1 Miscanthus lutarioriparius
GATTATGTCACGCCATTGGATGTACAATGCCGATCGCCGCTCCCAAGACTTTATTGAGGGCGTGCACTATTTCTTAGGTGTGGTCGAGGCAAATAAGCGGGATGGTTTCATGTGCTGTCCATGTGCCCTATGTAAGAATTTAAAGGAATATTCAAGCTCAATGAGTCTACATTCACATTTGCTTAAGTCAGGTTTCATGTCAAACTATATATGTTGGACTAAGCATGGAGAAAGCGGGGTCATGATGGAAGAAGGTGAAGGAGAAGATTTAGACATTGATGACATTATTGCTCAGTATAGTGCCTTTGATGATACTACAATGGGGGAGATGAAGAAGAGGTAGCGGCAGAAGATGATCTCGGTGATGCTCTTGGCGATGCCATTCGTGATGCACAACAAGAATGCGAAAGTGAAAAAGAGAAAGTTAAGTTCGAGCGCATGCTTGAGGATCATAGAAAGTTGCTATACCCGACGGCCGAAGAGGGGCAAAAAAAGCTAGGTACAACATTGGAATTGCTACAGTGGAAGGCAAAGAATGGTGTATCCGACAAGGCATTTGGGAATTTATTGAACCTCATAAAGAAGATGCTTCCAAAGCCAAATGAATTGACCACCACTACGTACGAAGCAAAAAAGGTTGTCTGCCCTTTGGGATTAAAAATCCAGAAGATACATGCATGTCCTAATGACTGCATCCTCTACCATGGCAATGAATACGAGAATTTGGATGAATGCCCGGTATGTAAAGCATCGCGGTATAAGATCAGGCGCGATGATCCTGGTGACGTCGAGGGTGAACAACGTCCTAGAAAGAAAATCCCTGCCAAGGTTATGTGGTATGCTCCTATAATACCATACTTAAAACGTTTGTTCAGAAATAAAGACCATGCAAAGTTATTACGGTGGCATAAAGAAAACCGTAAGGTAGACAATATGCTGAGACACCCAGCTAATGGGTCCCAGTGGAGAGCGATAGACAGGGAATTTCCAGAGTTTACAAATGAGGCTAGAAACTTAAGGTTTGCCTTAAGTACAGATGGTATGAATTCTTTTAGGGAGCAGAGCATTAGTCATAGCACTTGGCCAGTTACTCTATGTATCTACAACCTTCCTCTATGGTTATGCATGAAGCGAAAGTTCATTATGATACCGATCCTCATCCCAGGTCCGAGGCAACCTGGCAACGACATTGATGTCTATCTGAAGTCTTTAGTTGAAGAACTTCTAGTTTTATGGAACAAACCAGATGTACATGTCTGGGATGAGTACAAACAAGAACACTTTGACCTACGAGCAATGTTGTTCGTAACAATCAATGATTGGCCTGCTTTAAGTAATCTTTTAGGTCAGACAAATAAAGGATATAATGCATGTACACATTGTTTTGATGACCTTGACAGTATATATTTGAAAAGATGTCGAAAGGTCATGTACCTTAGCCATCATCGATTCCTTCCTTTGAATCACCGAGTAAGAAAGAAAGGGAAGCATTTTAAAGGTAAGCCAGACCACCGGAAGAAGCCTCATAACCGAACCGGGGAAGATGTACTTCGCAATGGTTAAGGATGTGAAAGTAGTATTTGGAAAGGGACAAGGCAGCGAATCTATTCCCAAAGATGCTAAGGGACACGCACCCATGTGGAAGAAGAAGTCCATCTTTTGGGAGCTACCCTATTGGCAAGTCCTAGAGGTCCGCAACACAATCGATGTGATGCACCTGACAAAGAATCTTTGTGTGAACCTGTTAGGATTCATAGGTGTGTACGGGAAGCCAAAGGATTCACTTGAAGCACGCCAGGACTTACAGGGCATGAAAGAACGAGACAACCTTCATCCAGAGAAGACAGATGATGGATGTCATTACTTAAGTCCTGCTAGCTACACGCTTAGCAAAGAAGAGAGGGACAACATGTTCGAATGTCTAAGCAGCATCAAGGTCCCATCGGGATTCTCCTCCAATATAAAGGGTATAATAAATGTGCTAGAGAAGAAATTCCTAAACTTAAAGTCCCACGACTGCCACGTGCTTATGACGCAATTGTTTCCAGTTGCTTTAAGAGGAATTCTACCTCCACATGTACGTCTAGCCACCGTGAAGCTATGTGCATTCCTCAATACAATTTCTCAGAAGGCAATCAATCCAGTGGAACTAGCTACTCTATAGAATGATGTGGTTCAATGTCTTGTCAGCTTTGAGTTGGTGTTCCCTCCATCCTTCTTTAATATCATGACACACCTCCTAGTTTATTTGGTGAAGGAATTCAGTATTCTTAGACCTGTGTTCTTACATAACATGTTCCCCTTTGAAAGGTTTATGGGAGTCTTGAAGAAATATGTGAAAGTCCATTCTAAGCCTGAAGGAAGTATCGCCCAGGGCTATGGAACAGAGGAGGTAATTGAGTTCTATGTTGACTTTATTCCTGACCTTGCCCCGATTGGCGTTCCCGAATCGCGACACGAGGGGAGACTCAGTGGTAAAGGAACTTTAGGGAAAAAAACATATATCGGCATGGAAGACGATTATTTCAATAAAGCACACTACATAGTTCTTCAGAACTCGTCATTGGTGCATCCGTACATCGAGATACATAAGGAGTTCTTACGATCCAAGTTTTCAGAGAAGACTGAAGCTTGGATTAGCCGTCAACACATGAAAAGTTTCAGTGGTTGGTTGCGAAAAGAATGTCAAGGCGATGACAATATTGATGAGCAAATGTATTTGTTGGCTAGGCAACCATCATGGCAAATCCTCACGTACCAAGGGTACGAGATAAATGGCAATACATTTTACACAGTTGCCCAAGATAAAAGGAGCACTAATCAAAATAGTGGTGTTCGCATAGATGGCACAGATCCAAATGGGAATATATAAACATATTATGGCCGCATAGAAGAGATATGGGAACTAGACTACGCACCTAATTTTAAAGTCCCTTTGTTCCGGTGCCAATGGGAACTAGAAAGTTTGAACAAAATGTAATTCAAATTTCACAAGTGTGTGACATAGTTTTAGAAAGTCTATATGAGATTCAAAAATTTATGACCAGTGTTTGATAAAACTTTCTCAAATGGGAAAATGAGCTATGTAATAATTGTAGATCTTCCTGAGATGATCAAACTTGGTATTCAAAGATTTTTCATCTGAGGTCATTTAGTGTCTCATTTGAGCAAGTTTGACCAAGTCAAATTTGGTCAAATGAAAAAACAACACTTTAACTCTAGTATTATGAACCCTAAATGACTTCAAATTAAAAAGTTTTGAATGCAAAGTTTGTTAAACTCATGAAGATCTACAATTGTTGTTTTGGTCAACTTTCCATTTGAGAAAGTTTGGACGGTTCAAATTTATGATTTTAAAATTTCAACACCTACAAACTAGTTTTTGGAACCCTAGATTGTCTCAAATTGAAAAGTTTTGAATACGAAGTTTGTTCATCTCATTAAGATATACAATTGTTGTTTTGGTCAACTTTCCATTTGAGAAAGTTTAGATGGTTCAAATTTGTGATTTTTAAATTTCGACGCCTACAAACTAGTTTTCGGAATCCTAGATTGTCTCAAATTGAAAAGTTTTGAATATTAAGTTTGATCAACTCATCAAGATCTACAATCCTTATATAGGCCATTTTTCATTTGAAAAAGTTGTAGAACAAAAATACTACATTTTCTTTATTTTTATAGGTTCAACGAAAATTTCCTATCAATTTTGGTCAAAAACCGAGAAAAAATTGAAACATTGACGTTACAATAATGTGATAATAAATTTCCTATCGAATAATATTAGTTTTATTAATTTTAAGTTACAAATATATTTTTGCATTAACAAAATACTTAGTATTAGTAACATTTATATTCTATATTCATAAAAGAAATTAAAAACTTTAGGTTACAAAATTTTCCTATTTACAATAAATAATTAGTTAATAAATAGTATTTTTTAAAATAAATATTACAAAGTATTGAAGTTGCTATAGAATTAATTGATTAACCTAGTATTAAACAATGAGAACAAAATCAAAATCCCAGGCCTTTCCAATTACTCTGGCGGGCTGCCAAAATTTTCAGGCCATTAGTCTCGGCCCAGGCCAGGAACCGGGACTAAAGGGTGGGCGGCAATTTCGGTGCCCGCCCAAAAATACCTTTAGTCCCGGCCACCAACCGGGACTAAAGCCTTTAGTCCCTACCGGTAAGCGAGTTAGACTAAAGGGTTGGACCTTTAGTCCCGGTTCGGCTTACCAGCCGGGACTAAATGACGTTTAGTCCTGACCTATATATATCGAACGGTTCTTGTTCTGTTCATCTTCTACTTTTCGATCTACACGTCGATCATCGCCGCCGCCACCGCCATCTTCGATCTTGCCTCCGTCATGCCCGCCCGCGCCGGCCGTCGAGCTCTTCGTCTCTGCCGCGGCCGCCGCTGCCGTCGTCTACCCCTTGCCACCACGCCATCCGCTTTCGCCCGCATCGCGCGTCGTCTCTCCGCCGCATCCCATCTCCGCCGCCGCACCCGAGCCCACCATCCGTCACCGACCGCTTCCCGCCCGGCCCCGTCATCGAGCCCTTCGCCTGTCGTCGAGCTCGAGCTCGCTCACCAAGGCCGTCGTCGTCCTCGCCTTCGCCGCACCATTCCGCCTGCATCGATCTCGCCGTCTCCACCGTACGTCGTCCTCGCACGAGGTGATCAGCTCGGCCCCGTGGCCGGCCAGCACGCCCTGCCTGGCCCGCCATCCGCCCCAGCTAGCCTGCTAGCTAGCTGCTCTCGGCCATATTTTTTTTATAAAGTTTCTAGTTTTTTTAGATTGTTTTTGATATATATGTTAGATTAAAATGTATGTTAAATTTAATTACTAGTTTATTTAGATAGTTTTTTAGATAGTTTTTAGATAGTTTTTAGATAGTTTTTGATATATATGTTAGATTAAAATGTATTAAAATTTAATTAGTAGTTTATTGTTAGTTTTTTAGTTAGTTTTTTAGATAGTTTTTGATATATGTTAGATTTAAATGTATTAAAATTTAATTAGTACTTTATTTAGATAGTTTTTTAGATAGTTTTTTATTATAGTTTTTGATATATGTTAGATTAAAATGAATTATCTATTACTAGTTTATCAAATTTCATGTTAGATTTATTTAATTGGATTTAGTAATTATATATTCTATCTCTCTATATATATGTTAATTAGATTTAATTTTGATTTAGTAATTCTATCTATGTATATATGTTTATTATATTTAATTGGATTTAGTAATTATTATTCTATCTCTCTCTATATATGTGTTAGATTTAATTTTAATTTAGTAATTCTATCTATGTATATATGCTAGGTTTAATTAGATTTAGTAATTAATTCTATCTAGATATATATGTGTTATTATATTTAATTGGATTTAGTAATTATATTCTATCTCTCTATATATATGTTAGATTTAATTTTGTTTTAGTAATTGACACATGCATATTTTATTAGTAATTCTATCTCTATATCACATGCATATTTTATTTTAGTAATTCTATCTATATATCACTTGGATATTTTATTAGTAATTCTATCTATATCACATGCATATCTAAAGAGAGATTCTATATGTATACATATGTACTTAATTATTTCTATGTGTATATATACATATACTTATTTCCATGTGTTGAGAGAGAGAGAGAAAATTGTATCTAGAGAGACATTCTATGTGTTATCACATGCATATCTAGAGATATATACATATGCACTTATTTCTATGTGTTGAGAGAGAGAGAAAATTGTATCATTCTATGTGTATATATACATGTACTTATTTCTATGTTTTCGGATCGAAAGTGTTTTTTATTTGATTCCAAAGCCTATACCTTATTATTGTTTATCCTTATGAAATATTGTGTGTTATTATATTTAATTGGATTTAGTAATTCTATATGTGTTATCACAGGTACTTATGTTATGTGCCATAGTAATTCTATCTATGTGTTATCTTGAAAATACAAATGGTTGCTCCGGATGATAACTTGAATGATGACATAATGGCGGATATTATCAACGCCGGCACCAATGCGGATGTAGATGACACGAGTCGGTACTTTGCTGATTATGAGGATATCCTGAATATCCCGGTGGTTGAAGATCAACAAATTATCGCGCAAGAAAATACTGGCGAGGTATATTCGATTATCTATCATCTCTTATAGATGCATGCGTACGTATATTTGTTGTTAATCGTTGTGTTTCTATTCATGTAGCCGGTCTCTGGATCTACATCAACCACCGGCAAGAGTAGGAAAGTCCGAGGGCCAAAAAAGCCATTAGAGGGCCGTTTCATAATATCAGAATTTGACACCGACACCGGTAAACCATTGGGACCACATGCTCAGACATATGTCAATCAATGTGGGTTCATTATAAGGGATAGGATCCCAGTTAGTGCTCGTGAATGGAAGCAGAAGATATCCGCTCCTAATGTTAGTTTTGTATCTGATCGTGACAAGAACCTAGCTTGGAGAGATATCACTCAGCATTTCACATTACAAGCAGATGATGCTTTGAAAGAGCTAGTGAGGGATTGGACAATGAAGAAGATGGCAACATTGTTCCAGAGTTGAAAGAAGACATTATATAAAAAGTTTATCTTGAAGAATGATACGCCGGATTTCAATGCTAAGGCGTTTGTCAAGTTGGAGTCCTATTGGGATGACTTCGTAGAATACAAGACATCTCAAGAGAGTGAGGAATGTGTGATGAGGAATCAGCAGAATACCTGACAGAAGCAATACCATCATCGCATGGGATCAGGTGGTATAGGAGTGCTATTCCCAAGTGGCAGAACCTAGAAGCAGAGATTACTGCCAAGGGAATCATACCTGAAACAATAGAGAAGAACTGGCCTCAATGCGCAAAGAATTGGTTCTACGCTCATGGGGGAAGCCTAGACCCAGACACTGGCAATCTAATTTTCGGCCAAAAATTTGAGAGAGCAACACAGAGACTAGCTCGTGCTAGGGAAGAAGCTCGTGCTAGGGATGGGTCACGGCGGCCACTGGCGTCAGTCTTTGTCGAGTGCCCGCCGTCAGGCACACGGCAAAGATTTTTATTTTTTTTTAAATATTCTTTGCCGAGGGCCATTCTCCAAGCCCTCGGCAAAGATTTTTTATTTTTTTTAAATATTCTTTGCCGAGGGCCATTGGCCAGGCCCTTGGCAAAGATTTTTTATTTTTTTTAAATATTCTTTGCCGAGGGCCATTGGCCAGGCCCTCGGCAAAGACCCCCTTTGCCGAGGGCCAGGCTAGACCCTCGGCAAAGAGTTTTTTTTTGTTTTTTGAACCTAGTTTTTTTGTGGTGCTATAATACATTATTTAAATCTTAATTTTAAAATTTGGGCCAAATTTGACTTTTTTTATATCTTTCCCTAATTTATTTCTTTTCGTTGATTTTTTTCGAATATTTCAAATTTGAACTGCAGATGGATGGAATAATGCAATTTAGTGATTCGAAAAATGTTATTCATGGTATTTGGTGTATGTTGAGTCCCTATCCATGAACTCGCATCAAATTTCGGGCATCTTCTTCACGTAACATGACGAGAAACTTGTCAGAAAAGTGTTTTTAAATTATATAAAATCCATACGAAGTCTGAAAATCATGAAACTTGTCGAGGTGTCATGTTATCGCATGTGTAGGCTATGGTAAAAATTTGAGAAGGTTTCGAGCAAGTTGTGACGTCGGATGCCTAAAACCCAGACACGTAAGATGGACTACCAGGCACGTTTGAGATAGTCTTACCCGAAGCAATCGAAATGGAAGTAGACAACGAAATGGTTGATGGCGAGGTCGATGGAGATGTGGTGGTAAATGCCAAGGACATAGCAATGCTTGAGCGATTACTTCTAGGCAATGACTACGATGACAACATAGAACATTCGGATAGTGTTGCCCATTTGGATAATTTTGACAGTGATGATGAGACCTATGATCCCAATCATGAAGATTATTCATAATACATGTAATACTATGTTTTTTTAATTTGTGTTTTGTTTATATATTTTGAATCTATTTCTAATATATGTACTAATTAGTCTTGTTCATTCTTTGTGATTGCAGGTGATTGAACAAAGATGGCGAGCAGATGTCCACGCCGTGACACGCCCTCGGTTTATAGGAGAGACCGCCCTCTCCTTCGAGGTGAGGGGTCATTGTCTGGGGCAGCGTCCGCAGGAGGTGACGAGAGGAGGACCAGGGGCAGTAGCCATAGGAGACAGCGGTCTCCTCCCTCGCCACGTGATGAGGTGCTAGAGGAGGAGCACATGATGGCCATGGCCATGTCCTCATCGGAGGACGAGAGGGGTCAGCAGATGGGCGAGGTAGGCGAGGCGCTCTAGGGCGAGGGAGGCGAGGGGCTCGAGGGCGACGGAGGGGGTACCGCTACCCGGACTCCCTACGAGCGAGGTCCCGCGAGCCTCCCTCCGGTTCTGCTTCCTCACAACCGCCCAGTGATTTGGCCTATGGCAAAGAGGTAAGTAACTGTAGATGTTATCACAATTACTTCATAAGATATGTTGGAAATCATAAGAGAAACTGATAAATTTTCTTAATCACTTGTGCAGGCCCGGTTGGTTTTGTCAGTACTTCAAAGACGCACCTCCGCGAGCATCCTTGGTGTTTTGTGCAGAAATGGTACCCCAAAGATTGTGCAACTGTCTCAAGAGCCGGTGGTGTGGGGCCGACCTCCAATCGGGGACAGTACGCTACCGTCACGGATGACACTTACCGCAACAAGCAGGAGCGGGTATTGGCGGAGTTTTGGGTAAGTTTCTCTTGCACAACATTGCTTAATACATCTCATTCATTGGTTAAATGTTTTATTGAAATAATGAATGGATACATCGGTTTTGTATGCAGAAAT
The DNA here is from genome assembly GCA_904845875.1 of Miscanthus lutarioriparius. NCBI lineage: Eukaryota > Viridiplantae > Streptophyta > Magnoliopsida > Poales > Poaceae > Miscanthus > Miscanthus lutarioriparius. Next base: position 42,395,695 of record CAJGYO010000015.1, read on the forward strand.
TTTTCAAGGTCAAGGACTTGAGGCCTGTGGGATCGAAAGCGGCATGCATGACTTGTAGGAAGTACGTCACTGAGATGCACCACCATGGGCGCGTCCAAGCCCACATAGACTACTACAGGTTGGTACTTAAGCAGTCCCTCCTCAAGCCTCAAGCAAGACTGATTACGCTGACCCAGGACCAGTACCTTGAGGTAGGCGAATAACATTCATAACGATTCGTTTTGATATTAAGTAGGTTCAATTTCATCTTCTTATATGTCAAATACTCGATGACTTGTAGGTTATTCCCTGGTGGTGCCGATCGTATCCCGAGTGCTAGGCCATGATCGTGGACAAGTGGTTATCACAGGACTTTGTTGACACGCACGAGAGGCAACGGGAACAGCGTCTGATGAGGCAAGGTCCAACTCACCATCAAGGCAGCCGCAGCCTCCCCGGATACAAACAAGCATACGTAAGTGATTTCTTTCATTTATTTTGATGCTCAATTCTGCTTGATTTCTCACCATCTTCCCGTCTTCTCGTAGGAGGCTACGCACCCAGGCGAGGAGGTCTCGAAGTTCTCTACGTGGGCTATGTCCCACATGGGCAGGGCATCGTCCTCTATCTCCTTCGACCCGGCTGCCCCGCCCCAGGTGTACTCCGACCCGAACGTGTACACTAAAGTCTAAGAGTACACGTCCTTGGTAAGGGAGATCTATGGGGAAGATTACAATGTGCGCACTGAGCCCATTGATGGAGAGACGATCATGAGGCTTGGAGGAGGCAAGAAGCACGGACGGCTGTGGATTGCAGACAGCGCCATCGACTCCACCACTATTCCCTCCCTCGATGCTATCCGAGCACGGAGCACGAGCTCCAGCCAGCCCATACGCTCACGGCCTTCTCCAGCACTGCAGCAGGTCCAGGCACTCTAGGTAATTCTTGTTTTACTCGTCGTACGTTGATATTTATACACCTAAATTAGATTTGCATTACTGATACATTGGAGTGAAATATTGCAGGCCGAGCTGTAAGAAACAAAAAGGCAAAGTCAAGAGCGAGCATCGCTGAATCGACCGCAAGACACTGTAGGGCCCAAAGAGGTCGTGTTCGAGGTCAGCAGGACGAGATGGCGAGATGATGGTGATCATGCAAAGTCTTGGGCAAGCATCGGGTGTACCTGTGCAGTTTTTAGCTCCTCCACCTCCTACTCCTGCAGCTACTCCTGCAGCTACTCCTGTAAGTATGAAAGTTCACTTTTCGCTTGTGCTTTGCATGTATGTCGGCCTTCGTGCCGTTGTGGATGTCGGCATTCGTGCCGTTGTGGATGTCGGTGTTCGTGCCGTTGTTTCTTGCAGGTTTTGGAAACCTCCCCGTGCAGGGGAGGTGCTGCCAAAATTTTCAATTGAGTCTAATCTTTTTGTATTCCTAGATTACTAGATGCAATCTCTAAGTTCCAAAACTGTTTTCCCGGATTACTCACACATGCAATCTCTGCTCCTTTGTGCAGCCTCTGTCCGCGGGTTCCAATCATCCCGGTAGTGCGTCACCGGCTGATCCCGCCTTTCCTTCACCACCATCTCATAGGCTACCTTGATGAGGACTAGTGCTAGGTGATGTGGTTGGACTTTATTGTAATATTTGTGGTTTATGGTTCTGACTTATGCTTGGATTTCATAAACTTGTCGTAATAAACATGTGAATGATGATGAACATGTGACTTGTCATTGTAATATATTGTCATTTGTGGTTCACAATTATGGTTGTGATATATTGTGACAAAATGGGTTCTGTGTGATATATATATATGAAATGCTTGTGTCGATGGAATGCAAAAAACAAAAAAAAAATTAAATTTCTGCCTCTTTGCCGAGGGCAATGACCAAGGCCTTCGGCAAAGAAGGGTCATTTGCCGAGGGTCGTCCCATTGCCCTCGACAAAGATTTTTTTTTAAAAAAATAAAATTTCTGCAACATTTCTTTGCCGAGGGCCATGGTTGGGGGCCCTCGGCAAAGACTTTTTGAAAAAAAATAAAATTCTTTGCCGAGGGCCTTCGGGGAAGCCATCGGCAAAGATTTTCAAAAAAAAGAATAATTTTTTGCCGAGGGCCGTCCCATTGCCCTCGGCAAAGATTTTTTGGTAAAATTCTGCATATTTCTTTGCCGAGGGCCATGCTTGGAGGCCATCGGCAAAGATTTTTCAAAAAAAAATTCTTTGCCGAGGGCCCCGGAGACGGCCCTCGGCAAAGACTCCGTCCCAGGCGCCGGCGCCGTGACGACTGCTTTTCTTTGCCGAGTACCGCTCCAGCCCTCGGCAAAGACCCTCTTCGCCGACTCAAAATTCCCCGAGAGCTCTTTGCCGACGGCAGCCCTCGGCAAAGCCTTTGCCGAGGGTTAATGGGCCTTTGCCGAGGGCCTAAGGCCCTCGGCAAAGTGGCCGTCTCCAGTAGTGGATGGTGTATTATGACTGAAAAATACTTTACTCACGGGTGGGCACCGTCGGGGAAGGGAAAAGGGTTTTCCTGACGGTTACTATGGGGAAGCCAAACAGGATCTCTGACGCTGGGTTACCGATAGAAAAGGTTTAAAAACACTCTTGACCGGATGCGGTCGACAGGGATTGATTCCCTGACGGTGAGGAGAAAACTGACGCGGAACGTTATCCCAGACAGTTGGGGCCATCAGTAGATATTCTGTTATGGTTCACCCCTGATGGCAACCGTCACTGATGGTCTTCCCTTGACGGTTTTCGACACTTTCCCTGTCGCCTGTCGGAACAGGCCGTCATGGGAAAACTTGCCTGGGTACTGCACCTTTCCTTATTCTTTTCCCGTCATCTCCTTTTCTCTCGGCTACACGGACAAAAAGCGCCGCCGCGCGCGCTCACCGTGGTTCCTCCCAGCATGCCGTTCCTAGCAAATTGGTCATGCACATTTTTTCTAGTGTCAAAAGCCAGCCATGCACGACTGTATGTGTATGGCGGCAATAGGTACAATAACCAACGCCAATTTAAAAGTGGCGCCCATCTAAGGGACTATTTGGAACGAAGGAATTCAAAACGCAGGAATAGTAAAAAACGCAGGAATAAGATACGATGAAAAGTGAAAAACTACGGGATTTCAAAACACGTGAACATAAAATTTAGGCTGTTTGAAACACATGAATTTATAACATAGGAATTGTAACATGTTAGGCAAATATGGGTACTAATTACTATATCTATTAGGCACGGATATGACCCCACAAGCTGTGGGTCCCATAACTACTACAGTACCTCAATTGTTATCCGGTCCTCCTCTCTTTCTTTTTCTTGAACGCAGACTTTCTCGTTCTTATCTAATCCTCGTTCTTTTCTGCTCATCTCATCTCTCTAGTTCTGCTTGCAGCAAGTAGCAGTGAAGCTGAACGCTGAGCGCAGGGGAGCGGGCATGCGGTGAGCCCAAGGGCCAGGGGAGGGCGGCGCGTTCCTCCGTTCACCGTAGAGAAGCTAAGCAACCGACGAGGAGCCATGGTAGGAGACCGACGAGAGAGCCATGGCGGCAGTGATGGTCCAAGCAGACCAGGACACCATGTTCTTCTCGCCTTAACGGCTCTTTTTTCCCTCCACTTCACACATGCTACCTCGGGCTTCAGCGAAGGAAAACAAAACAATGGACCTGGATTCTTTCATTCCCGTGAAATTGCTTCGCAGCTACAGTATTCCAGAGGAACGGTTTGGGCGATTCCTCCATTCCAAACGCTCACATGAGTTTCCTTTCCTCTCTTTCTGATTCCTATGGTATTCCTTCAATTCAAACACTCCCTAAGGGCCTGTTTGGAACGGAGGAATACAAAACATAGGAATGGGAAAAAACGCAGGAACAAGAAAACACATGAATTGAATGAATGGGTAAAACAGAGGATTGGAAAAACACAAGAATTTCATTGGAGTTGTGTTTGAAACATAGGAATTGAAATATCTCAGGAATTTGAGGGAGCTAGAAATAAATCTAAGTGCTTATACTAATGCACAGTGGTTCCACATGCTAGTTATTAAATGTACAAATATTGTGGTCTGCTGTGATCCACTCATTTCTTGTATTTTTTAATGCCTCGTCGGTGGAATCATGAAAGGTGGCTCTGGCGGCTCAGGTAGGTACTGCTAACGAGGCTCCTAGATCGCTATTAGCAAGTGATCAGGCCATCCTTCACGCGCAGGAAAATTTCCAAGCGATTCAAGTGGATGTTTCCTTTCCTTCATTTTGCGTAGGAAACGAAGCCTTTCCAGAGGAAAGGGACGCCCGGTTCCTGCAATCCAAACACATGGTGACGTAAGCAAAATGGAGGAATCTTGTTTCTTTGAAATTCCTATGGCAAAACTCCAATCCAAACAGACCCTAAAGGGTAAAATAAGAATTTATCACTTTAACCAACTAGAATCAACTATAGTTAATAATCTAAGGATCCAAATACTCTTAATTATTGTAATCCATAATCCTAATTATAATAATCACATGCATAATCCTAATTATGATAATCCACTTGTGATCCAAACAGGGCCACAGAGCAAATAATTGAAGACAACCCGATCTGCACACTTACAATGCACGTGTTGTTTATTTTATTTGAAGAGAACCTGGAAGGAAATCCATCGGAACACGTGCTGTTTAAGGTTTGGCAGTACAGATGAAGTCTTTCGTAATGGGAGATCCCAAAATAAAAGGAAAGCAAATGAAAAAAAGAGACAAGGAAGATACAATTTTGCGTTTGGCAACCAAGACCGGAAATGTGAGGCCAAATTGCCAAAGCACAAGAGCAACACTAATAATACAGCCAGCTACTGGCTACATATAGTAGTTACATCATCACTATTAATACATGAACCACTTGTGCCTCTCATAAAGTTGTTTTTGTTTTTTTATCCAAGCCGACTGTCACTAATGACCACGCGTCCAGCCTAAACGGGTCACTGATGACCCTTTATGAGTGACCCATTCAGTCAATGCGCATCACTGATGACCCTGTATCAGTGACCCATTCAGTCAATACGCTTCACTAATGACCCTTTATAGCGCCGCGTACAGCGAACACACTGTCTCTGATAACAATTTAAAAAAAGAAAAAAAAAGAAAAAACTTCGATTGCTGTCCTTATATACAGCTAAATAACAAACAAACCCACTCTTTCAATACAAGATCCACTCATTCAATACAAGATCACTCATTCAATACAAGATTCACAATTTCAATTCCATCCAAATAGGCCAATGGGATGCGAAAAAAGACTACACTGTGTTATAGGGCTGTGGAGAATTATAAGTTTAGAGTTTTGCAAACTACTACCGTGCCGCTGTGAAGATGCCAGCATCCTTGCTGGAGTCCTAGTAGCCCACCATTATCTGCAAAGTTAAGAAAAGGATACACTTAAGTTTCAAACAAAAATGATGAGAACTGAAGATCCTAGTACTTGCAGCTACCATTCTTCAGCCTGAGATATCCACATATAAGTAGGTACAAACTAGTAAGGTCCCAGTCATCAAACAAAAGAAATTACCAAGTAACATCTCATTAGAAAATTTGGATCTGCCAAAATTACAAGCTATCAGTAGTATCCATGCAGGTCAATTTTGCTCCATATTAACATATTCACAAATCACAACTGTGTAAAGTTCATAATATGTGTCATCAAGCAGGTCCTAGCCATTAACTCTTCCCAAGTTCTAGAATAGACATCAGTTGAAGTTCTGGCAACCTCTTTCAGCTTACAGGAGTTAAGCATATTTACTGTGGCTTGCAAACTGTTCCCAGAGACAGAACTACAAATAGTAACTTAAAAATTCCAGCTACCTGCAGAGCATCATCTAACTGGATCATTTCCTTCTCTTCCAACAGCCCAAGTCTTTTGCAGCACTGGATGTAAAATTGCAGTCAACCTGAAATATATCATGATCAATGCATCAGATTAACATTTAAAAAATTATATTACCAGGTCAAATTTGCATACCTCAATTTTTCTCAGCTCTGAGAACACCAGGTCAAGGTGATCTCCAGTTCCTGTGCCAGTTATAGCAGAAAATGGCAGAGGAGAAAACCTAGCAGGAACCAACAGAAAGATCAGCTGAGCAGCTTGGCTGACTGTTGGGCAATAAAAGAAAAGGCAAAACATAAAAAAGAGATGTCCATGTTAATATGTTTTATTGCTTTAAAATCACAGCACAAGTAGAGAATGCCATACAACAAGCATTGTAACTTAAAGCAATAAGCATTGTAATTTAACCATCATCTTTGCCATATAATTAGTTGCTCAAGTATGCATTTAGTGCCTTTTCAATGATCAGCAAGGTCGACAATAGTGATATCCAAACACATAAGATATATATATGGGAAATGTGGGCAACAGCTCTAAAGCCAATCCAGGCACCTCTCAATTATTTATAAAATCCATTTTAAGTTCTAATTTTCTGTTGCTAACAGCTTGTATAGATCCTATGTAGTACAGGATTAGCTGCAAATTGCATTTCCAGTTGCTGCAACTCACTAACCCACAGAATGATTGGTGTTTTTGTTTCAGAAAGGCTCTTTATTCCAATACAAATATTTGGTAACAAATTCAATTGCAGATGAGAGAAGAGAGAGAGAGAGAGAGAGAGAGAGAGAGAGTAGGAACTCGTCGCAGATTTACTGGAATGCAGGACACCAGAGGTTATCAACCAGCTGCCCTAACCTACTACTACAGAGTTTAAGTTTCTCGACAAGTCAAACGATCCCAAATTTGAGACTCTGGGTGCTGCAAAACATTAATACCTACCTACTACTTCCTCCGGTTTCTTAAAGAATGTCGTTTAGGACAGTGACACGGTCTCCAAAAAATAACTTTGACCATTACTTTTTGCTATGAAATATTTATAAAATATAGTCAACATATACTTTTATGAAACTATATTTCGAGATGAATCTACTTGCATCACTTTCATATTTTCAAACTCATCCCAAAAGAATTTTTTTGTAGTTAAAGTTTAAAATATTTGACTTAAGACGACCTCAAAACGACATCCTTTAGGAAACAGGAGGGAGTACTACAGAGCAGCAAGAGAGACCAGCTCTACCAAATGAACTCATCGTCCAACCAAACACAAACAAAATGCAACCCAACAATCATTACTGAAACTGAAAGTAGCAACACTGATATATAACACAATAAAGGATACTGCCAGCCTTGTTGAACATTATTAGTCACTCAAGATACTGGCATGGAAGTAGTCACTCAAGATACCTGAGCATGGATGACCATCTCCCCTCAGATAGCATACTCGCATTTTAAGACCTGTAATAGTTATCAGTGTATTAGCTAGGCATGACAAGATGCATTTGCTGTACAAGCGAGAGAAAATATCCAGGCAGACATTTATTGATCTGGTTAATTTAGGTAAACAGGAATATAGCACCCATAGCATAGAATTCCTTCTTTCCTCAGAGAGGAAAAATACTGTTCTGTCTCAGTGCAACCTCCAGCTAAGCTGAAGAAACAACAGACCTACAAAAGGGCCCCTGACAGAATTTTGCAAAGCTACATGTTAAATATTGCCCTCCAAAACTGGCCATCACTAAAGAAGCAGATGTAGACCTAAAGCAGTCCTACAGATCCCCCCACCACACCCCCAAGCACAGGCACGTTCCTACTTGTTCTAACTGTAGTAAAAAAGCCTGGTCTAAACCTGTCCAATTGTTCTGGGGTTTTGAAAGTTTATACGTGATCCTCGTAAACCTGTCTAATTAGTAATGTATTGATCTAAGGAGCAATCAAACATAGCAATATTCTATTCAATAGCCTTTGTGTCATGCATTCAGTTAAGAACTGTAAGTAACATGAGCTATAGCCGTTACATCTATGGTTAACCAGCTTCAATGGCGCCGAGCTAAGGGTCCACTTTCTGAATTCTTTCTGTCAGGGTCCATTTATGAGAAACTTTAAAAAAAAGGCTAAAATGTAAAAAATTCGGTTTCTGAGATAGCTGTAAGTGGTTGTGCTATAAAGCTAAAGCCTTTGACAAATTTCGTGGAGTAAAATGCATGATGGGTCTCAAACTTTTAGGGTATTCCCATCTGGTTCCCAAACTAAAAAAAACGACCATCTAGGTACCTAATCTATTACTGTCACACACCAACGGTTCAAAACAGGCTATGTCAACGCCAACATCTGACGTGGCGATGCCACATGGGCAGCTCCTAGGTCAGGCCATCATGTCGACCAGCGTGGGCATGCCGTGGCGCTCTGCGCGCGCGAAGGGAGGAAAAGGAGGGTGGGGGCGCTGCTGAAGAGATGTGTTCGGCACAGAGCGCAAGCACGCGGGGCGGTATGGAGCAGCGCGGAGTCACTGCTGCTGCAGAGGAACGGCCGGGCCAGGGTGCACGCGCCAGGGCGGAGCCGAGGCGTGGGGTCGCGCGGCGCTCGCGCGAAGAGCGGAGACGGCGGTGCCTGCTCCCGTTCGGTCAAAGGAATGGACGGGGGATGCCGCCCCAGGACAGCTCCACATGGCGCCGGCCGCCGGACAATTGATCTGCGCAGAGGGAGCACGGGAGATGCAAAGATGCATCTATTCGAGCCCTGCAACAGGATTGCACCCACGTCTGCCGCACGGAAGGGATCGACGGCGCATTCGTTCGTGAGCACCTGCGACGGTCTGTGTCCACTGCACACTCCACCGTGTTCCATTGTCAATGCCTACGGGAGGAACGCACGGATGCCGTGGTCTGCCGAAAGAGCAGGCACAAGAGGTCGAGGTTGGCCGGCTAACCACGCACGCCCAATCAGCGGCTAATCGAGAACGCCCATGCCATGCATCTACCCGTCACCGCGACACCAGAATGCGTCGAGCTACATGCATGCAGGTGCATGTGTGCTTGCACATATGTGCTCACGTGCAAGCTAACAAGCCAGGAGAAGGCGATGGGCCAGGAGGCAGCTGCATCTCTACACACGGCGCCAACGAGTAGGAGATCGGCACAACGGCACGTAGGAAGCGGCAGCAAGAGGCTCCAGACGTGTGTATCCCCGCTCATCTGTTCTTCAGACGGTTCTCTTCTTCCTCTGACCGAACGGGAGCAGGCGCCGCGACTCCGTTCTTCGCGTGAGCGCCGTGCGACCCCACATCTCGGCTCCGCCCTGCCGTGTGCGCCCCGGGCGTTCCTCTGCAGCAGCAGCCGTTGAATCCACGCTGCTCCGTACCGCCCCGCGTGCCTACTCTCTGTGCCGAGCACGCCTCTGCAGCAGCACCCAGGCCCTTCTTTTTCTCCCGTCGCGCGCAGAGCGTCGCAGCGTGCCCACGCCGGCTGGCTTGATGGTCTGACCTTGGAGCTGCCTACGTGGCATGGCCACGTCAGATGTTGGCGTTGACGTGGCGGGTTTTGGACCGCTGGTGTGCGACGACAATAGATTAGGGACCCAGATGACCACTTTTTTAGTTCAAGGACCCAGATAGGAACGTCCGAAAAGTATAAGAACCCACCATGCATTTTACTCAATTTCCTGTAATAGCCTGTAAGTCCAAAATGGCTTTGAGTGTTGTCATATTTGTTGGCTGTGGCTAGTGCAGCATAGATTGAATTTTCTGGGGGCAGTGGCCACCCCGTCAACATAAATGATATGACCCAGATATTCTAATATGTGCTGAGCAAAAGAACACTTGACTGTTTCAAGTACAGTTGGTTATCTAACAGATCTTGCAAGACCAGCTGTAAGTGTTTGATTCGTTCTTCTAGGGAAGTACTGTAGATCAATATGTCATCCAAAAAGACTAGCACAAATTTCCTGAGGAACGGTTGCAATACCTAATTCATGATGCACTGAAATGTAGTTAGGGCATTTGTGAGGCCAAAGGGCGTTACCTTGAATTGGTAATGTCCATGGTGTGTCTTGAAAGCAGTTTTGTACTCGCCTTCAGCTAGCATCCTTACTTGGTGGTATGTCTTGGTTGTTTTGATGGTCCAGGACCAGGCTGGTGAGATGGTTAGGCAAAGATGTTGTTGAAATTTGGGTCATCTTCAGAAACCATAGAGAATGAGTCTGAATGATCAGATTTGGCTTTAGCCTCCATCTGTCGCAGTGTCAAACCTGCTACTACTTGCCTGTTGGCGTCTACCTACTAAGCCATACGTTTCTGTTCCTCCTTGCTTTCCTTGAGCTTAGTCTTGAGTTCATGCTGGGTCACACCAATATCATTCATCCGAGCAAACAAGAGATCAAAATGGTCCATCGGTCCCATCGATTCTTGTCGCCATCCGTGCTCTTTGCATGGTGTTGAGGATGAATTTCATCTGCACCGAAGGCTTGGGTGGAGCCGTGATGCTGAAATTCAATGGAACTCCGAGAAAGTGAAGCAACCGGTTTGGTATACCAAGAAATTTTACATGGAGACAGCGCTCCGCAACCCGAGTAGATGGACACTTCCTTATCGTCACCATCACGCCGTGAATCGCTTGAGTAGCTACGGAATTTTACGAAGGAACTTGTCCCAAAACCCTTGCTACCAACGAATCCAGGCAAAAGGAAGATAAGACTGGATTGGATTAGCTCACCGCTGCAGGATCTGCTGCTGCCGAAGAAGTGGAGGTGGACTCCGTCATAGAAGCTGATGGCTGCAAATCTGGTGAGGTAGTCCGCCACTGACGTGCTCCTGCTCCGGTGTCCTGACTACCGACCAGACCAACCTTGGCACGGACCTACGATCTCAGGTCAAGACGGGAGGAAATCGGGGAACAAGGAAGCGATGCCGAGGACCGAAGTATCTGATACCAATTGTCACGCCTGGTTGCCGCTCCATCCACACGTCACTTATGTCCATATTAGATATTTGTCTCCTCATTTTATGATTTTCGGCCGATTTTGAAATGAGTATTTGGGACCCTAAATGAATTCAAATAAAAAAGTTGTCGACTAGAAAGTTGTTATACTTTTTGTGATTGAAAACTTTGATTTTGGTGGTTTCTCTATCTAAGGCCGTTTGAAAAAAATTGAATTTCAAATGTGAGGAGTTCAAACATAATTTTTCTAACATAGATGATTTCAAATGAAAAAGTTGTCAACTACAAAGTTGTATTACTTTTTGAGATTTACATCTTTGCTTTTGGTCGTCTCTCCATCCGAGGTCGTTTAAAAAATATTTTGAATTTCAAATACAAGAAATTTAAACATAATTTTTCTCACATAGATGATTTCAAATGAAAAAATTGTCAACTAAAAAGTTGTATAACTTTTTAAGATCTACAATTTTGGTTTTGTTCGTTTCTCCATCCGAGGTCATTTGGAAATTTTAAATTTCAAATGTGAGAAATTCAAACTTAATTTTCCTTGCATAGATAATTTCAAATGAAAAAGGTCAACTACAAAGTTGTATAACTTTTTGAGATCTATAACTTTAATTTTCGTCGTTTCTCTATCCGAGGTCATTTGAAAATTTCAAATTTTATTGTCCTCTCCTATTTTTAAAGGCGACTCTATTTCCAGCGCCACCTCTAAAAATCAATTTCTAGAGGCGGCTTGGTTAGGACGTCGCGATAGAGGCGCTCATTGTTGAAAATCAATTCTGTAATAGTTTAAGCATCATAATATTAGTAATTTTTTATACACTTAATCAAACTTAAAATTAATTAACTTCTACAAAAACTAGAATGAGTACAATGGCATGACCAAAGCGCATATAAACGCAGATTTTGGCAAGGAAATGATACGAATTAAGCTGGATTTTGCTGCAGCACTAATAAATGTACACGTACAACGGCCGGAATGGAACGGGTTTCTTATTTAGTTTTATATATACTGACATGATGCACTCCACATTATTACCACCACCAGTTCCTACAGACACAAAACAACACGGCGACAAAAAACAGAGGCCATAAACCAAAAGGCTTTAAGAACACATGCAAAGATGTTTAAATGGGCTATATATGGGTAAGCTCCCTCTTCTTCTTCCCCTCTCTTTTCGTTACCACCAGGGGCAAGCCACTTCTTTCCGCTTTGGGAAACCCGAGGCTTTTGCATTTTGTCCAACCCAGCAAGCCGGCCTCAGCCACGGGCTATACACAGCTAATAATAGCATCACGTATTCACGTTTTAGTGGCTGGTACAGTAAGCACGCACATGCAGCCCGTTCCCTGATCTTTTAACTTGGAGGCTGGGGACACTAGTGAATTTGCTTTTTTCGATTATTGGACGAGACAGAGGTGAGGGCACTGCAATGGACAATACCGCTGCAGTACATTTTATTGTAATTAAAAAATGCAGTGTTTAATGTGCACAACAACCACCCAGTGCTTATGATCAGCATGCATTAATATGGAGAGGTTTAGGGTCTCCGGTGAAGAATCCAGTGGGTGAAATCTAGGGATCCACGACGACATGCCGGACCGTCGACGATAGTGGCGTGCAGTGCGTGCATGGGGCGGAAGGCATATAAGGCGTGGGAGTGGTCGTGGGGCACCGAAGGCAGTGGCGTCAAGGAAGCTAGGCTAGAGATAGAGGAGATAGTGGGAACACTACTACAGTAAAATTTCTACAGGCAGCTAATTTCGGTTTTCGCAGGAGGGCGTCATGTACACCTTGGCCAAAACGACTGCGTTAATCACTTTTTTCCCGGGCGGTTCCTGCGCCCGCCTCCGAATATCGATTAAAAAAATAAAAAAGCGAAAGCCTGCCTGTGAGCCTGTTTTGGAACCCATCATCGAGCCCGCCTACTCTGCGTGAGCCCTGCCCTACCACCGCCCGATCTGGCTCCCTCATGCGCCGCCACCACTGAGAGAGGCCTCCCCATGCGCCCTGCCGTCTACATGATCTGGCTCCCCCACCACGCCACCGCACCGGGGGAGGCCTCCCTGTGCGGGCCACCACTGGATCCGGCTACCCCCGCGTCGTCGTCGCCGCCGCCAGGAGAGGCCTCCCCCCGCGCGCCGCCGGGAGAGGCCTTCCCCCGGGCGCCGCCGGCAGATCCGGGAGAGGCCTCCCCGCGCGGACCGCTGTGGGATCTGGCTCCCCCGCGCGCCGTCGCCGCTAGCACCACCCATCGCCGGACTTGTGCTCCTCGCGCGAGAGAGAGTCACGTGGGAGGAGAGAGAGGCCGCCGCCGGCCCCGCCACCGCGAGAGAGATCCGCGCGGGAGGAGAGAGAGAGCGCCCGCCGCCGGCCCCGTGCTCCTTGAGAGAGGGAGAGAGAGAGAGGGAGAGAGAGAGAGAGAGAGCCGTGAGTCTCAATATATATACACTTGATGTGATATCGGGCCGAAATGGGCTACCTGGGCTTGGCCACATTAACGGAGCTGGGCCTCTTTGGAGGCCCACCTCCGAAAATGGCCTCCACTATGGCATGCCTCTGTAAATCCATTTTTGGCCTTCGTAAATCAATTTTAGGTGGTGGGCAATTTTTGACCGTATTCGTAAATAAAACGTCTGCCTCCGTAAATCCTTAGGTATTTTAGGAGAGACTTGCATTTTTTTGACCGTCTGCATTAATGTTTGGGCCGTGTCTTGCAAAATTATTTTTGTAGTAGTGGAAGTAGTCACATCAGATTAATTTTAGAGAAGTACGTGGAGGACACAGGTCCGGTAGGGAGGGCATCGTTGGAGTCGATCGAGGAGGCTGGCCTGGGATGAGTGGTGTTTCCGATAGTCAGTTGCGGGCAGGGCACTAGGAAGAAGAGAAGGTATATAGAGAGAGAGAACTGATGCTGGTCTTTGATAACGAAAATTGAGAGCTAAGCACACAAACTTTCCATAATAGACCACTTCTAATGATATTTACTCCATTTACCTGGGATGCCTCTATTGAGGTGGGTGGCTCAGCCACCCAAACGATTTGTAGAGACGGATCATTGCCAGAAATCACGAATTCGGGACCAAAAAATATTATTTTTTTCTTAATCAAGGGAGGTCCCACCGGGCAATCATAAGACACATGACTTTTAGTGCGCCCTTCAAGGCAGTGTGGAGGCTCCAACCCACACCCTGATGCCTCGTGCGTATCTCCCCTAACCACTCCACTCACAAGTCACTTATGTCCATATTAGATTCGTCATCCTATTTTCAGTCGATTTTGAAATGAGTATTTAGGACACTAAACAAATTCAAATAAAAAAGTTGTCAACTACAAAGTTCTAATACTTTTCTCGATATACAACTTTGATTTTGAATGTTTCTCTATCTGACGTCATTTGAAAAAAATTAAATTTCAAATGTGAGAAATTGAAGCATAATTCAGTACTACAGAATTGGACATCACTGCCGGCCTCATCACTGTCGGATTTTGAGAAACCGATTGTGATAGCCCATCACTATCGGTTTTTGGCTAAAACCGGCAGTGATAGGACACTGATAGCCCAGCCGACACTGATATTCAGGTCTTCACTGTCGGTTCATATCACTCTCGATTTTAGCCAAGAACCGATAGTGATACTGGGTCATCACTGTCGGTTTTAGCCAAAAACTGACACTGATCTATCACTGTTGGTTCGTGGCTTGAACCGACAGTGATATGCTGTAAGAAAATTTCATAAGTTTCTTATATGATGTTCGATGAAGACAAACTTTATATCAAAGTTGTAGTACTCGACGAGATCTATAACTTTGTAGTTTAAACTTTTTTAATATGAGATCGTTTGGATGTCCACATATGAAACATTATTTTGGAACACAAAATGATTTCAACTGAAAAAGTCATGAACATAGAACTTGTAGAAATTATCAAGATCTATAACTTTTATTTTGGTCATTTCTTCATCCGATAAAGTGGTAGTAATATTGTTCACAAAATTTACATATCTCTCTTATAGTTTCATAAACTATAAGAGTGATATGTAATATTTGTGAACAATGTTACTACCACTATGTCGGATGAGTAAATGATCAAATGACTAAAATAGAAGTTGTAGATCTTGGAAAGTTATGGAACTTTATAGTTGATAACTTTTTGATTTGAAATCATCTTGTCAAGGAAAACTACATTTGAATTTTTAAAATTTGAAATTCAAATTTTGTAAATGACCTCGGATAGAGAAACTACCAAAACGAAAGTTGTAGATCCCAAAAAGTTATGAAACATTGTAGTTAACAATTTTTTGATTTGAAATCATCTTGTCAAGAAAAATTATATTTGAATTTCTAAAATGTTAAAATTTGAATTTTTTAAACGATCTTGGATAGACAAACAGCAAAAACAAAAGTTTTAGATCTCAAAAAGTTATGAAACTTTATAGTTGACAACTTTTTCATTTGAATCATCTTGTCATGGAAAACTATATTTGAATTTCTCAAATTTGAAATTCAAATTTTGTAAACGATCTCGGATGGAGAAACTATAAAAATAAAAGTTGCAGATCTCGAAAAGTTATAAAACTTTATAGTTGACAACTTTTTCATTTTAATTCGTTTAGGGTCTCAAATACTTATTTCAAAATTAGATGAACATAAAATGGATAGAACGAAAATCTCATTTGGACACAAACAGCTTGTAGGTGAAGTGGTTAGGGGCTGAAGACACGAAGCAGGAGGTCATGGTTAGGGGCTGAAGACACGAAGCAGGAGGTCAGGGGTTTGAGCGCCAGTGGCCGTGAAGCGCGCGTTTTTTCCGCAAAAAATCGCGTGACTTGTGACTTGCGACGCATCAGTGCCGGTATGCCACTGTCGGTTCAAAATCCGACAGTGAAGGGAGTTTTTGAACCGACAGTCATGTTTTCGACAGTGAAGGGGGTTTTTGAACCGACAGTGATGTCAAGATCTGGGATAGTGATTTTCCTTACATAGATGATTTCAAATAAAAAAGTTGTAAACTACAAAGTTGTATAAATTTTCTAGATTTACAACTTTGGTTTTGGCCATTTCTCCATCCGAGGTCGTTTGAAAAATTTTAAATTTCAAATACGAGAAATTCAAACATAATTTTCCTTGAATGGATATTTCAAATTAAAAAGTTGTCAACTACAAAGTTGTATAACTTTTTGAGATCTACAACTTTGGCTTTTGTCATTTCTCCATCCGAGATTATTTGAAAATTTTGAATTTCAAATGTGAGAAATTCAAACTTAATTTTCCTTGCATAGATAATTTCAAATGAAAAAGGTCAACTATAAAGTTTTATAACCTTTTGAGATCTACAACTTTGGGTTTCATTGTTTCTCCATCTGAGGTCGTTTGAAAATTTTAAATTTTAAATATAAGAAATCCAAATGTAATTTTCCTTGCATAGATTATTTCAAATGAAAAAAGTTTGTCAACTACAAAGTTACATAACTTTTCGAGATTATACAACTTTGGTTTTAATTGTTTCAGTCCAAGGCCGTTTGAAAATTTTAAGTTTTATACCGTGCCTCTCCTATTATTAGAGGTGACTTTATTTCCAACCGTCTCTAAAAATCTATTTCTAGAGACGTCTCGGTTAGGACACCACTCTAGAGGCAGCTATAAATTGAACCGCCTCTATAGAAAAAAATTATTGCTGAAGATCAATTCTGTAGTAGTGTACGCGTCATAATATTAGTACTTTTTTATACACTTGGTTAAACTTGAAATTAATGGACTCCTAGAAAAACTAGAATTGTACTCTTTTCGATACATACAAGGAGTACGTATGCAACAGAATAAAAATCATCATGCATCCTGACTTCCGATATGTGCAATTGTGCATACACACATGCTAGAGGATATATAAATAAAAAGTACTATCAGCGTAGTGTAAGTGCTACAGTGTATAGTTTTCTGTGTATATTTCATGATGCATCATCAGCACCTTTATTTGTACCAAGAATAAGGAGACTCCAAATCTTCCTGATAGACACAGCAAGTTGGGTCATATATATATAAGTTTGACCTTATATATACGGCTGATTTTGCCGCTCTTAGTTGTAGTTGTTGCCTCTAGCTATCTATGGTGAGAACATGCATGCATGTGTAGCCGTACATGTGATAACAACGGGAATAACAAGCATAGATATATATACATTTATCATCTAAACTTGCTTAATGCATGTGTAGCCGTACATGTGATATAACAACGGGAATAACAAGCATAGCTATATAACACTGGAATCACCATGCAGACACAAAACAACAACAAAAAGCAGATGCCATAAACCAAAAGGCTTTAAGAACATATGTAAATATGTTTAAACGGGGTATATATGGGTAAGCAGTAAGAACATCTCAGCAAAAGGAGATAGA
Source organism: Miscanthus lutarioriparius (assembly GCA_904845875.1). Taxonomy (NCBI): domain Eukaryota; kingdom Viridiplantae; phylum Streptophyta; class Magnoliopsida; order Poales; family Poaceae; genus Miscanthus; species Miscanthus lutarioriparius. Next base: position 42,412,856 of record CAJGYO010000015.1, read on the forward strand.
ACGACCACAGCATTATTGGTTCGGCGATTGTAGCGCCTGGACATCCGGCGCGCGACACTACAGGAAACTGTCTCTTTGCCGACTGCAATTTTCTTTGCCAACTGTTTTTTTTCGACACTCGGCAAAGAGGTCCCTTTGCCAACCGGAATTTCCTGCGATCGGCAAAGCGAGGATTTGCCGATCGTCTGCTTTGCCGATCGCCAGGCAGTTGGCAAAGAATTGCAATCGGCAAAGGCAGGCCATGGTTGACGCCATCCACACGTCACCTTTTGCCGATCGCCACTCCGTCGGCGAGCCGGCAAAGGCGCAGCTTTGCTTAATCGCCATCCTCCCCGGCGATGGCAAAGAATTTTATTTTTTTGATTTTCGATCCCGCTTTTTGTGTTGCCTTGATACAGTAAGTACATGATATATTCCAAGTTTGGGATCATTTTGATTTATTTTGCTATATTCCGTAGATTTTTTTCTGCTTTTTGATTTTTTCCTATGACTCCAGATTTGAACTGCAGGTACATGAAATAATGGAATCCGCGATTCGTAAAATGATATTCATGATGTTTGGAGCATGTTGAGGCCGTGTGTGCGGGCCTCGCGTGAAATTTCGACCGTGTTGACAGGTCGGAACACGCCGAGCCACGTCGTGAAAAATGTTTTTAAATTTTATAAAATCAAAACGGAGTCCGAAAATGACGAAACTTGACGACGTGTCTTGTCATCGCACGCGAGGTCAGTGGTAAAATTTGAGAAAGTTTCGAGCAAGTGGCGACGTCGGGTGGCTAAAACCTGGACATCTCCACATGTGATTGATACAGTAAGTACATGATATATTCCAAGTTTGGGATCATTTTGATTTATTTTGCTATATTCCGTAGATTTTTTCTGTTTCTTTGATTTTTTCCGGCAGCTCCAGATTTGAACTGCAGATACATGAAATAATGGAATCCGGCGATTCAGAAAATGATATTCATGATGTTTGGAGCATGTTGAGGCCGTGTGCGGGGCCTCGCGTGAAATTTCGACCGTGTTGGTGTCGGAACACGCCGAGCCACGCGCGTGAAAAGTGTTTTTAAATTTTATAAAATTGAAACGGAGTCCGAAAATGACGAAACTTGACGACGTGTCTTGTCATCGCATGAGGAGGCTGTGGTAAAAATTTGAGAAAGTTTCGAGCAAGTGGCGACATCGGGTGGCTAAAACCTGGACATCTCCACATGTGAAAACGTCGCCTCTTATCCGCTCGGCCCGCCCTCCCCTCCCCAAAATCCCGCCCGCCGCCGCCACCCAGGCCGCCCCCGCCGTCGACGCCGTCACACACCCCGGCAGGCCACGGCCATCCCCCCCCCCTCCCCCCCCCCCCCCTCCCTCCTCTCTCCACATGGGATCCCTCCTCCCTCCTCCTCCCATCCTCCTCCCATGGGCTCTCACCCTGGCTCTGCCCCCACAGTTGGTCCCTCCCCTGGCGCCCCCATGTTGGTCCCCCCCATTGGTGCCTCCCAGGCTGGGCGCCCTCCCAGCCTGGCACCCCTCCCCGTGGCCCCATGTTGGTCCTCTCCCGGCGCCTGGCCCCTCCCAGGGCCGCCCAGCTGGTCCCTCCCGTGGCCGTCCCCCACCTGCCCCTGGCCCTTGCCAGCTGGGCCCTCCGGCGCCCGGCTGCCCGAGCCCCTCACCGGCCGCCCGCCTTGATCCGACCCGGCCAGCGCTTGCCGCCACAGCCTTCGGCGGCGGCCCCCAGCAGGCAGCGGCCTCGCCCGACCCTTTCACCCTTTTGCTGCCCGCTTCGATCCGGCGTGCCCGCTCCATCCGCCCGTCCGCCGTCCGCTGCGCCCGTCCGCCGTCCATGCGCCATTGCTCCGTCCGGCTGACCTGCCGCCGTCCTCGCCCTCGCCGTCCTCGCCTCGCCCGTCCTCGCCTCGCCCGCGCCCCCGCCTCGCCTCTCTCCTGCAGCTCGCGCCTTTCGCTCTCCACGCTACGGGTGACGCCGTCCGTGATGACGAGGTAGTAGTACTACTAGTAGTAGTAGTTTACTTTGTTAATACCGCTTATATTCTTCTCGCATGGATTGGAAATACATTTGTGGTTGTCGGCCATCGTATGTGACATGTATATGTGTTTGTCGGCCATCGTGCTGCCTTTTTTCTTGCAGTTTTGGTAACCTTCCCGTGTGAGAGGTGCTTGCCAAAATTTTCGTTCTCACTAATTGTTTTTTTTTTTCGTGAGGGCTCCCATTGGAGGCTAGCCGGAAGAGCACGACTCGGCACTGCCCCGCTAGCCTTTCTTCACCGGCACCTGTGGTATGACCCCTCTTTCCGCCACATGTAGTCATAGGTCGCGTTACCCAGTTAGGCGTCTCCCATCCGAAACGGATACGGTTGGAAGTATGCGTTCTTCGCATATGTATAACCGTATCCGTTTCGGATTGTCCACATTATTTGGACAGCTTGAGATGCTTGTGACGAGGTTAGCTCCCATGTTCCGCTCCCATCCGAGTCGGAGTTTCGCGAGACCTCCCGTTGTTCTCTCGGATACACACTCCCCGCCGGGGCGTGTATCGGGAGAACAAATGGGGAGGTGTCGCCGAATTCCGTCTCTTTCGACGGGCCGAGCATGGAAGCTAACCTCGTCGCACATGCTCGGGTGGGATTAGGACCTATCCTTCACCTATTAGATGGTAGGAGCGCGTTGTAGATGCACTTGCTGGTTTTATCACATGTTAACATTGCCGCATGACAGAGCATGGGTGACCGTGAGTGGATGTACTCGGGCTTCGCAAGTAAGAGCCACGAATGGATCAGGGGGACGACTGAGTTCCTGGAGCATGCATTTGGCCCAGCTGCTAAAGGGTCGATTCGGATGCCGTGTCCCTGCAGCGAGTGCGCAGAACAAGAAGAAGAAAGTAAAGGCTCGGTGTTTGAGAGATCTGTTCAAGCACGGGTTCGTTCCAAACTATACCCGTTAGGCGCCACCATGGTGAATACCATCCTATTAGGGACGAGGTGGTGCGACCCGTCCTCGAGGAGTATGATGATGGCGATGCTTGGGATGGCGTATATGATGGCGTACTTCCACGAAGCACGGTTTGGCGAAGGAATGGATGTGGAGGAAGATCCGGAGCAAACCGCGAAGGCCTTCTACGACATGATGGAGTCGGCACAGAAGCCCCTTCACGAGAAGACAAAGCTTACACAACTGGATGCCGTCTCACGCCTGATAGGGTTGAAGTCGCAGCTGGGCATTAGTCGAGACGGCTTCGATCTCGTGTTGAGCATTGTTGGGGGACTGCTTCCGGCAGATCATGTCCTGCCGACGAACACCTACGCTACACAGAAGCTCCTTCGTGCACTTAAGATGCCGTATGAGGGGATCCATGCTTGTCCGAAGGGGTGCGTCCTGTTCAGGGGAGACCTCGAGGAAGCAAAAACCTGTCCGAAGTGCGATGCCTCTAGGTTCGTGTTGGTAGAAGGCTCTGATGGCAGCATGAAACAGTCTAAGGTCCCCGAGAAGGTCATACGGCACCTTCCTTTCCTACCGAGGCTGCAACGGCTGTATATGACGGAGGAGTCCGCGAAATGTATGACGTGGCACAAGAATGGCAAAAGATACCATCCCCGACAAGATGGTACACCCGTGACGGTGATGCATGGAAGCACTTCGATAACATGAATCTGTCAAGGCTATGGAGGCTCGGAATGTACGCCGTGGCCGCAATGATGGGTTCAACCTGTTTGGAATGATGGCGGCCCGTACACTTGCTGCCCGTGTTTGTGATCCCCTCAATCTCCCCGCGTCATGTTTGAACCTAAGAACGTGCTCTTGACGCCGATAATACACGGACACCCGGCGACAATATGGGTGTGTTCATGCACCGTGTGGGATGAATTGGAACTTGCTTGGGAAGAGGGGTACTCACGTGCGACCGGCTACTGAAGAGGAACTTCAGAATGCATGTGGTACCAGATTCAATGCATGACTTCTGGCGTGTGGCTTATTCAAATGGGTGGTGTGTTCACGGGAAGTTCCCTTGCCCGACATGCAAGGCAGATGTGATGTTCACCTGGCTGGCCAAGGGCGGCAAGTTTTCTTCTTTCGACAAGCATCGCCAATTCCTACCTGAGAACCATGAATTCAGGCTAGATGTAAAGCACTTCACGAAAGGCGTTCAAGTCACCGGCCCCATTCCGCAGGTTAAGAGCCCTGCCGCCGTCCTTGCCGACATACAGGCTCTCGAACCTGAGGAAACAGGTGGGTTTAAGGGATATGCTCGGGACCACATGTGGACTCATATATCGGGCTTGACTAGGCTCCCCTACTTCAAGGACCTTCTTCTTCCACACAACATCGATGTAATGCACACAGAAAAGAATGTGGCCGAGGCACTCTGGGCAACACTCATGGACGTTGGCAAAAAGTCGAAGGACAACGTCAAGGCTAGACTGGACCTGGAGATGATCTGTGATAGACCAAACCTGGTGATGAAGACCCCTGCGCCCGGCAGGAAATGGAAAAGGGGGCCGGCCGATTACATCCTGAAAAGGGCAGATAGGAAGGAAGTTCTGCAGTGGATCAAGACGTTAAAGTTCCTCGATGGGTATGCGGCGAATCTGAGCAGGGGTGTGAACTTGCAGACTATGAAAGTCTTAGGGATGAAGAGCCATGACTTCCACATATGGATTGAGCGGATCCTTCCTGCGATGACCCGGGGATACCTCCCAGAGCATGTGTGGCGCGTCCTGGCAGAGTTGAGCTTCTTCTTCCGCCAGCTTTGTGCCAAGGAGTTGTCTCGGGATGTTTGTGTTGAACTGGAGAAGGCTGCACCTCTGTTGCTCTGCAAGTTGGAGATGATATTTCCACCCGGCTTCTTTCTGTCCATGCAAAGATCTCGATCTTGCACCTACCGCGCGAGAGGCACGGTTTGGGGGTCCTGCAGCCCGTTGGTGCTATCCAATCGAGAGGTGTCTAAAGCTTCTTCGGAAAAATTGTAGAAATAAAGCCAAGATTGAGGCTTCCGGAGAGGGCCTCCGTTCTAGAGGAGGTGTCGACCTTCACACAAAGCGTACTATACTTGAGAAGCTTCCCAAAGATGCACAATCCAACCCCTCGTTACAAGCGGCGCCGACGAGAACTCATCGATACTCACCCTTTTCCAAGGGGATCTCTGGAGTGGAAGCGCAGTACCAACAAGCGCTTGAACCATCGAGAGTGGCGACTATCATGTTCACATTGTTGATCAACCTTGATGAAGTGATTCCTTATCAGAAGTAAGTTCTCAATGAGCTTGTTACCTACGCCGTCACTATCCTCCATCTATCATGGTCTGACCCTCTAGTTTCTTCCTTCTTTCAGGGAATTTATTAGTCAATACTGCAGAGGCAATAGGGCTCCTACCGAGCAAGAAGAAGACAATCTTCTTAGACACGGTGTGCCCGATTTCATCTCCTGGTTCTGTACAAAGGTACCAACCAACTAACCTCTTTCCGACTTTGTGATTCCACTTTGCTCCCCGGAGCGAGTTATGTAACGATCTCCTACCCTTGCAGGCCCGAACGGATGCAGAAATGAGCGATGAATTGAAACAGGTGGGCCGTGGCTTCTCCCGTAGGGTGAAGTCATTCACCGTTTATGATGTGAATGGCTATCGCTTTCACACGAGAAGCTACGAGGAGAGTCGACCCAACCTAAAAACCATGTGCTGCGGAGTTCGTACGCCCGACACGGATGGGAAGGACTACTACGGCATAGTCGAAGAGATATACGAGCTCAACTTTAAGGGTGCCGGGACTTTAGCGCCGGTGGTATTCAAATGCCATTGGTTCGATCCTGATATCACGAGGAAAGACCTTACGATAGGTCAAGTCGAGATTCGACAGGACTCCAGCTATAAAGGAGACGATGTCTACATTGTGGCCAACCGAGACGCCACGCAAGTTTATTACCTCCCATGGGCATGCCAAAAAGACGAGAAGCTTGCGAGGTGGAGCCTTGTGCATTTGGTGTCGCCGCGCGGCAAAGCGCCTCTCCCAAACGACAACGATTACAACTTTGACCCAAGCACCGATGAGTTCTATCAACCTGAGGGGCTAGAAGGTACCTTGGAGATCGACATTGGTTCGCTCATGGGCATGGAAGTAGACAACGAAATCGATGAGGACGAGGGTGAGGAGGTGCAGGATGCCAGGGACTTAAGAATGCTTGAGCGATGGCAGATGCAGCGCGATGGAGTTGTCCAGGAGGAGGTACATGATGATGACTATGGAGACGATGAGGATGATGATGACAGTGATGACTTAAGGGAGCTCGACAATATTGATAGCGATGACGACGATAGTGATAGAGATGACGACTCCACGCCCGAGATATTGCCGTTCGCGGAGATAATTACGAGGCCATGTAATACTATATTGTTATTATTATGTTCCTTTACAAGTACTTGTCATTTATTTATGCTAACAGCTTTTGTTCTTTGTCATTGCAGCACTCGACAAAATGTGCGGTGAGCGGACGGCGGCGGCGCCGCAAGATCGAGCAAAGACGCTCGCGCATCAATCCCCCGCAGGAGACCGCCGACGACGAGGAGGAGGAGGAGGAGGAGGTGGTGCAGGTGCACGGTCGTCCAAGAGGGGGTCCCAGCCCCAAATGGACGTCGCCAGCGCGACAGAGGTCGTTGTTCTCGTCCTCGCAAGAAGGGGACGACGTCACGTGATTTACGAGCGCGCTGGCGGCGCGGCGACGACGACGACGATGATGACGACGACGACGGCGGCGACGACGCTACTACACTAGGCGAGACGGCTTCGACTTCGTCGGCGTGGCTAAGGTGTACTCGCGCGCCCCACGCAGCTTCCTAGGGTGCGGCCGCATTCCACCACCAAATACCGGTGATCACACCCGTGGGCCGACGTAAGTAACCATTATTGATTTCACTACTTGTTCATATGACATTTCAAAATCGAATCAAGACTAACAATTGTTCTTAATGACTCGTGCGCTTCTCGGAAGATTGTGAGTGGAGCGTGTCAAGCACGCCATATCAATGGCATCCGTGGCCTCCCCGATTAAGGAGTACTACCGCCTTGTCAACGCTCAACGGCGAGATGAAGGTGCCCACCAAGTGGTCCCACTTCTACCTCGTCGAGGAGGGTGGCGAGACCATCGCGGCAAAGATAAAGAGGGAGTTTTGGGTGAGTCTTTCATCGCACCGCATTGCTAAATAGTACGCATTCGTCGGACTTCTTGCAAAAAGGAAATGCTACATGATGTGTCTGTGTGCAGGACTTCTTCACGTCATGAGGAGGGTAAAAAGCGGCCCAGCGGTGCGAGTGTGCGTGGAGGCGGTCTGCAAAGATCGCCTCAAGGACCTGCACCATGAGGCGCCATACATCAGCCATCCGCCGCGACTTCCACGCCAACGTGCTTGGAGAGAACATCAAGAAGCCCCAAATCCGCCAGAGAATGAACTCGAGGGAGGCCGACCTCACCCAAGCGCAATCTGAAAGGAGTAATTAAGTATGACAACATTCGCTCGATTCCTTCAAAGGAAACATTACACTAATCTTCTCGCATGTCAAATACTTGATGTCATGCGGTGTGTCCGTCGTGGTGCGACAACCACGAGGAATGCTTTGACGGAGATTGTGCGCATGTGGCGCACGGATGAGGCGCGTCTGCGGGCGCCCGACCGTCGAGGCCGCCACAGCCAGATGCACGGTGTCACACCACCAAGGGAATCAGCCCCTCCCCGATTCGCGACAAGATGGGTATCGCGTCTGTTCATGTCTTAATCCTTGCGCTCAATTGTCAATACTTGTAACCATGTTTGTGTTTTCAATGCGACGCAGACGCACGGTGGGCGGAAATCAATGAGTACACCGCGTACCTCCTCTCTCACAAGGGCAAGGCGACGGATCCGAACAACGTCTACAACCCGGAGGACGGGCCCGGCGCGTACGTACCAACCCCCCACCGCCTACGAAGAAGGCCACCGAGTACACCGTCGCGGCTCGCCAACACTGGGAGACGTTCGACCCACCGCCGAGCCCTCGACACAGACCTCCTCAGAGGTTGGGACCAGGAAGCAAGACGGCCGCTACTACATGGCCCACAGCCGCCTCGACCGTCCCAAGTTCCTACGCACCGACCTGTGTTCGATCCACGCCCACGAGCTCCAAATGACATCCCGTAAGCGCCTGGCGGCGGTCGGCGTCACGGTAAGTGCCGCTTGCTCGTTAAATCGCTCACTCGCTTTCAGACCTGTACATACAATCAACACTCATGATGTAATATTGCAGCCCGGATGGAGGCCAAGATGGAGGAGAGGATCGTCACGTTGCACGCGCAGATGATGGCGCAACAGATGGCTTACCGGCAAAAGCTCGCAGCAAAGACTACAACACTCGGATGCGTAACATGGCCACTTCTTCCAGTCCATGCAGACGCCTCGGGCGCCTACACCGCCTCCTCTTCCAATGTTCGCTCCACCGCCTCCTCCTCCGAGTTTTTCCCTGCTGCTCCTCTGCCGCTCCCCGGAGGGACCCCGGTGAGTATATTGACTCTTGCTTTAACTTGTGCGTCCATGTCAGCAGATACTAATGACATCACTTGGCGTTTAACTTGTGCGGTATAGTCGACGGGTTCGAACCCGTCTCCTAGAGGTCCCGCCATCGATGATGTCGTATCCACCACCGCACCCTATCCACCGTATCCACCTCAGCGTGGCCCTCCTCCGACGTACTTGTGGCCGCCACGGTGCGGAGGGTGGCAAGATCTGTAGCGCCCTCGATTTGGTCCAAGGGGTTTCCGTGGGCAAACCACGGGGCTCTAGGGGCGGAGCGACGACGAGAGACCGGGGACGGCGCGATGAGCTAGGTATTTGTCGATTCATTATCATGTATCCACCGTGTCGTCGAAGTTGTTGTCATGTATTTCTTTTCTTCGTTATGGACCTAGACTTGTTATGTTGAACTTCGTGTGATGGACGCCGACTTGTGGTGTTCGACGTGTTGGACTTCATGTGATGGTTGTAATGCACTTGTGTGGTTGTTATTGTGACATATATGTGAGATATATGTGATGTTGTGCGTTATTGTGATATATGTGGTGATGTTGGCGACAAATGTGATGAAATTGTGATATAAATGGTGCTACTGGGGTGCTTCTCGTGAAATTGGATTATAATTTGTGATTTTGCGGGGTTTTGATGCGAGAAAACAGAAAACAAAAGCAAAAAAAATTTCCAGCTTTTGCCGATCGCTTACAATGACAAAGTCGGGCAAAAACCCCAGACGTAGTCTTTGCCGATCAATGGGAGGCGATCGGCAAAGAGGTCAAACCTTTGCCGATCAGCAACTCAAAGCAATCGGCAAAGAACATTTCAAAAAAAATATTTTCTTTCTTTGCCGACCGCCGAAATTTGGCGGCGGCGACCGGCAAACAATTTTGAAAAAAAATTTTTGCCGATCGCCGAGGAACCAAAGAATCGGCAAAAAGCTCCGCCGTCAGTATGACGGCGCCATCGTGGCTATGCCGATCTCGGCTGTTGCGTGGCGGCTTGGCAAAGGCTTTGCCGATCAGAAGATGTGGCGGGCGGCAAATCCGCTTTTTGCCGACCCAGTGCTTTGCCGACCGCTTCTTGCCGACTCGCCACGTGAGCTTTGCGGTCGGCAAAGCCTTTGCCGACTGGTTTATGCCTTTTGCCGACCGGGGCAAGCGATGGCAAAAGAGGCGTCTCAGTAGTCTTGAAAAGTCCGGACGCTGGTTCCTTTCAGAAACCCCGCCTGGTCCCTCACAGATATGGAATAGAACAGATCCCACCCCTGCATCGGAATAGAACGGAAATAGAAATCGAGTCCATCACGCTTATGTCCTCCGCTTCCCCCATCGCACTTCGTCCCCATTCCCCACCGCGTCCCCCATCCCCAAAGGGGCACGAAAACACTTCAAGTGCAACATCGCAAACATATGGAGAGACTATGTAGTGCAACATCGGAATATAAAAACTGCAACATCGTAAAATTATGTAGTGCAACATCGAAAAATATGTAATGCAACATAAAAAAAGTACCGCAACATCAAAAAATTATGTACTGCAACATCGAAAAAATATGTACTGCAACATCGCAAAAATATGTGCTGCAACAACGAAAATTATGTGCTGCAACATCGAAAATTATGTCCTGCAACATCTCAAATAGTAGTACTGCAACATCACAAAAATATTTGTTGCAACGACCCAAAATTCCATTACAACATTCGAGAATCATCTGCAACAACACAAAAATCCCATTGCAACATGGAGAAAACAACAAAAAACGTACGAACAACAAGGGGATGGGTTCGAGGTGCAGACTGCTCTAGCCCTTGACCCATCACCTTCGAGCTCGCCGGAGGGAGGAGGGAGTAGGACCCCAGAGCTCAGCGGAACCCTAGCCACCTCCACGTCCCTCGGATCCAGAGGAGGAGGGGGGCTCAGATCCAGAGGAGGAGCAGGAGGAGGGCTCAGATCTAGAGAAGGACCACCGACCTACCTCGTCGGAGTCGCCGCCGTCATCCTCATCTCCGGTGGGGGGAGCGGGAGCCGGGTCACTGGGGACGCGGGGTAGCAGTCGCGGAGGGGGAGAGGGAGGGAGGGAGCGCCGGCGGGTGGGCAGGGTGGCCGGCTCGCGGTGTCTGTCATGTCGAGCGGGCGCGGAAGTAGAATGGGAGAGCGAGCGCTACGGGAGTGCGGCTTGAGGAAAGGATAAGGAGGGGCGAGGGAGGCGAGTGGGTTGGTTCGGAGCGGGATGCCCACTGTATATAAATTCCGTTATTGGTTTGGTCGGCCTGCTATATGAACGAACACTTCACCACCTCACGCTCGCTTCAAGGGGGATCTGATCTACCTATGTAGCACAGGATCTAGCTATGCACTGAAGGAGTCAAATCAAGATGAGTAGTGTTGCACTAGCGGCCCCGGCGTCGAGCACGCGTACGTCCTCTCTGCGATTCGGAAACCCGAACCTTTTGCGTGTTTTGATCAACCCGGGGGATCTGATCGATCTTGTGTGCTTGAGCTAGATAGGCACTCAAGGAGCTAGCGGAGTCAAATCACGTTAGTGCATGCAGTTGCTACTTGCTATAGTAAGCACGTACGCACATGCACAACAGCCACAGGTCCCCTAGCTGCAGATCTTTAATTTGGAGGCAACACTCATATTTTACCACTCATGTTAGTGCAGTGGCTAGCATGCAAGATATGCAAGGATCCTAATATTAGGGTATGTAGGATAGAGGTAAAGTAAGATATATAAGAAAAAAAAGGATGGAAACAAAAAAAAAAATCTTCATGTTTTAATATGAAGAAAATAAAAAAGAATAAGATCGAAACCAATAAACTTAACTCTTCATGCATGGTTTAATATTGTAGGGTAAGCAGAAGCAGGTAAGAATGGATTCGATTCAATCGATCCAAAAGAATCATTGCATGCCGCTGGGGGCTCGAGCCCCTACCCATACCGGAGCAGTGGAACCCCATGCATTTTTAGTCAAAGTTCTATAGTGTAGGTGGGACTGAGACTTAAGATCGAACAGCAGTCAGAGGTATGTGTTGTTCGGCTCCTCTAAATTTTTTTCTGGATCCGCCGCTGGGTACGGCTGGCATACAGGAATATAATCTAATGCCATATGCCATGCCAGTTCTTCCCGCTTCGGGAAAGAGGGTTTTTTCTCCCAGTAGGGCTGCTTAATTAGGGCAAGATATGGACGGATCGAGGGGAGCAGCAGTTTCAATTCTGCGCGAGCGCAACGCCGTCTAGTCGTTTCGTTCGTACCACCACTCACCAGAGCCAGCTAGCTCCAACGTAACGCCGGAGACCGATGAATGAACAGGGGGATCTAATCTAGCAGAAGCTAGGCACTGAAGGATTGCACTAGCAGTCCCGGAGTCGAGCACGCCTCCTCTCTGAGATTGAGGAAACCCGAGCCTTTTTCGTGTTTTGCCAAACCCGGCAACGTTTCACACGTACGTTTCAAGTATATTATCTGGATGTTGCATATGTTTTACAATGGTTTCAAGTGTTTTTGAGATGTTTCTACAAGTGTTTCATCTGTCTTCATACGTTTGTTGCAAGTGTTGCATCTAGATATTTTAAAAGTAGATCGGGTTTGGCATATCCCCCCTCACCTTCTGCTGCCTCGCCTCGGTGTCTCCTCCCGGTAGTGCCGACTGGGCATCCGAACTAGAGGCACATGTGACGTTCGGGGCGTTTGGAGCGGTGTGGGCCCCGCGTGTGGGGTGCACGAGTTCGAAACAGAGTGCAAGCGTGAGCGTTTGGACGTCCAGGTGCTAGCACTACCGATATATACCTCATGTGCATAGTGTCTTCTAGACTTGTATGTCTATATGCTTAAATCGCTATATTATGTGTAGAATTATGAACTTCTCATCGCAATATACTGCCTCAGCATCAATATATGTGCAATGAAATGGTATTGAGCTGTTGTCTTTCAAATATATTGAAATATGGAGAGAGTGAATTATATGTGAAATATATAGCACCGATACAGAGAAAAAAAGCTAACCACCGTACCTATTGAAATGGAAGTAGACAGGTGTAACTTATGATAGCAAAATTATTTTAGTACATGACCACCTGTTAATATAGTAAAATGTATTCATGCATGCGGCCGGTGTTCCTGAAGGGAGCCATTTGTGCAACTGCATATTTACCCAGCTGGGCAGCTACTTTTTCCTTGTATATTATATGGAAATCAGCGATTTTCATAGGCCCTGGTTTAACAGCCTGTATAAACATTTTTCCTACCAGTATCACCATCTATATATCTGGCTTGCGTTGTTAATATCTCGATAAGACTAATATAGACTTCTCTTCAGAATGTGCTAGCTTTGCATTTCAGCAGTTGAGCTTACCACGCGTCCGACGTGAACAAACACGTCTGATCCTTATATTACACTATTCAAAACCGGTGAAACTAATCAGTGTATTACAACCAAATTTGATGTTGTAGGTTCATTTGCTCTGGTGGTACGTGTTTGTATATATTCACTCAAGAGAAGTCTAGCATCGGTCAACTACATTCCGGTGTGTGTAGGATAATTAAGGTCCCAATGATATTTGGTGCAACCACCACCCCAGCATATTTCACTTGTGGCACACCTCACGCATGCGAACACATGGCAGACCGCTACCTCCGAATCGGTACTAAAATATTTTTTTTACATACGCGAACATTATTAAGCATATCCGGTCCACAAATGTATAAGCAGTTGTTGTTGTTTACCTGTCAAGCCTATTTAGGTCTTGTTTAGTCCTCCAAAAGTTTACACCCTATCCCATCGAATGTTTGACACATGTATGGAGTATTTAATATAGACTAAAAAAATAACTAATTTCACAGTTTACGACTAATTTACAAGATAAATCTTTTAAGCCTAATTAGTCCATGATTTGACAATGTGGTGCTACAGTAATCTATGTGCTAATGACAGATTAATTAGGCTTAATAAATTCATCTTGCGGTTTACACACGGATTTTGTAATTTGTTTTTTTTATTAGTATCCAAACACCCCATGCGATACCCCATGTGATACCCAAAACTTTACATCCTGGATTTAAACAAGACCATAGCTTTCATTGAACTAGTAATAAAGTTTATCTACAATGGATTGGCATAATGATACCTATCTAACAGCACGCAGTAGCAGGAGACTTTAAAGGACACCATCAGGCATATAGTTCGATATGACTAGGCACTTATATATAAAAAATGACGTGAAATGTTTTTTCAATATGGGTTATATATATGAGCTTGCCTGGTTGAGGACTGGCTGAAGTTGTCTGGCCCAAGCATCACTCTGAAACATTGGATTTTTCATGTTTGGGGTTTAGATGGATGCCTGGCCTACCTAGCTCTGGCTCCCGACCAAACGGCCCTATGTCTCTTTTGTATTCAGCAGCTAGCACCTTGTGGATATGTGTGGCAGAACCGCTGAAATTACACGGACTCATATGCACCACCACCATCTTAAGGACTTCTGACCAATATGCCATGAGTATCAGATAATTCCATAGTTTGTTGGGTGTGCTCGTACGATCCCAAATCATCTACTTTTTATAATTCATACTATTATTTGTGCATATAGCATCAAACATAGGAATGGCTCAACCACTACTACAAAACTGATAAGTAGCAACGAGGGCATTTTTGGGCAGAGACGGCGCCTGATTCAGATGCCTCTACAGTGGCCCCCAAAAGAACCTGCCTCTGTAGAAGCATTTACAGAGACGGCTGCTGATTGAGCGGCGGTTACTGATTGAGCCGCCTCTACAAATGCTTGCGACTGTTATTAATAGTCACCTCTGAAAATGCGCCCATTTTCAGATGCAGCTGGTAACAAAAGCCGTCTCTAAAGAAGTATTTGTAGAGGCGGCTCAATCAGCAACCGCCTCTACAATCGAGCAGTGTATAAGTAGCACCCCCTTCTTCTTCCTCGAGATTTCGTAACCCGAGAGGAGGAAGGAAGGAAGGAGGCCCTTGGGCTACCTCGCGAAAATTGCAAACTAAAGGTAGAAGGTTTTGAGTTTGATTCGATTGGTGGAGGAGACTTAAAAGGTAAGTAGATGCTAATCTAAGCCCCTTTTTGAAGTTTTAGTGATAGATTAGGGGGTAATTAGAGTTCTCATTCTCTCTCATCCATAGTGGTTGAGGCATTTATGGGTGTATTTATATCAAATCTTTGAGGGTGATAGGGTAAATTAGGTAGGGGAACAAGATTCTACCATAGTTTAGCAGCCATGTCTTCATTTTAGTGATCCATTTAATAGTTTTCAGGGAGAAATTAGTTTGCATCTAGATCTAGATCTACAACTAGGGTTTGTGATTATTTTTTTTAAAAAAATTGAGGTTCATGTTATTTTTTATTGAGTATGAGGGGTTAAGTTTACATGTATGAATAATAACGGGTAAAATATTAATTTGTGCTAATTATTTTATATATAAACTCATTTATTTCAATTAACAATAGTGAAAATATATTAGTTTAATTGTACATTAGTTTGTTAACTAGGTTGTTTAAATCTCTTGCAAAGGCTAATGTATAGTACTTATATGTGCACTTAACAATATTATCTTTAATCTATATCTCTTATAATCCTAAACCCCACTAGAATATTATCTTGACATGCAAGTGTCCACCTCAGCAATCCACTATCACTTGCAATTAAAGTTCACTAGCACAAGCAATTATGATATCTACATCAACTAGCCACATCATCCACTAACATACATTTTGTTGTCCACATCAGCGTGTCATGCTATTCACTAACATTGGTTTATAATAGTTAATCCCTTTCTAAGAATTGTATGAATAGTTTAATCTCATTCCAAATCAGTAGTTGCCACAGCAACGCGTGGGGTATGCTTCTAGTTTTAAATAAGAATGACCCATTACATAATTATGCTATTGTTATATACTAATTATATTCTTCCAGGTTATTGATGAATCCTATATCTAACTTAACCAGTCTTTTTTCTCGTTGATCATGTAGGAAAAGATGGAGTATAGAAACTCATGGATGTGTGGTTTGGTATGTTAGAAGCCTAGTTACTGACAAAGAAGTCGATACATTTATTTTAGCTGTAGAGAAGCATTATGTCGGTGTTTTGTAGACCGACTAGTGAATTTATACGAATGTCGTGTTGCTCTAGGAAGACGATGGTAGAATCCAAAAGACGCGAGGAGTTATATTGGTTCAGGCCGAAGCCCTACGCCCAGTCTTAGAGATGATCGAGTGTCCTCGTTTGAATGCTCTAAAGTTCTTACAATAGGGGATGCAAGAATGGTGGAAGAGGTAGGAGAGCTAGAGCTAGGAGATGGACTGCCCGAACGAAAGCTTCGAGTGTTTGGAGAACATGTCCAAGAAGGATGCCCTGGCTGCCCTTATATAGAGTCTGAGGCCAGGTCACATACAAAGAAGAGGGTTCTCCCGACCAAGGGGTCGTGAGCCTGAGGAAGGAGGCCTAGCTAACTTGACTTGCAAGTAATGCCATCTTGAGGTGCATGTCCGGGTATGGTTGTTGTCATGGTCTTGTGCCCACGTCGTGGCATGGTGTAACGTGGTGCTACAGTGCCAGTCATGGTGACACTATGGGCATGGTGGTGTTTCGCCAGCCGTCCTACACGACATATGGTTTCGTCATGGCCTTCGTCATCGTCTCCTGATCTCCTAAGGGCGTCATACAAGAGTTGGTAGCTGCCCCCAGGTCATTGATCCTCTTACTGCTTGTTGTGCCGGAGGCCACGATCCCGTGCTCGAGGGTCATGGCCCTCGTTGGCTTAGTTGGCCTCAAAAGTCAAGGCCACCATCGTAGACCCCATCCCGTAGTGGGTGGGGTCATACATCCGCCTTGTCGGTCCATATTTGGACGGTGGGCCGCCATACTGGCCATCACCGCTCGGCTGTGTTGTCTTGTACGCGTTGCGTGGTATAGGGATGGTGTCTGAACGAGCTAAGGGGACTATTGTCCCTTCAGTCCTTGCGGGGTCAGTGCGGCATGCATGCTCTTGTCAGAGCAGGTACGCTCGGCGGGGCTCGATCTCTCCCTGTCCCTCCCAGAGGTTAGGACGGAGGAGAGGTCGTGAGGAGTTGCGCAGCGCGCGGTGAAGGCTGAGGGACGAGGTCGTGGCCTACCCATGCCCTTGTGTTTGGGCCTGGTCCGTGTAGCTTAGCTGGGCCTCGATCGTTTAGGCTTATACTAGCTAGCGTATCGTGGGCCACCCGAGTGGCTAACTAATTAGTGCCTTGAGATACCCGGGGTATCATGACCCCGACATATTCCATGGAGACAAGAATACCATCAAAATTCTTTGTCCGTGTAGCGACTACGATAACCATCTCGCATGGATTGATGTGACTATCATTAGGTTATACTTGATAATGCGAAGTTTTGTGAAGGACTACATAGTTAGATCTATCACGTAATGTTGTTGAGCCATAAGAAGAAAACATGGAAGACGACCAAACTTATCTTGAGAGATATGTGGTTTGACATTGATGCTGAAGTGCTGAGTACGCATGATGGTAGTGGTCAGGCTACTGAGGACGAAGCTGATGTAAATGATGGTTGGGGATGTGTGGGGGACGAAGCTTGTGGCAATGACGATGGAGGATGTGTGGGTGACAAAGTTGATGGGAATTATTTGGAGGAAATGGTTAGGGCTATTGGACCAAAGGTGATACTAAAGAGCGTGAAAGGTCTAGAAAATTTGGAAAGGATAAAAAAGCAGCGAAAAATAGTTTGTATGGTGTTAAGAAGGGCAATCGAACCACGGTGTCAAGACCTATGGCGTCGAGCCGTGTTACCTCGGCGCCGTAGGTCTTAGCGTTGACACCCAGGGTCTAAAGTTAGGATTACGACCCCCGGTGGTGTAAACGTGAATTTTTGAAAAAAATGATAATGATACAATTAAGACGTCTGGATGGACAGTCGCCTCACTCTACTCACTATGGCACCCAAAAAAAATCTTATCCCTCGCTTCCTCCTCCCCATCCTTATCCTTTCCACGCACGCGCCCTGCCCCACCCCAACGCGCAACTATGGCTGCCTCCTTGGCCGGTGGTGGTGCCCTCACCCACACCGGTGTGCGCCCTCCCCAACCCTGGCGTCCTCCTCCCCCACTCCGACATCTCCTCCCTCACCCTGGCGTCCTCACCCACCGGGAGCGCCCAACGCCCGTGGATCCGGTGGCCCTCTCCCCATCCCGGCGAGATCCATGGAGGTGGCGCAGCGGTGTTGCAGGGGAGTGGACGGCTTTGCCTCCCAACCCAGTGTGGCGCCCTCCTCTCTGCCGGCGGTGACCTCTCTCACCTCGGCGACTGAGCTCACCCTACCTCGGTGGCCATGGCGCTCCTCGCCCCCCATCCCCCACCGTCGCCGCTGAGCCAAGCCCGGTACTAGTGGCACTGGTGGCGCTGGTGCTTGCGTGCAGCCGCTCGCCGCCGTCTCTGACAACGACGACCGAAATCGACTGGCCCAGCCTTCCTCTCCCATATGTTGCATATGTATGTTTCAAGTGTTTCAGGCATTTCAGATGTATGTTGCAATTGTTTCATATGGATATTGCAAAAGTAGATCGAGGGATGTTGCATATATTGTAATTGTTTTAGAGCCATGTTGCAAGCGTATGTTTCGAGTGTTTCAGATGTTTTAGAGGTATGTTTCATCTGTGTTTTCTGGACGCATGTTGCAAGTGTGTTTATCTGGATGTTGCATGTGTTTCACGCATCCGTTACATGTGTTTTATTTGGATGTTGCGTATGGTTGAAATGGTTTTCAAGTGTTTTTAGATGTTTTTTTCAAGTGTTTCAGAAGCATATTTCAAGTGTTTCAACTGCCTTCAGACGCATGTTGCAACTGTTGTATTTGGATGTTTCAAAAGTAGATCAAGTGTTGCATCTCCTCCCAACCTTTTGCTGCATCGCCTCTGTGTGTCCTTTTCCCGACGCCGGTAGGGCATCCATACAACGTCGCAGACGGGTCCTTCCGAATCGGTGGCGCCACGCCCTTTGCCCTCTCGTCGCTCGGGCGGCGCGGGGCCCGCATGAAGCGTGTGAAACAGAGTGCAGCGTGTGGGCGTCCTGACACAGGTGTCCGTCTGGACGTTTGGGCGTTACCACTACCGAGAAAAGGCTAGATTGCAAAAAAAAAAAGGAAAAAGAAAACCAGTGGCAGCGAACTCCGATCACGGCAGTGTGAGAGACGACGACACTAGCGGGAAGATATAATGCGGTTGATGTGGCCGCGCTTTGGTCTCGCGTGTCGCCTAGCTTGGGGATGAGCCGGCTGGACCTGAGCGTGTGGCGGTGTGGGTGTGGCAGGAGCTCCTCGACCTCCGCGTGGGCTTCCGAATGCAAGGAAAATATGGCCGGTACATCCAAGTGGGTCTGGGCTTCGGAATGAGGCCTCAGTTTTTCACTTGGGCACTAGGCCGTGGGCTGGCTTCTACTATTATGCATGGGCTGCACGTGCTGGGACTGTGATACCGCAGCTGTTCTGGTGACGCCACCGGCGCTACCGCCGCTGTTGTATCTGTGCTACTGCTACCCAGTTGCGCTGACCACTGCTCAGAGCGAGTTATATTTGTGCTAGACGTAAGCCGTCGCTTTCCTTTCAAGCCATGGTAGTTAGTTTCTGCGACCGACAGCTATGCATGTATGGCAGAAATGCTAACACATGCATGCACACCACCCTAACAGTCTAACATCAAGCATATATGATCTTGTTGTCCACATTATTTAGTTTACATGGGAGGGAAGGAAGGACACCAAAGTCTGCGCGGACTTGGCTCCTTGTTGCTTTCGACGGTGAATTTCTACCCTCCCGAGGCTTGCCCAGCAGCAGCCGGAAGCCATCATATATCGCCTGCCTTGCTTGCTCAGCAGCAGTAGTAGCCGACGGTAAATTTCAATGTACGAGTACATTGCCGCCCGTATATAGTACTCGACCGATCACAATGGCACAACGTGGTTCGTTTCCTTTCGCAAAAGAAAGATCCACGTTTCCTTTGATACTTTCTTTTCACAAAAGAAAGAGAGGTGCTTTCGATCGGGTACGAGTACGAAGAATAATGCTCAGCCCCACCGACGTACAGCAGGGTGAGCATTCAGCGTAAGCGAACAGGGTGTTGTTGAGAGATCTGCTCCCTCGACAGTCATGCAGGTTTCACCAATCCTTGGTGTCATTGAGAAGGAAAAGGATGCCCATGCATGGTTGCAGGTGTTCGCCTGCCGCCGCCGCAGCAGCAGCACGAAGAGGAGCAGCAAGGGGACCTAGCTAGGCGTCAACGCGTTCAGGGGCAACGTATCCTCGTGGTTCGCCGACGGGCTGCCGACGTCATCGATCTTCGCCGGGCTGGACCCGATCTTGTCCGTCAGGTAGGCCAAACTCCATCGGATGGGCCACATATATATGGCTCGAGCCATGCATGATTGTTGTGAACTCATGCAGTCTTGCTAGTGGTGGTTCCTTGCCAACAGGGATCAGGTGATCTTCGATCCGATGCCGCAGGACCCGGTCGTGGCGGGAGTGGACCTGGGAATAGCCTCGACGTGCCACATGGACCAACCAGCGCCGACTGGCAGCAGGCGTACATGTCGGCGGTGCTCCTCTCCGCGCTCATCCCGTCCACGCCCTTACCCCTCGACGACCAGGTGACGTGGCACGGATCAGGACCGTCCAGTTCGACCACTACTGCTTTGCTTTCACCTGAGTTGGCTACATACGGTGTAATCCAGATGCTGGACGCCATGGCGCTGGTCCTCACGTCTCCGATGGTGCCGCCGCTCGTGCATGAGCAAGTGGAGGCGGCGGGGAGCTGCTCCAACGTGCTGACGGACGGGGACTGCTCCACCGCCACCCCCGCCGCCGCCGCTCAGGAGCACGGCCTGCCAGGCGTGGTCAACATCGGCAACTAGCTGCATCTGCGTGTCCGGCTCTTTCGGTTCATCACTTCTTTACCAAGCATAATAAATTAAACAAACTTACTGTTTAGCGTGTAGCTAATCAGGTC
The DNA here is from genome assembly GCA_904845875.1 of Miscanthus lutarioriparius. Taxonomy (NCBI): domain Eukaryota; kingdom Viridiplantae; phylum Streptophyta; class Magnoliopsida; order Poales; family Poaceae; genus Miscanthus; species Miscanthus lutarioriparius. The sequence goes on from CAJGYO010000015.1 coordinate 42,433,414, forward strand.
AGCTTTTGCTTGTTATCTCAGCAATTCTTCGGTTAGCCTTTTTTGAACCCACGGTTGTGTAGTAATCTATCTAAGCTATCGGTTGAAGATTGTGAGGACTTGGCTGAATTCTCACCTGCAAGGGAGATGACTGATGAGATCATTCCTGTTTCTGAGATATGGAAGTGACCATCAATGAGGAGGCCGTCAAGGAAGATGGTTTTGCTAACACTGTTGAGACTGATCCTACCCCAAAGGAGATTCTTCTGACTGCTGCGGGAGAAGATGAGACCATTGAGGAAGGTAAAGTCATAATCACTGAAGGCAAAGAAGGTTGTTTTGATATGTATATACGAGATGTTGCCATAGTGTTAGCAAGGGCAAACCACAAGTTTTCATAGCCATCGGCTTCTTTGTCCATCAAAAATTAAAGAAGACCACCAGATGACATTGTTAAGGAGATGGCTGTCCTCTAATAAAATAATAGGAGAGTGAATCTAGAGCTAAGTTTCTTCCCTCTTGGAGGACAATGATGATGAATAGTTGTAAAACATAACATTACTATTCCTCTAATGTTTATGATTTTTTTTCCATAGACACGTGAATCTTAATGAATCTTATTTTTCGTTGTATGATAATTAGTGGAGTTGCAATGTAATTGTTCAAAAAGAAAAACATCAGAATATAATTTGAGAGAGTACCATTTTCTGCAGCGAGACATAACATTCATCTTTTTTGTTTTTAAAGATATTTAAGTCAATGTCACTAAAAAGGATTTTCCAAATCATACGGTAGGTTTGCATTGTGATGTGTTGAGTTGTAATGGCTTAGTCTTATGCAAGGAAACATCTTTTATTGTTTTAATCTGCATATATTTCAGTTCTAATTTGCATGTACTCAAATGTTGCCGTAGCGTTAGCACGGGCACTATACTAGTTCAGGTTCTAATTAATCAAATTAGCATTAAATTATGAAAGTCAGAGATTAAACTCTTAATTGTTTTTAATTTGGAAAGCAATGTAAACATTCATTAATCATATTAATATTTATGTTAAAATTCAGAATCATGAGATATGGTAACGTGTAGCTTTGGTCGGTACGACCGGAACGCAAACAAGGATGGTGTTAACCCAAGGTTGCTTTAATTAAGAAGCTACATAATCAAATTAACGTTTAAATCAACAAATTCATTATCAAGTTGCATGATAAGATCCAAACTACTGCGTCGAGCAAAACAATTTAACAGTGGGATCTGACAAACAATGGCAATTTAGTAATTACCATCGTCCTCTACCTCCATCCGCCTCCTCCCATGGCCATGGTTGCACTGTTCACGCAGATGAAGGGGGCTCAGCTTGGGAGAGTGCAGCCGGCCAGGTGCTCTCCGGCCGGTCGGACGGTGGCGCTAGCCCACGGCGGCCTACTGCAGTGTGACACCCTAAAATTTTGACCTATTTTAAAAACCACTAAAAATTTGAACGTTTTAAAATTTTGCATAATAACCTAACCACCAAAATAAATAACATAGTAATTAGTAATAATAAGCCAACCTAGAAATAAAACCTATAGTGTAGAAATGTGTGCTTGAGTGTTTGCTTGTTTGCTTGAGCATATGGTGGCACACCTTGCATGCATGCATGTTTGAATTTAAATTCAAATTGCATTTAAACTTAGTATAGAAAGCTGGGAAAAAGAAAAAGGGAAGGAAATTGGAAAATGAGCACTGGCCAAATTTCCTCGCCCTCGGCCCACGGCAACGGCAGCAGCTGCCAGCCCTTCTCCCTCTTCCCTCTCTCCCCTCCGTGACTAGGCTGGCCGATCACCGCGCCCCGGCCCACACCGCGCCCGCCTCCTCTCTCCCCCTCTCTCGCCCGCTGACACGTGGGACCTAGCCATCACGCCTGTCGTCTACCTCGGGCCAGCGACGCGAATACCGTGTCGCAGCCCGAGCTAGCTGGCCCCGCCGCCACCACCTTGACCCGACGATGCAACAAGGCTCACGAAGATCTTTTCGTGACCCCAAACCACCTCTCCTCCCTCCTCTCTCTCCTCACTGCTCCTCCCTCGACACGCGGCGACGAGCTCACCTCGCCGTACCACCATGGATGAGCCCGAGCTCTCCCAGCCACATGCGTGGGCAAGCCCGCACTATGGCGAACCGACCCAATGGAATTAGGCATGTGTGCATTCCCCGGTGAAAGCTCTAGTTTGGTTTCGGTGAATTGATGAAACCCTAAGTGCTAACCTAGTTTATCAAAGTGATCATGAGATAGGTAGCACATTCCAAGTGGTGAAGCAAATAGTGAAGATCATGATGATGGTGTGGACATGATGATCAAGTGCTTAGACATGGAAAAGAAGAAAGAGAAAAACAAAAAGCTCAAGGCAAAGGTGAAACTTAATTGGAGCTTTTTTGTTTGGTGATCGAGACACTTAGCGAGTGTGATTACAATTAGGATAGATGGTCGTACTATTAAGATGGGAGCTCTTATCGGACAACTCGATCATCTAGTGCCACTAGGTGTTGGTAAACTTGCATATGCATTTTAGGCCTAGTGCACATTCGGTGAGAAAGTGATTAACCTTTAAAAAATGATTGTGAAAATGCTAACACACTTGCACGTGATGGTGAAACACATGGAGTGTTAGCACATTTGCAAAGGTGGTGAAAAAGGTAAAGAAAAGGAGGCGTTGCCGGGCTCGGGGTGCTGCCACGGGGGCACCGCCATGCCCTGTCCGGTGCACCGCCACTCCTGTAGCGGTGAGCGGTAGAGGAGGCCGAGAGCAGCAGGTTGCCCTAGGGACACCGCCACCCTGTCCGGTGGCACCACCACCCCTAGGGTGGTGCCCACCTGGACTCTAGCTGAGAGCAGCGGTAGAGGCGCGGGCACCGGTGCGTCCAGTGTTCACCACCATGCAGAGGGCGGTGCACTGCCTGGTCACCGCTGTTGGTGGGGCGGTGGCACCGTCTCTTTTATCTAGAGAGCAGGGGAAGGGCTGCTGGGCACCACCGCGGGCACCGCTGCCCGGATGGTGGTGCACCGCCATAAAAGTCCATAGAGGAGGTATTTCGGGGGGGTTGGCTGGTTGGTCACCGCCATCCTAGGGGCGGTGCCATCGCCACCCTGTCTGGTGCCCCAATGGCTAGTTTTTAGTCGTTGGAAAGTGACTGTTGGGAGGGGCACCACCATGTCTAGTGCCAGGCACCGCCGTGTCCAATGCCCTTGCAGAAAGTTGCTCCAAAGGGGTAATGGCTCTATTTGCTTGTGGGCTTGTAAATAGAGCTAGTGGCTGGCCTTAGCCACCCTCTTGGCACTTCTAACAGCTGCATAGACCCTTTGAGAGCTGAGCACACCACTCCACTCACTTGCACACTTGATTTCATCATCTTGAGTGAAATTGGAGAGCCTCTAGTTCATTGCTTAGTGCTCTAGCATCTTGTGGCACTAGTTGGGCAATTTGGGCCGGTGGAGATCTTGTTACTCTTGGTGTTTGCCGACACCTAAACGGCCCGATAATTGGTGGATCATCAAGCGAAAGAAGGTGATTATCTCCGGCTCCGATCATTGTGATTGTGAGGGGTTCTCGTGCCTTTCCCGGCGGAGCGTCAAAGGCAACTCTAGTGGATTATGCGTGGCTTGCGGATCCTCATCTTGTGTTGGTTGTGCGGCACCCTATTGAGGGTTTGGCATGTGATGCCAATTAGAGCATGAACTTCCAAGTGAGTGAATCATCACAACAGGGACTAGCTTGCCAGCAAGCAAGTGAAACTCGGAGGAAAAATTATTGTGTCTTGATTGTCTCCTTGGTATTCATTGGTATTCATTGATTGATCACTTACCACGACGGTATACCTCTCTACCACTCTCTTGTATTACATTGTGCCTTTGTTTGTGTAGAGCTTGTGGTGGTTGAAACTAGTTAGTGTTGCTCTTAGTTATAGTTCTCTTGCTAGCTTGCTCACCTAGGTGTAAATTAGTGACATAGCCTTGTTGTGATATACTAAAGATCATAGATTTTAGAATTGGGTAGGTGGCTTGCAACACAAGTGTAGTGCTAGCGCAAAATTCGCTTCGCCATTTTATTTACTAATCACTTGCCTTAGTGTTGTTGTAGAATTTTTTAATAGGCTATTCACCCTCTATCCATTAGGACATTTCACCCGATGAGCACGGCGGGCGAGAAAATATTTCGCTGTCGGAACCGACATGGCCAGCCTATAAATAGGCCCGGCCATTGCCACTCTGACCTTGCACTCCAACCCACCAGCTCTGCCTTGAGATGGAACACCTCATCTCCCCCTCCCCTCTCCTTTCCTCTCCTCCTTCCTCTGTTTCGGTTTTCCCCGAATCAGGAGCCGTTGGCTCCATTGACGCCGCCTTCCTCCTCCCTCTCTGCTGCTCCATTGTTCGATTGGGTTAGCAGGTGAGTCCTGAGCTCCTCCTCCTTTTTTTGCTCTAGCTGGTTAGTGACGCCGCTATCGCACTCACCTGCACCCCTGAGCTCTATAAATAGGCCCAGCCATTGCTGTCACCGTCCCATCCTCTCCCTCCCTCTCTCTTTCTCCCTCTATCACGTGGGCCCACGGCCGTGACGCCGCTGGCGCTGTCATCGCTGATGTGGTGGCTTGGCCCACCTGTCATACACACGCACACACAGCTAGGTATGGTTAGGAAAATGCTAGGTGCACCCGGTTAGTGTACACAGAAGACTATAAAACCACTTTCCTAGCTTAGAAAAATTCCTAGAAAATTTGTAAATAAACTAGATGCATTAAGAAATTTAATCATATAGTTTGCACACATTTTCATGCACTATAAAATACATATAAAGTTCCATCTAGATAATTAGCTATGAAATAAACTTAAAAAATGCATATCTTTTACATCTTAACTCCTTTTTAGGTGAAACCACCTCTAAAATTCACCTAAAATCTAGCTCTATGCATTCATTCTAGTGCCACCATATTGTTCTATGTTTGCTTTTCCCCTTTTTCTTTTGCATTGGTGGTAGTCTTATGCGATAGCTACGCCAACAGATGACGGTGACTATCGGGAAAGTGAGGACCCCGACTATGAGATTGTGCCGAAAGAAGTCAACAGCGAAGGCAAGTCCTAGCTCCCCTCTCCCTCTACCATCTTGCTTAACCATTAATTAATAAATTACTTTCTATCATGAAATATAAGCTTGAATAGTGAGAAATGTTGGAATAAGATAAATGTTTATCTAGTTATTTTATGAGCTCCATTACATTAAAGAACTTAAGGATAAAAATGATAAGAACTTAAAGCTTGGTAAACCTAAAAACTAAACACCGACTGGGGGTGAGTGGGGATAGCTTATGCAGGATAAGTTATCTAGGCGGGAATGCCTAGATAGGGTTCCTAGGGAAATGCTCATCTTGGTCACATAAGGACCAGATCATAGTCCCTCTCGCCTAGTGCGATGTTACGTACAACCACATGTCTATATGGGTAGACTGGATCTCACACCCCGTTGGGTGGAAGTATAATTCCTATTAGGAGGCCGGTGTAGGCAACGAAATATCAAGAAAAGACATGGATGCTATGTGATCTTCTATGGTCCGGTTGACGTGGATGCTAGGTGATCTTCCACATTAAGCCCCTTGATTTTGGCCACGTTCGAGCCCATGATTATTATTGACTCTTATGATGATTAGGTATCATCATGTTGGGATAATTAGGTATCATCCTGGTTTTTGTGTTTCCAACCCCTGAGAAGCCACGGTAGGGTTATATGGAAGTCTAGGGTAGCACCCAAGCAGGCACGGGGTCTCGTTAGGTCTATTTCAATCACTGATCATGGGATGTATAGTGCCTATCATGCGGGGAAATGTGTACACCTCTATAGAGTTACTCAAATCTATTCGAATAGCCACGTCCTTGGAATGGGCAGATGCTAGGATAGGATACTATGATGAGCTTTACTTTTATGTGTAATGAAACTAGTAGCTAATAGAAGATAACACTAACCCAGGAACTAGCTGGGATGGTAATGCCCCACTAGGACCCAACCCTTATTTATAATCACCACCACACCTCTATTTCAACCCTATGGTTAGGGCTTGCTGAGTATGTAAGTACTCACCCATTGTTGACACAAACAGACTTCGGCATCAAAAAAGACCAAGGTTACGACGAGGAAGCGCATCACGAAGACTAGGAATTACGCAATGTGTCCAAACATAGGAGATGACATCGAAGCTAGGGTTTCAGTCGTGCTCGAGCTTGCCTGTGGAATAGATTATCGCTACGCTGTAGAGTACCATCGTATTAGAAACCACCATGAATAAGTGCCGCCCCGCGGCAATAGTTTTCTGCTAGCTCTATAAGCCTACAACTACGCCATTCAGGCTATGGTTGTAAGACTCTTATTAGATATTAATAAAGCTCAGAACCTTTCTTTTAGCTATGTACCAATTCTGTTGACTATGTGCGTACTTGTGCGTGATCCTAGCGCAAGTATAGATGCATCTAGGAATCTTAGAAATGAGGGGCCAACAGAGTGGTATTAGAGCTGAGCTTGACCGTAGGACGAAGCCCTAGGTTTGGAACACATTTTATAATGGTAGTTTTAGTAGGAATCATAGCACACCCTTTTGGTAATGCTATAACAACAAACTTTTCCTACTGTCGCTTCAATTTTGTTGCAAAATGTTTCTAACCTATGTGGTGAAATTTTGCAGCCATGGAGGACACGTCGACTGCTTGACCATTGGAGGTTTTCCACCACTCCTTTGGGAGATGCTTCAGCACCTTGGAGTTACCGAACGCCCCTTGTACTATGGTCACAAGTACGAGGGGACGGAACGTCCATGTGCAAAGTGCACCTGCAGATCACTGAGCATCCATTAAGCACTAGTTCTAGGGTCAGATGCATCCTAGTAAAAGGAAAAGAACTAAGTAACACATGTCAGATTGTAGCAAGATGAGCTCTCATGGATATCTATCAGTAATATGAAGCGAAGATTGACAACACCCATGCAAGACTTTTTCCTGTGATGGATTAGACCTATCTTATTTGGTGTAAGAAGATCAAGGCCATGAAAAAGGCAGAACCCCGGTCACCTATATACCCATTAATGACCACTGCCAAGTATCTACAAGCCCTCGACACCCTCTACATACATCAAGAGCAGGAGTTTAAGATATAGACCATCAGACTTAAGGAAGCAGATGCATAAGCACGAGCCCTGAGGACAGAGCTACTCATGATAAACTCATAGCTTTCAGCTATGAGAGAAGAAAAAGAAGAGTACAAGTAGGAACTATAGAAGGCCCTTAAGCGTCCACAACAGAAGAAACATTTAGGGAAGAGAAGAAAGAGAGCTTATTAAGGAACCAAAACCAAGAAGAAAACTGCTGGGGATGCAAATGCAACTGAACCACCTTAAGATGCGAAAGAATGTGCAAGTGAATCTAGTGATGGAACCTCTACGAGATTGCAGCTCTTGTAACATAAATAACCCAAGCTGTAGCATCTAGTAATAGTTATGCCTAGTACCCTAGTAGTCACTAGAGTACGAATAGTCACGAAGTACTATCCTAGCAGTTGATGTGTATGATGCACCCTTGTGTCATATATATGTAACTGTCCTGTGATGTAGTATGTTGTGTGTTTGTTTATGCTTGTTTAGCTTGTTTGTTTTCTTTCCCTAATGAAAACCTAGAGGATGTCTTCTCATCTTTGTTGTTCCACAGCAACAGATGGAAAGAAGATCCGACAGGATTCGTGAATGCCGTGAAAGGGCCGCTGAAAGGCAGGTTCTAGAAATAGAGGAACAAGTTGTACCACCTAGAGGCAGGCAAAATTGAGGCAATCACAGGCATCATAATCAGAGGCATGGGAAACCTCAAGGAAATAATATACCAGTTATAGAATAAGTACAAGAAGAAGGCGAAGATGAAGTAGAGTAGACTATTGGAAATGATTCAGTGCAAGGAGAAGAACCACTTCCACCTCCACCCACCATGGCAGAAGTAATGGATAGACAGACATGACTATTGGAAAATCTTACAAGAAGACCAGACAATGGAAATGGACAAGGCAAAATGGCATATTTTATGAGACTTCACCCATCAACTTTTGGCAGCACAGAAAAAGACCCACTTGTCGACACAAAATTTTTGTCCCGTGCCGAGGACACACGCAGCAAGCCGGAAGGGTCCACTCAATGGAGCAGATCTGCCTAGCTTCAGCGCAGGGATGGTCGATCCTGTGCAATCCTCCCAAGGCGTGCTAGTCAATTTGACCCTGTAATTGACAAGGAGAGAAAGTTCATTAGTAATTAAGGGCGGAACTTGCCGGTGTTGCTAGATAGTCCCGAATGTGCGGCTATGAGAGCCGATATGAAAGGAGATCGACTAAATAGTCGATTCCTGCATATTCATGAGAATAAATCGGTTAAAGCTCATCAGGTTGTATAAGAAGAATCAGTTATCATTCAGGGTAAATGTCATTATTTAAACAAATATTAATCAATGGCAATAAGATATCAACAATGATCGGTTTATGCTGAGCCAATGATTACAAGTAACCGAACCCCTTTTTTATATAAAGAAACAATTCTACACCATTTGACTGTTTAATAGAGATAAATCTAGTGAACATGTTAGATCTCATCTATCACTATGACTAGTGGGGCATGAGGCAGAATCATGCAGGCCATAGAAATAACAATAGACTTGACGACCCTAACTCATTACTAATATCAGTGGGGCATGAGGCAGAATCATGCAGGCCGTAATACAATAATAAGATCATGGGGCTAACACATCTTTCAACCTATCTTTACTTCGACGGTCTTGTGATGCGAACTATTCGTGAAAGCTTTCGATATCGGCTAAAACAACCGATTCAGGCATAGTGCACAGTTAGGGTCATGCCTTACCAGGAATAGATCTACTAAATAACGATCCCCACTCTACGGTGCTAATAGTGGGGTGTGAGGCAGAATCACACAGGCCGTGATAACGGGTCATGGAATGGTTTTTGCTAGCCAATAGATCTACTCAAGACGCAACATGCCTTAACCGCACGCTATGCACGATTGAGATTGATATAAAACAGCCGATGAAAACATAACTCATCGTTTAGAGTGTAGATTAGGTCAGTTCTAGATTAGCAAATGATGGGTTAAATAAGATATAAGGCCGATCCAAATCAATCTCAATCGGGCAGAGTGATATTGCTATAATTAGATAAACAATGAAAGCAATAAGCAATATCGGTAACTTAATGAATCTACCAAAGACTGCCATTCTAAGGTAGAGCTGATAACTTGACCTTGATCTAATTCATGTAGTAGGGATCGACTGGATCGATGTAGCCATACTTGAACTAGACAAGAATCGATAACTAACTTATACCAGAGTCGCAGTGGAGGTCGACCGGATTGATGCAGCCGTACGAACAGAGGTATAAGCCATGATGGTATTTACAACAAGCAGTGGAGGTCGACCAGATCGATGCAACCGTACTTGCTAAAGAACTCACCGAGATTTACTCTACTCCCACTCCTAAGGGGTGGCTGGAGCCGAAAAAAGTAATTGACTTGTATTTGATTGATTGTTATCCTTTTACAATAGCCGGGGTTTGATATTTATACCCGGAGTCTAAACATGAATCCTACTCGAGCACGATTTGTTACAATCTTTGGCATAAATGAAAGCATTCCTAATTTAAGATAACTTGGACTCTAATCTTTCCCTTTTTGAAGAGTCCAGCATGTCTCGTCCCAGCGCCGATCGTAGCCTCTGTCGTTATCTGAAGAAAGCCGATTCTAGTGCTGTATCCGAATCAGTTGTTTTCGGTCTACACGCAATTGATCCCTTGCTGACATGATTTTGGGAGCTCTCAAGCCCCTGAGACCCTTCTTCCAAATTTTGGTGTAAACACCACTTGCAGCATATGATTGGTTGCGCGCCATCACCAAGAAGTTAAATGCAGTAAGAGCCACTGATGAAGAGAAGGTCAATTTAGCTACCCATCAACTAGTAGGAGAAGCTGGTGTATGGTGGGAAAACTATCAAGATGCAGCTAATGAACCGAACGCTATCACATGGCAAGATTTTGTGGAAGCATTTCGTGAATATCATATCCCCGAAGGAATTATGGAGATAAAAAGCTAAAAAATTTTGCTCCCTAAGACAACGACCAATGATAGTAAATTAGTATATTCGGAAATTCATGAAGTTAGCGTGCTATGCACCAGATGATGTTAATACCGACAAGAAAAAGTAGAGATGCTTTAGAAGAGGACTTAATGCAGTACTAAGAGAGCAAATAATTACTCACATCTACCCAGATTTCAACACCCTGATGAACCACACCATACTATTGGAAGAAGAGCGCAACAGAAGTGAAGGAGAAAGAAAGCGCAAGTTTCTGATACAATGTGCTCGCCAACAAGAAAGGACCCAGCGTGTCCTTACCAACAATACCGCACCTGCAAGATACCAGCCAACCATGCAGTATAAGTCATCCGGATCCAACACCTCACAGACCACATCGAACTTCAAGAACAACAACAGTAGCAATAACAGTAACAACACTCAGCCCAAAAGCAACAACACCATAGCGCCAGACGCTTGTTTTGGATGCCGTCAACCTAGACACCGTATCGCCCAATGCCCTTATAAAGCCGCAAACTCTTCCCCAGCCCAGTTAGTAGCCAGTAATAGGACAGCCGCCTCAGGAAATGAACGCACCACACCTCAAAATTCTAGACCACTAAGGAAGAATGCCCAACATTTGGGGCAAGGCCGTGTTAACCACGTAAACGCAGAGGACGTACAGGCAACAACCGATGTCGTGTATGTTGACGGTAGTTACCATCCATCATAAACCATCAATATAACTTGAAATCTTGCATGGAAATGATCACCGACATAGACTTAGGGTTTAAACTGATAATTTCCATGAGTTTTGGTAAATCTATGTTCACTACACCACAAGCATATACTGACAGATCATCCAAGAATCCATGCATTTATAGCGACAGATGGTTCAACAGAACAATATAAATATACAAAAAATACAATCAAAAAACATGTAGCACATATCATACCCAGATTCAAGCTGAAAGTCCATCACATAAAGGTACACACACGTGCATCACATGAAGGTCAATACATATACAACATACAATCTTGTCATGCACAAAGTTAGGCACCAAAAGATTGCATGCACATCACAGCAAGGAAGACTAGTAGTTTGTGTTTGAGATACTAAGGTTTGTGCACACAATCATTTCTAGGAACTCAAAAACAAAAGCAATGGTTGCCAACACTAGAGCACATCCATCAGGTATGTGTGGAGAACCATTTTCCAGAAACTCCGGCCAAAGACTTGTGCCCAACACTTCCTGAAAAATATAACCATGTAATTAGGCAAGTGGAGAAAATATGTAAAGCTGCTGTAATCAACCAAATGTAGACATGCTGATAGAGAAGCTTATTCAGACTTGAGACAAAAGATTGTTCAGTCATTAACTCAATTAGCGCTCATAGAAAAGCTTTATATGCAGCATGCACTGGTTGGGAAAAGCTCTATCAGTCACTAATTCAATTCCAGGCATTGCAGATATGTAGCAACTACTGGATTGCATGGGCATCTGAGAGGAAAGCACTAGCAAGCAGAGAGAAGATAATTGGTATTTTTGTGCTGTTGTCAGCAGGAAGCTCAGTATTTATATTGGGGAGAGCATTCGTCCTATCAGCAATTGCAATCGAAACTGCACAGCAACTCTTCTTAGGCATGATAAAAAATATATTCCGAGCACCAATTAATTTCTTTGATTCCACTCAATCAAGTCGAATCCTAAATAGGGTGAGCACCAGCATACTACCTCCGTCCTTACAGTTCAGCTTTTCTGTTTTTCAGGCATCAACAGATCAAAGCACAGTTGACATAGACATTCCTTACAGGCTAGCAGGGCTGATATTTGCACTAATTCAGCTCCTCAGTATCATTTTCATTATGTCCCAAATTGCTTGGCCCATACTATTTTTATTCATAGTAATAATTTCCATATCCACTTGTTATCAGGTAAATCTTCATGCATTATTGATGACATTTGCAGATTTGAGGCATATAAAATGAGTAATACACTAATTTGTAAATTTATTTAGAGCTATTACATCAGTTCAGCGAGAGGCCCAAGCACTTGCATAGGAAAGCCAGTAGAAACAGATTGGATCGTGACCTTCAATTTCTAATCAGATCTACCTAATCAGATAGTGCATTCCAGATTTGTGTATTCAGTGAATTACTGTGTGGAAAAAACATGCAAGCCTCCAACATGTACAGTATGCTACTCCTTGTGTGACAGGCTTTTAGTATCTACTAATCCTATCAAGTTGATAGCAGGGAGCCGGAGCCCAGTATCACCTCCACTTAGGAGAATAAACCTGGTGGTAATTTTCATTTCTCCTACTGCAGGTTTCTTATTTCAGCTACAGTTCATAGGTGTATCTATTCCATTATCTCTGACAGAATGTAGTAATTGCCTTCCAAATATATTCCTATGTGCTGAATTTAGTCCCTAGGTTTTTACACAGTTGTCACTAGGTTTGTACACAGTGTGATGAATGTAAATGTAGGGACATACCTGCAGTACCCTTAGGAGGTCTAGGTGCCTTCTTGTATCCCTTCTTCTTGCATTCCTTTATCTATCACGGATAGGTTTAATTAGGAACATTGGTCATGCATCACAGATCAAAGCAAAATGAACAGAACTGTTCTTTAGGAAGCTCAACGGAACTGTTGTCTTCGAAATCCCCTCTATCATCTAAACCACAAGCTAGGTCTCTAAGCAATGCAGATATGTCATCCTCTTCACTAGACTCTTCCACAAGATTAGCACCATCACCATTGTCGGTATTCACATAAGAGGAACAAGCTTCCCCATGTAAGTTCCAAGTTGTGTACCCTTTTAGAAACCCATCACATATCAAGTGCTCTCGTATATCACTTGAGTCTCTTCAAAATGAGTTAACACACATTCTGCAAGGGCATAGTATCTTGTCCCCTACCGCTGAATTTCTAAATGCAAAAGCTAGGAAACTGTTGACCCCTTTTAAGTATGCCTTTGTGTGCCTAGCATCACTATTGATCCATGATTTATCCATGAGTCTTTGTGGGGACTGAGCATGTACCTGCAGTTGAATCTGCTGACTACAAGCAATGAGAAGAGGACGACGTCGATGCAGCAGATCTACAACTCGTTGGGTTTAGTGGGCTAGCTCCACAATACTTTCACCTAGGGAGCGAAATGAATCAGAAAGAATAAATCAATTATGCCTGCTTGTAACACTGGAAAACAACAATCTCTTAATTTACTAAATATATCAAGGCCTTGGTAATTGTAGGATGATCTCTTGAACTGAGAGATGCTAGATGTACTCAAATATAAGTGAAACAGAGCATGTTCAGAAAGCATGGAAATTAATTTCTTCAGTAGCTAGCGAAAAATAAAAATTGATGCACATAGCTGCACGTGTGATGCAGCCTCAGAATTGCTACCATACACATACATTCAGAACTAACAATCTCTAATAAATAGCTAGGAACATAACCGCTGCACAGAATCACCAATCGCCACCAAAAGATATTAAAGAAGCTTATTTTTCAGCACTTAGCAACACTTTATGATTGTTGACTGCTGACTGCTGCCCACAACAATTTCATGAAAGCATATACCTTCTGTAGTGCAAAGTGACACAACTACACTACCCCCTATGGCACCAAACAAAAAACCCATGTCACAAGTACTCAAACCAGACCACGTCAATCTATCAAGAGCACACTTGGTCAACACAACACTCCATAAGCTCTACAGATTTTTAAAGAAAAAACAGAGCACTCCAAGAGCAAACAGATAATGCACACAATCTGTGAGAAAGCAGACTGAAAGAACAAATGCTAACTTTCCTCTTCAACAACTCAACATTCCGGATCCTACAAGCCTACTAATTAATCATTTACTTAGCCTTTTCCTCCCCCATGTGCTGCCTTTACCTTTGGCCACCTAAAGCGAACGAAAACAACCGCCACCTGCTAAGATTCCTTAACCATGTGTTCATGCACCACCAAATGCATTACCTTTCAGATTAAACCTATATCTGCCGTCAGTAAACCCTGGAAATATGTGTTGCGTTCGTAGGGTGTAGGCTGGCAGGGCTGGTGGGCATTGGTTAGCGTGCGCTTAATGTATTACGTCTGCATTGTGTATCTCCGACTTAGAAATTAGGAGGGAAAATTCAGAAGGAAAAGAAAATGATGAATTTGCACATTGCTCCTAATGAACTAATTGAATCCGACTGAATCGCCGAGAGTTTCATGGACTGGGACTTACTTGTTGCTTCTGATCTTGAACCAGGCATCGGCACACTGCCTGTGGGTGCTGTCGCTCCACCGTCGAAGCGCTCCTGCTTGCGTGCTCCAGGTGGCGTGGTCAGCTTTGGGGGTGGCATTGTCTACCGTCGCGTACTCTAGGGACGGGGATTCTCAATCTGCCAGCACCAGACGGAGGGGAAGGACAGCGTGGGCAGGGGACTGACCAGGCAGTGCTTGGCGTGCCACCACACGGGGTTCGTGCCGGCGAAGCCGCTGGCTGGTGTGCCCAGGCAGCAGCAAAACAGGAGGTGCGCGTGGTGGGCGAGCTACAAGAGATTGCTAGCGGGAGCTAGAGGGTGGGGCAAGCTAGGGCGAGGGATTTGGGGGTGGGCGAGGCGCTGTCGGGGCGGAGGGCTGGGCGGTGCTTTGTCCCGTGTAACCAGCGGCGCGGGGAGTAGTGAGGGCGAGCGGCGTGGGGACTGGGGGGCGGGGCAAGCGCGAGGGGATTTGGGTGGGTGTCGACGGATTTAGGAGGGATAGGCGCGCGGTCGATCGAGCTGGATGAAGACTGGCAGCATGAATTGGAATCTACAGGGCAGGGAGAGAGCGGAGCATGGTGGGAGAGTGAAAAGATTGGGTGGCGGCCAGCGGGAGTGGGTAAAGAACAGGTGGCGGCGACGCTCTTGGATTTGGGATTTGGGGGAAGAGTCTAGGGTTTGTCACTTTACTAGTGGGTTAGGCAAAAATTTACGCGCAAACTGCTTATGGAGACAGGGAGCGTGAGCTGGGCATGGGGCCCATTTTTTGTTTTGTGTCAGATAGATCAACGCTATATATGGTTTTAGCGACAGACGGGCTAACGCTAAACATGAACACCTATAGCGACAGACAACAAATCGCTAAATGAGGATTTAGCGTCAGATGGTCTCTGAGTTATCTTTAGTGTCTGATCATCCATTGCCAAATATGATTTTTAGCGTCAGATGTCTCACAGTGATGCGGTGTAGTGGTTTTCAGCAGGGTTTATCTAGAAAACCATCAAGGGGGATCAAATTGTCAAATAAAACCATGCTTATCCACAGCAAAAACTACCCCAGAAGGTTCTAGAAGACTCGGGAAGACACCACACCAAAGCAGAGGCCGAGGCGCTACCAGGTCGGGCCGGCTAGCCCTAGGCCCATCGGTCAGCCACCAGCTTCGTATGTCAGTTCTTCACTGCCTTAAGGATTGCATCTACGCCATTTATTCAAGTTGGTTTGATCCGAGGGCTCAAGATTGATGCTCCAACCTATATATACCAGGCCCTGCCCCCCAGAGCAATCTGCATAAGTCAAGAGTAGACCAGGAATTAGGGTTTCTAGAGAGAAGAGAGTAGAACTCCAATTCTTTAAAGTTCTAGTATAGGCTAGCTAGCAAGATTCAAGTAGAGTTTGGGCTATTGCTCAGGATTCCGGATTCGCCGTCTGGAGACCAATATATCCATTGTATCCCTCTATATTTATGACTTTGTGCTACTTCAATATTATATTGCTATTTATTATGTTCCTAGTTTGCTCTAGTTATATGCTTGATATAGTTATAATTGATGATCAATATATGCATAGGTTCGCAAAGCGCTTAGCTCAATACTCGAGTGAGTTAAGTGGTCGACATTATGTAAGCGTGGTGCTTAAATATTATTTACCTACGGATGCATTCTACACTCTAGGTCATGTGGTAGATCGTTGATGTGACACTCCCGGTGAGTCCTTTGTAGTCTACTCCCCGTTTGTAGAGCAAGTAGAACCCGGTTACGAAGGGAGTCAAGTTTTGTTCTTGATCTTCCTTAGTAATGTTCCTTATGCATAGATCCAAAGTTAATTATGCTATAGATGAGAGTGTCTATACTTGGGTGCACAAAAGACTTAGTAAATAAGGAATGACTTAGCAATCTTTTGCTCTTATCTAATCTCCTGCGTAGCCATACTACATTTATGAGTATCTATTTCTATCTCTGGACTACTATCAATGCCTTACACTTATCATTTATTTATCATTTAACTTACCCCCACTATAGCATGTGTGGCAGAACCGACCAATTTATAAGAGCACAAGTACAATGACAACCACCGCAGCGATCACACTGTCATACTTGAGCCCATATAAATCCGATAGTCCGTCGAGTATCACAAAGGATCTCGAATAATCCAACACACAACCAAGATCATACATGATTCAATATACAAGCCACATATTACATAAGTTCTCCCTAGTTCAACATACATCAGAGTACGCAAAGAGTTATTACAATACCAAGTTCAAATACAGGAGTAGCAGAAGCAAACATAGTTTTTAAACTAACATATCACACCATTGTTCTAATATTTGCCAGTTTATGATCACATCCCACAAATGCATCATAGATTAGATATATAGAAACGCCTTGCCCATGGCCTACTCCTCGTCCATGGCAGGACAGAAGTAGTTCTTACGATATCCATGATAGACGGTGTTATCTACAACAAGTGGGAAATAAACCCTAGTACAAGAAGATACTCAGCTAGACTTACCCGTCATAAACCAAAAATAAAGTGACTTCAAGGATTATGCAAGGCTTTATAAGTGGAGCTAGCTTGACAACATTTTGCATAAAAGCCACTAATTGAACTATACATTTTATAATTTGATTCCAAGTTAATTATAGCTATTAACCTCTAGATTAGCATCTAACCTGTGCCAAACATGTGATGTAAAATTAGTTAGCATAACAATAATAACCATAGCCGGTGTAACTTTCACACCCAATTTTAAGGATAAAATTGAATGCATAAAACTCATGTGTGCCCAGGGATCAGTCACACACATAAGTTGACAAATTACAAAAGTATCTTCATGGTGTATCTTACATCATGATTAATACAATCACATAGTCTTACACAACACAGCGGAAAATAAAAAGGTAGCTCTCTCATGGTAGTTCCAACACAGGGACGGTCAACTAGTTGACCACAAGCCTAAAAGTCCTCTGGAAACTCCTTATATCCGTTGGCATCTGTTACCCATCCGGGATTTTTATCCAAATATTGAAAGTAAACAAGTGTAAGTACATCCCGTACTTAACAAGATAACATGGGGTTATGAAAGCTCAAAAAGGGTGACTCTAGTTTACTACGATTAGCACTTTTAGTAAGTGAAGATTTTATCATCAATTATTATCAAATTATGCTTAAGCCCCAATTAAACCCACATGAGCAGATATCAGAATCAATTGAATCATATTATCACCGTAGAACATCATAAATGAACATCAATAAGTAACCATTTATTTTGTGTGTTTTCCGGGCCGCTCATGACCGTGAGCACGGCTGTTATAACAGTTTGTAACACTTTTGCAGAGGTGGTGCACATTCACCGTGAGTCGTGATATAATCAACCTCACATGTGATAATATGTAAGAATAAGATGACATTTCATAAGCTCATGCTCATGAATGCTTGGATGATGCTTGTGCTCATGAAAAGCAAGTGGCAAATAAAATGCTTAACATTAGGGTGTTATAGCATGGGAGTTAATGATCTTGTCATAAGTATGCATATTTGTCAATATCTCTATGCCAACCCCATAGCTCCTCCCTGTGGTAAAAATATAAATAACGATATCTGGAATACTCCCCGGTGAAATGCTACAATGGTGTATTATCTGTGCGCTTGTTGATTACTTGATATATATAATTTTACAAGTGTTCTTAATAATTAACAACCACACATTTCTGTCATCATGCTAGGGATGACAACATAGTAAAGAGTGATGCTAAAAAATGTCAACAAGAATTTCTAGCACTGTTGCCGAGGAGGGGCATAAGGCTAAGAGAATTGATCAAATAAATACTAATTGATGAAATCATAATACCTCTGCTTTAGCAGGCTTACTCTTGTTTGTCTTTGTTCATATCTTATACAGGGTATTGCAGGATTGGCTTTGATTCATCAACAATCTCCATCAATCAGAATCAAACCAAAACAAGAGAAAGCTCAACACCAGTTTTGGAAGACATGGTTGAGAAGACTCTGTGTGAGTTCTTTGCTCCAAGCACCAAGAACATCTGCATTGAACCAACACTCAAAACCAACAACCTCGAGTTTGAGCTCAAGCCAAGCCTCATTAACATGGTGCAAGCTACCCCATTCAGCGGAAAGGCACATCAAGATGCTAGTGCTCATCTTCAGAATTTTCTGAAGATTAGCAGCACATTCACCATCAAGGACGTTGCTGAAGATACCATACTACTCTGCCTATTTCCATTGTCACTAGTGGGAAGGGCGAAGCAGTGGTTCTACACCAACAAAGAAGACATCAATACATGGGCAAGATGTTCAAATGCCTTCCTAGAAAAGTTCTTCCCTATAGGCAAAACAAATGCCTTAAGAGGAAGGATTTCCAATTTTCAACAGCAGAAAGGAGAAACCATTCTAGAAGCATGGGAATGTTTTCAAGATTACATTTTAGATTGTCCTCATCATGGAATAGAAGATTGGTTGCTCATGAAAAGCTTTTACCATGGAACAACTCAGAAAGCTCATGAACAACTTGATGCTACTGCTGGAGGATCATTTATGTCACTCACCCTTGGAAAAGCTAAAACTCTTATGGAAATGATAGACTCTAATCAAGGCTAGTATTAATGCACTATTCAAGCTTGCAATAAGAGCGAAGAAGTACCAAAATAGGTATGTGCATTGTCAACTAAGATGGACATCTTGTTGAATTGGCTTGAACAACGAGCCAATTACAAGAAAGATCGTCAGGCCATACAAGATGCTTTTAATTCCTAGAATATATGTGGAGAATATTTGGGGGTTGATTTCCCTGAATATGAAGAAGACGCAAATGTTGTCATCAATAATTCTGCTCCACAACAACAGAGACAAGGATGGAATCAACAACAACAGTCAAATTACCAAGGTAAGTACCTAGGTAATTATTATAATTCTTTCAATTTCAAACAACCATCCTTAAGACACTTGATCTTAGAACAAGCTAGGATTAATGAGAATATTTCTAAGAAGCTTGCTTTTAATGAGAATATTTCAAACAACACTAAAATAGATAGTTTTCTTCTACTATAAAAGACCAACTTAGCTATAATAAAAAGATAGAATCTCAATTAGCTTAGCTGGCCGCTGCTTTGCCTATTTCCACTAACCTTGAAAAGGTCAAAGTTATAACCACAAGAGGTATCAAGTCTACTCATGATCCGCCATATCCGATGAGGATAGGTAAGACACAGGCAGTAGTACTAGAGGAGAAGAAGGACGATGAAGTTGAAGAAGTTGAGCCACAAGCAAAGGAAATGATGCAAGATTTTCATGACACTACACTTCTACCATTTCCACGTAGAAATCGAAAAGCCAAAATGGATGAGCAGTTTGGTAAGTTCATAGAGGTAATTCAAAAGTTATATATCAATATTCCTCTGCTAGATGCCATACAGGTATCCATGTATGCGAAGTATCTCCGAGACATCCTGTTTACACCAAAATTTGGGAAGAAGAATGTGGGAACTCGAAGCTCACAAGATCGTGTCATCAAGGAATCGATTGCATAAAAGTCAATATTAGCTGATTCAAATGCAATACTAGAATCGACTCTTTTTAGATGATGCCAGCAGATAACGACAAAAAGCTACGGTTAGCATCAGAAAAAACATGCCGGATTCTACAAAAATGGAAAGATTAGGGTCCAAGTTATCTTAAATTAGGAATGTTTTCTCTTATGCCAAAGATTGTAATGAGATGTACTTAAGTAGGATTCATGCTTAGGTTCCAGGTATAAATATTGGACCCCGACTATTGTAAAGGACATCCAATCAATCAAATACAATTTACTTTTTTCGGCTCCGTGCCATCCCTTAGGAGTAGGAGTAGTGTAGATCTCAGCAAGTTCTTCAACAAGCAGGGTTGCATCGGTCCGACCGACCTTCGGCTTGTCTATAAGTACCATCGTGACTAATACTTATGTTTGTATGGCTGCATCGGTTAAGTTCGACCTCCACTGTGAACTCTAGTATAACCTGGTTATCGACTCTTGTCTAGTTCAAGTATGGCTGCATTGATCCGATCGACCTCCACTGCTCGAATTAGATTAAGGTCAAGTTATCAGCTCTACCTAAGGGTGGCGTCCTTTGGGTAGATTCATTAAGTTACTGATCTTGCTGATGTTCTTATTCTTATTAGTTTGCAGCAACATCAATTTGCCCGGTCAAGATCGATTTAGATCGGCCTCGTATCCTTTTACTCCGTCATTTGCTTTGTCACAACATGATGTTCCTTACTTTGAGCGACAGGTTACGTTTCATCGGCTGTTTTTACTTCGATCTTGGTCGTGCATAGTATGCGGCTAAGGCGCGTATGATCTTGAAGAGATTTGCTTGCTAGTTAAATCTGGTCTATGGTTCGCTATAATGGTTGTAACGATCCAGTCGATCTCCACTAATGGCACTGTAGATTGGAGGACGCTAGTTAGTAGATTTGTTCTTGATTAGGCGTGACCTTAACTACTGCTATGCCTGCATCGGCTAAATAACCGATCGCCCATGCGTTAATGCCTATAGTGTGTTTACATGATTCTGTGAAATGTGAATAGATCTGTTTACTTTAAAGGTTTGATTTGTTGTCTTTATCATGGCTGCATCGATCTAGTCGAACCCCACTATTAGAGATAGCAGGTTAGGTCTGGTGAGTTCATAGGTTTGTCCACGTGAAATAGTCGATTGTTCACACGCTATAGTCCATCTTCACCCAAATCGACTATTTCAGTCGATCCGCTTTGAGCTTTCACATATATAGCGTGTCTTTCGGAAAGCCTGTCAATGTGTAGATGGTTTTATGGATTCTAAGGTTTTAGTTTGTTATTATCATCATAGCTACCATTGATCCAGTCGAACCTCACTGTTGATGGTAACAAATTAGATTCAGAGCGTTCGTAGATCCATTTGTACTATATAGTCGAGTTGTTTGCATTTTATATCCTTTCTCGATTAGATTCATTGGCTCAATGAATCACACTAGTAATATCCACCTAGCTGATGATCTCACATACATCTACGTGTACTGTACCCATCAACATAAAATCATTCGCTACCCACGAGCTTTACAGTCTGTAACAGCCGATTTCTGCACGTATTGGCTATTTAGTCGATTTTCTCGTCTGGCTACTTCCGAAGCGGCACACTTGGAACTATCTAGGCAAAGACCGGCATGTTCCACCTTAAATTACTGATAAACTTTCTCTCCTTGTTAATTGCAGGTCAAATTGACTGGCACACCTCAGGAGGAATTCATAGGATCGGTTAACCCTGCATTGAAACCAAGCAGATCTCTGGGCTCATCCTAAGCAGATCCTTCTGGCTTGCTGTGTGTCAACACATTTTTATGTCAACACACGTTTTGGCACACCCAGTGGGACCCCACAATTGTCATGGCGACTTATAATAACAATGACATCCTTATGGTGCCTTATGAAGACCTACCTAATGAAGATAAAGATGTCATCAGCAAAGCTATAGAAGAATTTCAGAATAAGTGTTTGTTGTCCTATACCAAGACACATGACAATAAAATTGTTCAGAAATATCCACTACCAAGAGTTCTGTTGCATGGGCAGACAGATACAGATGAAGCTAAAGGCAGACGTTTCTTTGTAGAAGCTATAAACAAGTCTGTTCATGATGCCATATTGAACCATAATACAGTTTTCCTGAACATATTCCACAACCCCATGAAAGAGGTGTTTCATGGGTTTCCAGTTGATCAGGTTGGGCCGGCTTATTACAATATTCCACATCCGTCGACTTAGGGGACTAGTCAAGCCGGTACTAGCCATCAAGAAGCAACACCAGCCGGTAATGATGATGTCCAGGTGGTTCAAAGCTCGTCTGAGCAAGTTCAGGGTGCTACTACTAATCAGATACAGTATAATCCTAGATCGTTAGAATAGCATGTGCAACAGCCGATGGGGCAAGTTCAGAATCAAATGGTCAATTTTGGCACATCAGGCCAGATACCGTCGTTGGCTCAAAGGATAGCGCCATTAGTTCAAAGGATTCATAGAGATATAGATCCTCATATCTATAACCAGAGACTTCAAGTAGCAAACCAGCAAAGGACCCAGCAGATAGAGATTCCACAAGGGTATCATTATGGCACAGATTACAACACCCTTCACATGATTCCCAATCTGGGGTATCAAGGTACCCAAAATTTTAATCCATAGATGGGTCAGCAATTATAGAGAAATTCAAGTTCAAATGCTGATGAGTTGTTGCTTAGAGTGACCAAGATGATGAAGAATCAGTTTGGTTTGAAGCCAAAAGGGCAGACCTTCTCGTACAAATGCCCATATCCAGAGTGGTATGATTTGGTTGCTCTCCCTACAAATTATAGGCTCCTAGAGTTTACCAAGTTCACTGGCCAAGATAGCACAAGCATGATAGAACATGTCAGTTGGTATCTTACACAGTTGGGCAAAGCATCTATTAATATAGGCCCATCGAGTTCGTTTCTTCTCCTTGTCCCTGTCAGGGCCAGCCTTCACTTGGTTTTCATCACTGCCAATTAACTGCATTACCAATTGGGCTGGCCTAGAGAAAAAGTTTCATACATATTTTTATACTAGGACAGGAGAAAAGAAAATTACCAATTTGATGACTATAAGGCAAAGAACTAATGAATTGGGCACCGAGTTTCTTTAGAGGTTCCAAGGGACCAGAAATTTGTGCTTCTCACTGAACTTACCTGATGATCAGCTGGCTACTTTGGCTGCTCAAGGAATTTTACCAGCATGGAGAGAGAAGCTGTTGGGACAAGAGTTTGACAATTTAGGTTAGTTGGCTCAACGAGTGACAGCGCTCAATAGCCAATTTTAGAACATGCGCAGAGATACCCAATTCCAGAAGAATGCCGCAATTGCCAAAACCTATAATCCATATTCGGTTGATGACGGCTATGAAGACGATGAAGAAGAAGAGGTTGCTGTGGCTGAATGGAATTGGGGTAAGAAGACAGTAATGGTGCCAAATCCTTGGGAAAGAGTAGTCAAAGAGAGCTACAATTTCGATGTCACAAAATCAAACAAGCTCTTCGATTTCTTGCTCGAGAAGGGACAGATCAAGTTGCCCAATCATCATATTATATTGCCCCCTGATCAGTTGAAGAAGAAGAAGTTCTGCAAATTTCATAATGCCACTTCTCATTCCACTAATGAGTGCAGAGTTTTCCAGCAACATATACAGAGGGCTATTCAGCAAGGAAGGCTCAAATTTGATACGCCTCGAAAGATGAAAGTTGATGATAATCCCGTCCCAAGAGATTAGAACATGGTTGATGCTAGGCTACTCAAAGGGAAGACTAAAGTCCTAACATCAGTTAGATTAAAAGAAACTAGAATAGTCGATCCCGAGATGCAAATATCGGCTGATGAATATAGAGAGGTTAGAAGGCGTCGTGGCCAACAAAAGAGCCGATATGAGCAGGGAGAAACATCAAAGGATGGGGCGATAAGGCCGCGTGTTACATGTCAAATTTTGTAACACATTAGAATTATCCTTTCTTCAGACATTGCTGGAATGAAGGTTTGAAATTGCCTACTAGAAATAACTATCCGAAGTGCAGCGAGCAATATTGGGAGTTTAGGCAATCTCAAGCCAACCGCCGGTCTATCCATGCTCGAGATGAGTATCATCTTAATATGGATCGGTGCTTAAAAAATAGAAGTGTTCATGATTGGCTTGGAAAACGAGTTGTTGATCAAAATTGGGCTGATTATGAAGAAGAAAGTAATGAGAAAGAATATGTTTGGTAGGAAGGTCAATGGTGTCCAGGAGGTCTGACAAGAAACCAAAAAAGAAGAGTGCAATGCCTAAGGAACAGAGAGCTAGAACAGGCTCAGGCGTCTGGTAAACCTCAAGTGTGGCATGCTAAACAAACAACCAGTAGGGGTCAACCATCGGCTAATATTCAAATGGCTTTTTTTATTACCATCGGAATCTAGAGCTCTAGCAGACCAACAAGTCTATTTGGATTTTGATGAATCGAAGTATGAAGAGACAGTTGCCAAGTTGATAGTTATACAACAGGCTATATTCAATAAGCCAGTCAAGCATCAGCACTTAAAGGCTTTATATGTAAAATGTTTTATTCATGGGAAGCCAATGAGCAAGATGCTAGTGGATGGAGGTACTTCTGTCAATCTTATGCCTTACACTACTTTTCATAAACTTGGCAAGGGACAAGGAGATTTGACTGAAACAGATATGATGCTTAAGGATTTCGGTGGTAATGCATCTAAGACCAGGGGCAATGAACGTCAAATTGATAATCGAAAGTAAAACTTTGCTCACTACATTCTTCGTCATTGATGGAAAAGGGTCATATAGTCTACTTCTTGGTCATGATTGGATTCATGCAAACCGTTGTGTGCCATCAACCATGCATTAGTGTCTGATTCATTAGCATGGAGATGATGTTGAGCTGGTTCGCGCTGATGAATCTGTGAGTATCACAACAGCCGATCTAGTATATTGGGAGCTAGAAGACTTCGAGTGTTTTTCTACCAAGCCATGGGAAGGAGGCTTCATTAAAGTCAATGATGAAAGCCAACACCCGATCCAAGCAGTCGGCTTTGAGAATTTGTTTTAATGGATAATCCAATAGATGGTACAGATGGTAAACTAGGACATGGCTTTACGTCGGCCGATAAATTAGAAGAAATAGATATTGGTTCTAGAGATAGGCCTAGGCCGACGTATGTAAGTGCCAAGTTGGATCCTGAGTATAAGCAAAAGTTAGTGGATTTATTAAAGGAATTTAAAGATTGTTTTACTTGGGAATACTATGAGATGCCTAGTCTAGACAGATCGATTATTGAACATCGGTTGCCAATCAAACCTAGATATTGGCCGTTTAAACAAGCTCCGAAGAGATTCAACCCAAATGTTATTGATGATATCAAAAAGGAGACTGAGAGGTTGCTAGAAGCGAAATTTATCCGACCATGCCGATATGCAGAATGGATATCGATTGTTGTTCCTATGTATAAGAAGAATGGGAAGTTAAGAGTTTGCATCGATTTCAGAGATCTGAACAAAGCTACACCCATGGATGGTTATCTGATGCTGATAGCTGATATGTTGGTAGATGCAGTAGCCGAACACAAGGTTATTAGTTCATGGACGGCAATGCAGGGTATAACCAAATTTTTATGGCTGAGGAAGACATAGAGAAAACAACTTTTAGATGCCCTGGCGCAATCGGTTTATTTGAATGGGTTGTGATGACCTTTGGTTTGAAGAATGCCAGTGCAACTTATCAGAAGGCAATAAATTATATTTTTCATAAGTTGATCAGCAGGATTGTTGAAATCTACATTGACGATGTGATGATAAAATCCAAGGGGTACAAGGAACATCTAGCTGATTTGCGGGAGACGTTGGAGTGCATAAGAAAACATGGTCTAACGATGAATCCTAATAAATGTGCCTTTGGGGTATCAGCTGGACAATTCTTGGGTTTCATGGTCCATGAGAGAGGAATCAAAATTGGTCAAAAAAGTATGAAAGCAATTGATGAAGCAGAGTCCCCGACTAGTAAAATAGAGTTACAATCTTTGCTTGGTAAGATTAATTTTATCAGAAGATTTATTCCAAATTTGTCGGAAAGAGTTCTGCCATTTTCTCCCTTGTTAAAATTGAAAAATGATCAAGAATTTAAGTGGGGTGACGTACAACAAAAGGTGTTTGAGGAAATAAAAGAATATATGAAATGTCCACCTATGTTGGTCCCTCCTCAGCAAGGTAAGCCTTTTAAGTTGTACATATCGGTCGATGACCAAACAATTGGATCGGCCTTGATGCAAGAGTTTGAAGGAAAAGAACAAGTTGTTTTCTATCTAAGTAGAAGACTTTTGGATCTAGAAACAAGATATTCTCCCATCGAAAAGTTATGCTTGTGCTTCTATTTCTCTTGCACTAAGTTGAGGCATTACTTGTTATCGGCTGAGTGTACAGTTGTTTCCAAGGCTGATGTGATCAAGAACAAGCTATCGATGCCAATATTAAATGGAAGAATGGGGAAGTGGATTCTTGCATTGTCGGAATTTGACTTGAGATATGAATCGGCTATAGCAGTCAAAGGGCAGGTAATAGCTGATTTTTGTCACCCAGCATCACAAGCCAAGTATTGGCTATATAGAGCTGGTACCTTGGGCATTGTTCTTCGATGGGTCATCATGCAAGTAAGGTGGTGACATTGGTATTGTTATTATTTGGCCCTGGGGGGGCAAGTTTTGAGTTTGCTTTTCTAACTGAGCCAATGATTACCAACAACCAGGCAGAATATGAAGCTATTCTTAAGGGGCTTCAACTCCTTCATGAAGTAAAGGCTGAAGCAATTGAAGTATTTGGAGATTCATAGTTAATTATTAATCAGTTGATTGGCCTATATGAGTGCAAAGAAGATACTCTGAGGGGATATTATGATGAGTGCCAAAGGTTGCTCAAGGAATTTTCTCATATCTCTCTTCAGCATATTTTGAGAGCACAGAATCAAGAGGCTAATCGTTTAGCTCAAAGTGCGTCAGGTTATCGAGTGTTTCAAGAGATCTTAAGTAGCGAGACCTCAAATATTGATTAGAGAGTTGAAATAGTAGATTACCTTAAGAATCCATCACAGAGGGTTACCAGGAGGCTAAGGTATAAATCGATAAAGTATGTTTTGCTGGATGATTAGTTATATTACAAAACAGTCGATGGGGTGTTGCTTAAATGCTTAAATCAAGAAGAAGCCAAGGTGTTGATGGGTGAAGTACATGAAGGGATATGTGGAGCTCATCAGTCGGCTTATAAGATGAAGTGGATTATTCATAGGACTGGATATTTCTGGCCAACAATACTAGAAGATTATTCTGAATATTATAAGGGGTGTCAAAATTGTCAACGTTTTGATAATATTCAGAAATCGCCCAAATCAGCTATGAATCCAATAATCAAACCTTGGCCATTTCGAGGTTGGGGAATTGATTTAATTGGCTAGATTTTTCTGCCTTCAAGTAAAGGACATAAGTTCAAATTGGTAGCAACAGATTACTTCACTAAGTGGGTTGAGGCAATTCCTTTGAAAACGGTAACCTCGAAGAACATGGTTGATTTTGTCAAGGAGCATATTGTGTATCATTTTGGGATTCCTCAGACTATCACTATCGATCAAGGGACAATGTTCACATCAGAAGAGTTTGGAGATTTTGCTGCCAGTATGGGAATTAAGTTATTAAATTCTTCTCCTTACTACGCACATGCTAATGGCCAGGCAAAGGCATCAAATTAGATTATGATTAAGCTGATCAAGAAAAAGATTGAAGACCAGCCAAGGAAGTGGCATTCAACGCTTAATGAGGGACTGTGGGCATATAGGATGGCCTATCATGGATCGATTAAAACGTCACCTTATGAACTTGTGTATGGTCATAATGCAATACTTCCATGGGAGATTCAAACTGGATCGAGGCGTGTCACATTGCAAAATGATTTGTCGGCCGAAGTCTACAAGAATCATATGATCGACGACTTAGAGGGCTTGAGTTGCCATCGGCTGCGTGCTCTAGAGAATATCAAAGCTAATAAACTAAGGATTTCAAAGTATTACAATAAAAAAGTCAAGAGCAAACAATTTTCTGAAGGAGACTTAGTCTCGAAAGTGAAATTGCCGATCGGGCCAAAAGACAGCAAGTTCAGCAAATGGTCACCTAATTGGGAAGGACCTTATTGAATTAAACATTGTGCGCCTGGCAATGCTTATATTTTGGAAACACTAGGAGGAGAAGAAGAGTTTGATAGAGCAATCAGTGGGAATATCTAAAGAAATATTATCCTAGCATTTGGATTAATATTTGACAACCGATTTGTTCGGTCATCGGCTCTAATAGCCGATACCAGAAGGGTATCACCTCAAGTTCAAAAAATAAACCCGAAGGAGTAAAAGCCGGTATGATATGTATCGCCCATAGAGCAAGAACAAACATAGATTGATATATGGAATATGAGCACAAGAAACCAATTAAAACGAAGAAATTGTTTGCCAGGTTCTCCTATTACAAGCTAAAGGCCGGGGAACACTTTATTCACTATGTCCTCAGCCTAGGTAGCAAGGGATACGGAGTTGGCGATATCGAAGAAATCCCCAACTAGGCGCTCATGATCCCAAGGGTGTTCGGTGGCTAGAAAACCATGGGGAAGAAGTCGAAGCTCGTGGCCAGAGCGAGCTTGCACAGCACCCAGTGCCATGATAGCACCATGGCGAACGCCATGAAGAGCAACCTCTTTGACATGGTTCGGGATGTCGTCAAGCAAACCACTGGCACAACACCCATGGCATTGATGAATCCTGCCACGTACTCCACAACTGATCGAAGGCTTTCCAACTGAGCCAATAGATCTAAAAAGATTCGAGGAAGGGGTGATCAAGATCTTGAAGACAAAAATTAAGAAGAGACAAAAATTGTGGTAGGCATCTTACCCATGATTCTGGCTTCAGTCTTGGCCAACCTCTCCTCCACCTGGTCAGCCTTGGAGGGTGATCGGCGCTGAGACATGGCCAGAGCCGATTCCACGATGGAGAGGCAGTCGGCGAGCTTTTGGCCAGCCCGATCGATGGAGGCGATCAGGTCATCATTGTCTATCTACTTCCATGGATAGCAGGGGAGCTGGCGGTAGATTCTTGATGAGGACGACCCTAGGAGTTGAGTGGAGTCGGCCCTATGCTCTATGACGATGGGAGCACCCTGGGTTGCACGCTCCTGATGATGAAGACATCGGCGTGGTGACACAGACCCATCGAAGGCCTCCTCAGCAGACCTCTTGCCATTCTCCATGCCTTCAAAACTATGAGAAAGTAGAATCACAACAAAGATACGGAAGGTTTGGGACAAAGTAGGTTGTTTTTCGATCCACAGCCGTGGCCCATATATATAGCCCGGGAGGTGAGAAGATAGGCTTCACCGGGTTGTGGATTTAAAGTCAGATATGGAAATAGATCGACACTCTAAAAATTCAGGGGACGGATCACTAAGAGACAATAGATTTTAGACTTATTGCTTCCACGAATTACAAAATATCATGGGATTGATATGAAAGGTTTACATTAACTAGCGATCAACCCACCAAGAATTCTTTGGATTGAAGGGAGTCTGGATCCCCACAAGGCCGAAGGTCATCATGGACCAAGTCATATCAGCCCGCTAATAAGATTGCATCAAGGGAAGAGGAAAGGTTGCCTGCTTAAAAGATGCCCATATACCCAACCGATTTCTCGGTGACTGGGAAATAATGGGAAAGAGAGCCGCCTACTAAAAAATGCCCATTTTCGGTTGCTAGGAAACTGTGGGAAAGAAGTCTGTGGTTTCCCCAATGGGCATTTGATGAAGCAAACAAGGGGAAGGTATCCACATATTTCAGCCCTTGCAAACACTAGAACAGCTTTGGGATCAAGGTGAGAAAACTCAGGTGATGTCATAAGAATTCTTCTAACCACAGTAGCTGATCCTCTTGCTCGACAAGGCGCTGAAATGAGCGACACAATCACCCTATGCACTAGAATTCTTCTAACCACTCAAGATCCTCATAGCAATGAATTAGATCATGGAGGGTCTGGCGGAGCCAAGGGTACTCGAGGAAGCAAGTAGAAGAGAAACACGACCGAGTTGTAGAGCTGCTCACGACGGAGTCAGATAGACATTTATAGTCGGTCTGAAAAGATGGACCCAAGCACCCGTGAAGCAATGATGCTCTCGTAAAGCTTTGAAGCATGGGCTCATAAGTTGGCAAAAACGGTGACAGATAGTAGGCCCTAGATCAAGATTTTCTACCCATGACTATGGACTTATCGAAGGCACAGGCTTAGTAATTTTGGAATAAAATTACTTTTCTCCCAAAATTGGGGGGCATGTGTTTACACCAAAATTTGGGAAAAAGAATGCGGGAACACGAATCTCTCAAGATCGTGTCATCAAGGAATCGATTGCATAAAAGTCGATATTAGCTGATTCAAATGCAACACTAGAATCGGTTCTTTTTAGATGACGCCAGCAGATAACGACAAAAAGCTACGGTTAGCGTCAGGAAAAACATGTCTGACTCTACAAAAAGGGAAAGATTAGGGTCCAAGTTATCTTAAATTAGGAATGTTTTCTCTTATACCAAAGATTGTAATGAGTCATACTTAAGTAGGATTCAAGCTTAGGTTCTGGGTATAAATATTGGACCTGGGCTATTGTAACGGACATCCAATCAATCAAATACAATTTACTTTTTTTGGCTCCGTGCCAACCCTTAGGAGTAGGAGTAGTATAGATCTCGGTGAGTTCTTCAACAAGCAAGGCTGCATCGGTCCGGCCGACCTCCGGCTTATCTGTAAGTACCGTCATGGCTTATACTTCTGTTTGTACGGCTGCATCGATGAAGTTCGACCTCCACTATGAACTCTAGTATAAGCTAGTTATCGACTCTTGTCTAGTTCAAGTATGGCTGCTTTGATTCGGTCGACCTCCACTACTCGAATTAGATTAAGGTCAAGTTATCGGCTCTACCCAAGGGTGGCGTCCTTCAGGTAGATTCATTAAGTTACCGATCTTGCTAATGTTCTTATTGTTATTAGTTTACAGCAACATCAATCTGCCCGGTCAAGATTGATTTAGATCGGCCTCATATCCTTTTAGTCCATCGCTTGCTTTATCACAACACGATGTTCCTTACTTTGAGCCACGGGTTGCATTTCATCGGCTATTTTTACTTTGATCTTGGTCATGCATAGTACGCGGCTAAGGCACGTATGATCTTGAAGAGATTTGCTGGCTAGTTAAATTTGGTCTACGGTTCGTTATAATGGCTGTAATGATCCGGTCGATCCCCACTGATGGCACTATAGATTGGAGGACGCTAGTTAGTAGATTTGTTCTCGATTAGGCATGACCTTCACTGTTTGCTATGCCTACATTGGCTAAATAGCTGATTGCCCATGCGTTAACGCCTACGGTGTGTTTACATGATTCTATTAAATGTGAATAGATCTATTTACTTTAAAGGTTTGATTTGTTGTCTTTATCACAGCTGCATCGATCTGGTCGAACCCCACTATTAGAGATAGCAGGTTAGGTCTGATGAGTTCATAGGTTTGTCCACGTGAAATAGTTGATTATTCACACGCTATAGTCCATCTTCACCCGAATCGGCTATTTCAGCCAATCCGCTTTGAGCTTTCACATATATAGCGTGTCTTTCGGAAAGCCTGTCGACGTGTAGATTGTTTTATGGATTCTAAGGTTTTAGTTTGTTATTATCATCATAGCTGCCATCGATCCGGTCGAACCTCACTGTTGATGGTAACAGATTAGATTCAGAGCATTCGTAGATCCATTTTTACTAGACAGTCGATTTGTTTGCATGTTATATCATCGACTTAGTGACTCACACTGGTAATATCCACCTAGCTAATGATCTCACTTACATCTACGTGTACTATACCCGTCAACATAAAATCAATCGCTACCCATGAGCTTTACAGTCCATAACAGCCGATTTCTGCACGTATTGGCTATTTAGTCGATTTTCTCGTCTGGCTGCTCCCGAAGCGGCACACTTGGAACTTTCTGGGCAAAGACCGGTATGTTCCACCTTAAATTACTGATAATCTTTCTCTCCTTGTCAATGATAGGTCAAATTAACTGGCACGCCTTGGGAGGAATTTGCAGGATCGGTTAACCCTGCATTGAAGCCAAGCGGATCTCCAGGCTCATCCTAAGCAGATCATTTCGGCTTGCCGTGTGTCGACACATTTTCATGTCGACACATCCTCAATAACAAAAGACCACTACCCACCATGGAAGTAATCAAGCTAACAGAGGAGTGTAGTGCGGCCATCCTGAACACATCACCTGTCAAGAAGAAGGATCAAGGATGTCCCACCATCGACTGTTTGATCAGAAACCAGAACTTTGAGAATGCGCTATGCGATCTTGGAGCAAGTGTCTGTGTCATGCCCAAGAAGGTTTTCGACAAGCTCAACTATTCAACACTCACACCAACATCGATGTGCCTGCAACTACCCAACCAATCGATTTGCTATCCTACAGGAATCGCCGAGAATATTCTGGTAAAAATAAGAAATTTCTTTGTCCCAGTAGATTTTGTAGTGCTTGACATGCAGGAAGACATGAAGACACCCGTCATTCTTGAGAGTCTTTTCCTGAGTACTACAAATGCACACATTGATGTCGGAGCCAGAGAAATCAAATCCCATATCAATGGCAAGGAAGAGCAATTCACTTTCAAGCCAAGACCAGAACAATACTCTAATTTGGAGAAGCAAGAGAAGCCAGTAGGGTCGCCATCTCCGAGACCAACTGATCTACCCGAAGAATAAATGCAACTGGAGAAATCTGTTTCGGTGGACTTAAAATCATGAGCCCTCGCCGAGTGGTAAAATCGGTAGTTATCCACATTTACTTATTACATTGCATTAATCATTTTATCTTAGCATATTTACTTTTCAACACCTACATTATAAAATAAAAATTCTCATCATGGCATTATATAAATCCAAGTCCCATGTAAATAATTTTTATGGAGCGTAAAAACCCGTAGATATATTTATCGTGGAGGCATTAAAATTTAAAAATAGCATTCATTCATTTTCTTATATTTCATAGAATCATTAAATATTTTTTGCATTGCATATATATACATGTATATACGGTAAAAATACAGGCAACCGGCACCCATAGGAAACACATGGCACCCACTCAACCAATCCATCACTTCTATCTCCATCATCACCACCATTTTCACCTCCATCTCCACTCAGGTCATTTCTCCACCGAATTCTCACCGACGAGCACCAGCACTTGCTTAACCATGAAGTAAAGAAGCATCAGGAGGAAGGGAAGGCCATTTGTCCATGATGTGGGACTGGACGGTCCCACCACTTGGCCGGCCGACCTGCTGCTCTCCTGCCTATAAATACCACTCCTTCTGCTTGCTCTCAACCACAACCACAGCTGCAATCAAGCATCCCAAGTTCGAAATTCCAAACCCCAATTTTGTAGTTTGAAAATTCACTTAGTAGAAGTGATTTTTGAATTAGAAAAGAAGAGAAAGTTTTAGAATGGAAGTGTTGCTAAAATTTGAGCAAGGGTGATAGATTAAGAGTAGAAGTAAGAGTGGAAGTGCTGTTAAAATAGACAGGAAAAATCAATAGAATTAACGGGGAGGTTCTGCCAAAATCTTGATTAGAAAAAAATCATTGGGCTATCTCGGATGACTAACTCTCGGACGACTAACTTCTAGATGGCTAACCGCTGACTTTTTATTTTCCTAATCCGTTCCATGAGTTGTGTTGTCTGTTTATTTTGTAGGAAGATGAGCAAGTATTTGGGCAAGCTCAAGCGGGCGGCATTGTTCCGTTCGACGAGAAGCTCGTCTTCTAGAGGAAGCGCCGACATGCAGATCGATGATCCATCTCCCACTGTTAGAGCACCGTCTAGGTCATCATTCGCTAAGAAGAACATTCTCCTGGAAGAGAAGCATTTGAAGTTCTGGGACAAGACAGAGAAAGACACCTACAAGCAGCTGAAGATCTCAAGGTTTATTCTTACTCCTGCTTATGACCTAGCCCTCCTACAATCCACATGTATGGATGCTAAGTTCAAAATTATTTTTAAAACTGTTGGGTGGAAGAATGTTTGGGAAATAGATAAGCCGGGGTCAAAGCTTTTAACTGCTGAATTTCTATGCACCTTGCAAACCATTGATTCTAAATCGCATTTAGACTGTTTGGGAAAGACTTTTCTGCTCCCTAGAAACAGTTTAGTGAGCTTCTAGGATTTCATGCTCAGTGTATAGTTGATGTAGACACCGCTATACAAGATTTCGATAGGACGAAGTTTTGGAGAGAGATATCTAAAGAACTTACTTGCTACCGTCCTCGTACTAATGAAATTCATCACCCTACTTTGCGCTTTATGCATAAATGGCTAGGATTTTCTTTATTTCCTACAAATGATTTTCCCACTGTAAGGAATGATGAACTTAAGCTACTCTATGCCATGGTTAAGAGAAGAAAAGTTTCACCAATCAAATTTATGATCAAGCAATGGAAAGAAATTCTTGATCTTAAGGGAGATGTTGGGTGTACTTCTTTGGTGACCCGCATAGCCAAAAATTTGGGTCTTTTTGAAAATGCTTCTGTCGCTTACATCAATGACATTCCCCGTTGGTATATTGACTATGAATATTTTGTTCAAGCCCACATGTTAAAAAAGAATAAGGATGGAAAACTTGTCATAATGTACACGGATCATACAACTAAAATTCTGTTACTAGACCAAAACCTCAATTTGTATGCGGTCGATTCTTTTGTCTTTGATTTACATGTGAAGGAGATAGCACCTCACAGGAGTGCTTCTATGAGACTTACTCGCAATCCATAGCCTCGGTACCATGGTGATGATCCAATTCCAGAACGACCGGCTTTCACCAGCTATGCAGGCTAGGACCAGTCGGGTTCCTTCCACATGCACCAGGCTAAGCATGTTGGTTGGGAGCAGCCTTCTCCTCAGCATTCTAAGAGCTCTTAGCAGCAAGGTGCAAGTGAGCAATGGCAGGATGACAACTTTGACTACTATTAGCAGCAGTAATATGAAGAAATTTCAAGCGGCCACCAGGGAGGATGTATGTCCTTCTTTGCTCATGGCTACCATGATCAGCCCATGGGCTATCATGAGTAGCAGATGGAGTGTCCTCGCCTCGACACCCGATTGACTACCATAGAAGAGATGCAACATGACATCTAGAACACACTTCATGAGCACTCCCAGTGACAAGTGGAAGTGGGAGACCGCCTCACCAACATTTAGCAACACTAGGAGCAGGAGAACTAGAATTGGCGAATTGGCACTACCTGTTGTAGGGTCTCAACATGGACCCGCCATTCTGATCGACCGACCACAGCAATACCCAGCTTGGGGGAGGAGCCCCATTTACCTAAAGGTAAGTTTTCTTTTTCTAGTATTTTGTTTCCTTTTCCTTTTATTTGTTTATCTTTACTATGATATAAAAATGCATAATCAAGAAAACAAAATAAAAATTTGTCTTTATCTTTTATATAAATAAAAGAGTGTGTATAAAGCTTGCTTTAAATTTTTGTCTTTAAGAGCGAATAAATAAAAATAACTTGAAGATGAATAGTTGCTCTATTGTAATTCTTTTCAAGTACCTAGTTTTTAGCCTTGAATTCTCCTGAGTTTTGGATAAAATTGTTTTGACATGAGAATTTGCTCTGAACTTGAAACTCGTGGGTAGCAATGCTTTATCTAAGTCTAGGTAATTGACGCATATGATATGAGAAGGTCTGAGCTGCTATTTATCTTGTTTCAAGTGATACTAAGTTCATGAGATTTCTTTTGATAACCATAAAAATTTGACATGATGAGTTCCTGCATGACAAAGGTTGAATTCCTATCAGAGCCAAATATGCTTATTTTTAGGCTAGATAAACTTACACAGATATGCTACTTGTTTTGCATTGAGTTTTGTCAAGCTTTGTTGACCCTTATGAGAGGTTTGTCATGCTCTTAAAATCAAGATCATATACACATCGCCGTCGTCGGCCCGTTCCAACCCCTCGCAGCGCACCGAGGGCTTGTGTTGATCACTGGCGAAGACACCAGTCGCCACTGGCTCTCGTGGGTATTACAAGAAATGTGTAACAAATGTATGACCTGTAGTAACACAAAATAATGTTGTAGTCCAAGTGTTACTAATCTTTAGCATGATGTGAAAAATTACAAGAAAAATAAAAATTGGGTGACCACCAAGATTTTGAACCTACAACCTCACCACCAACCCCATTAGGATAACAACACCCTCGCTACTATTGAACCACTTATATGTTTGTGAAAGGTCTAGTATTTCATTTTATTTGTTACAGAAATCATGACTTGAGCTATCAAGATATAAATTTTGAATTGTTCAAACAAATTCGAATGAAAAAATGACCAAAACAAAGGTTGTAGATCACGATGAGTTCTATAACTTTGTTGTTGATGACTTTTCCGTTATTCAAACAAAGTCTCATGGAAAAATGAACAAAACAAAAGTTGTTGATTTGAATTAGTTCTAAAAACTTGTAGTTGACTACCTCTCCATTTAAAAATCATTACTTTCACAAAATTATATTTGAAGTTTTATATTTCAAAATTCAAATTTAGCATGGTGTGGAAAAAATGACAAGAAAAATCTATTTGAAATCATTTACTGTCTAAAAATTCTATTTGAAGTTTTCATATTCTAAAATTCAAATTTAGCATGGCGTGGAAAAAATGACAAGAGGAATCTATTTGAAATCATTTGCTGTACCAAAACTCTATTTGAAGTTTTCATATTTCAAAATTCAAATTTAGTAGGGCATGGAAAAATGACAAGAAGAATTTATTTGAAATCATTTACTGTCCCAAAATTCTATTTGAAGTTTTCATATTAAATTAAATTCAAATTTAGCATGGCGTGGAAAAATGACAAGAAAAATAAAAAAGAGATGGCCACAAAGATTTGAACCTACAACCTCAATAATCTCCAACACCACCACTACCACTAAAACACTTGTGTATTTGTTGATGTTTATTGGTCATTTTATTTTTCAAGTAAATGGAGAATGCGAGCTCATCATATTTTGATTCTTCAAACAAACTCGAATGAAGAAACAACTAAAACAAAAGTTATAGATTTGAATCAGTTCTAAAAAATTCGTTGTTAACAACTTTTACATTTGAAATCATTTACTATCACAAAATTATATTTGAAGTCTTTATTTTTTAAATTTAAAATTTAGCATGGTGTGGAAAAAATGAAAAGAAAAATCTATTTGAAATCGTTTACTATACCAAAATTCTATTTGAAGTTTTTATATTTTAAAATTCAAATTTAGCATGGCATGAAAAAGAATGACAAGAAAAATAAAAAAAGTGAAACCCATGATTTGAACCTACAACCACACCAATCTCCAACACCAACACTACCACTAGAGCACTTGCATGTTTATAAATGTTATTCATCATTTTATTTCTCAAGTGAATGGAGAATGAGAGCTTATCATATTTTGAAATACAAATTTTGAATTCTTCAAACAAACTCGAACGAAGAAATAACCAAAACAAAAGCTGTAGATCTAGATGAGTTATAAAAATTTATAGTTGATGGCTTTTTCATTTGAAATCATTACTCTGCCAAAATTTTGTTCAAAATTCTCATAATTTGAAATTCAAAATTTTGAATTATTCACACGAACTCGTATGGGGAAATGACTGAAATCAAAGTTGTAGATCTCGATGTTGTAGTTGATAACTTTTTCATTTGAATTCATTTGAATTCATTTGTGGACAGTTTATAGAATTAGCTGACCAAATTTAGTTTTTATTGTAATTATTCGCTAATTACCATAGAATTAATGTAATAATATCTAAACTTTGTTCGAAAAATCTATAATTTGCGTGATAACATGATTTTGATGTCTAATCATTGATTAAAAATTTCAAATGATTTTTAACAAAGCAATACTACATATTGTTCACAAATGAACATATCCCACACATAGTTATATGACTAAGTGAGAGATATTACTATATGTAGGATATGTAGTCCTACTTTATTAAAATTATCTGACATTGTTATGGAATGCCTATGGACCCAAAATATGTTGTTGTGTCAGTTATAGAATTATCTGACCAAATTTAGTTATTTTGCAATTATTCGTTGTGTTAACATAGAATAAATGTAATAATATCTAAACTTGGTTAGAAAAATCTATAAACATGCATGACAACATTATTTTGGTGTATAATCATTGCATAAAATTTCAAATGATTTTAACAAAATAGTATTGTACATTGTTCATAAATGGATACATCTTACACATAGTTGTAGGACTAAGTGAAAGATGTTTCTATCCATGAAGAATGTATAGTCCCACTTTATTAAAATTGCCTAAAAGTTTTATGCTATGCTTATGGACCCAAAATATGTTGTTGTCAGCTTGCATAACGATCTGACCAAATTTTAGTTATTATTGTAATTATTAGTTGGATTACCATGGAATAAAAGTAATAATATCTAAACTTTGTTAGGAAAAGTCTACAAACATACACTTATGTTTATTATTAAAATGATCTCAAAATTGATTTATGCGTCATAAATATTATACATAAAAAATCAAATTGACATAATAGCTACCGTGTAGAATGCTAAATGCGTGCTCCTCACAAAGACATGAGACCAACAGACACCTCTCCCATATAAAAATCTTGTGGCCGCACACTCCTCGGAACCCTAACTTCGTCTTCGATCCACCCCGATGGTCGCCTCTGCCGAATTAGCGAAGGGACACACGGATTCGTACAAGTCACACGCCGATCCGACAACACGTGGAGCACTGGAGTGCATAACCAAAGTTATCTATCTAGAAAAGCCAAAAATTCTTTTAATTTTTTTGAGATCCAGTTACAGATGTAGACGCTCACATACACGAGTACACACTCAGCCCTATGAACGCACGCACGCAGACATAACTGGAATCCAACCAGCTGAGCTACGCTCAGTTCACAAAAAGTCTTTTAATTTGGAACGGAGAAAGTAGTAAAGTTCAAAAATAATTAAAACTCCAACATATGTGTAGTATATTATCTACAATAAATGGATCATGCTTATTTTTTTTACATCTAATCTAATTAAAAGTTCAAAAAAAGTCCCAAAACTCCATTATAGTTCGCCGTGAGCGGCTAACTTCCAATATCTCGCGCTCTATCTATCAATACTACACCAAACCGCAGCCACGAGCCAAAAATTGGCTAGGTCCCGTGCTCATGCTTTTTAAAAAAAATCCCAATCTCAAGCGACTTCAGTCCGCGCGTTCGCTCCTCACCCAAAAAATCCCTCCAACAAACTCCCTAATCCCCCGTTAGCCGCCACCCTCTTCAGAGTTTAGACCCCTCCATCGGTCGTGAGCTCCTTGCTCGCAGGAAGAGTGACCCCGACGCCACCGTTCTCCATCCACCGCCCGTCGCCTGCATCATCCTCCTTCCCTCCGATAGAAGGCGCCACAGCAGATCCATGCACTGGCATCCATGGGGAGCGGATCACCCTCCTCCTACGTTAGGTCGCGCTCAGGTCCCCCATTCGTACACAGTCGGCTGGATGCAGTTCCTCCACCGCGACAGTCATCTCTAGGCTGTTGGTACGCATTCCCATCTGTGCTCTCCGCTAGGCTCAATTGATGAGGCCTCTTCCACATCGATGCAGGGCAGATCTCTACAGCGCGGGATGCGGTGGCGACATGGGATGCGACACCGAGGCAGGCGGGCGGCAGCATGGGATGGGGCACTAGCGCGGCTGGCAGGGAGATCCAAAGGTGAAATTCGTGCCAAGTACCTAGCTTTTCCCTCACATTTGTAGCTTATCTCAGTGGTGAAATTCGTGGAGAGATGAAGACAGGTGTGCTTGTTTCTTCACTTGCAGATATCTCAATGCTCTTACAAGGGAAGGGTGTCGATAAAAGATGCTCGGCAGTCCACCAAGGGGTACCCATGATGGTAGATTTGTCATAGAGATGAGCGAGATCAGGAGCGAGATGGTAATACAAGCACCAAGACACAAGATTTAGACAGGTTCGGCCGTCAGTATGACGTAATACCTACATCCTATGTTCTGATGTATTGCATTGAGATGTATCGATCGTGTCCACTAGGGGACCCCTGCATCTCCTTATATACTCTAGAGGGGTAGGGTTACAAGAAAAGTAGCCTATTTGGTACTATACAATATCTTGCGGTTCACGTCGTGCACGCCTTGATCTTGTGGGCTGGGCCACCTCTGATGGTGCGGCCCATGTCATGTCTTATGGATACCGGGGGCCATACCCCCACAGCTAGTCCCCGAGCCTGACAGTAGGTGACATAGTCACATGGTGATAGGGTCAGAAAGTAGAAGACCAGCCGAGCAGGCAGCCAGTCCCCGGGCGTAGCCTTGAGATGAGAAAAGCACACATCCACCACAAGGTGAAGTGTGCCCACTTAGTCCCCGAGCCTGCTGGAAGATGAAGAATAAATCTTATAGCAGGGTCAAAGAAAAAGAAGTCTGAAAGCTTGCCGACGTCATCTGACATGCGTGTATCAAGACCCCAGATGTGTTGCCCAAGATCAGCACCCTGATCCGAACAGCATGGACTTGCTTGATAGCACACTGACGAGACTTAGCAACATCCGAGCAGCAAGGGAGTCCCCGGCATCGCTGGTGATGTCCGAGCACCGAGGAGCGAGGAGTCCCCGGTGTCGCTGGCGATGTCCGAGCACCGAGGAGCCAGGAGTCCCTGGTGTCGCTGGCGATGTCCGAGCACCAAGGAGCGAGGAGTCCCCGGCGTCGCTGGCGATGCCCGAGCACCGAGGAGCGAGGAGTCCTCGGCGTCGCTGGTGATGTCCGAGCACCAAAGAGCGAGGAGTCTCCGGGGTCGCTAGCGATGTCTAAGCACCGAGGAGCGAGGAGTCTCCGGTGTCACTGGCGATGTCCGAGCACCAAAGAGCGCGGAGTCCCTGGCGTCGTTGGCGATGTCCGAACACCGAAGAGCGAGGAGTCCCTAGCATCGTGGGTGATATCCAAGCACCAAAGAGCGAGGAGTCCCCGATGTCACGGGCGATGTCCGAGCATCGAAGAGCGAGGAGTCCCCGGCGTCGCTGGCGATGTCCGAGCACCAAAGAGCAAGGAGTCCCCGGTGTCATTGGCGATGTCTGAGTACCGAGGAGTGAGGAGTTCTCGGCGTCGCTGCGATGTCCGAGCACCGAGGAGCGAGGAGTCTCTGGCATCACTGGCGATGTCCGAGGAGCAAGGAGTCTCCGGTGTCGCTGGCGATGTCCGAGCACCGAGGAGCGAGGAGTCCCTGGCGTCGCTGGCGATGTCCGAGCACCCAAAAGCGAGGAGTCCCTAGCGTCGCTGGTGATGTTTGAGTACCGAAGAGCAAGGAGTCCCTGGCATCGTTGGCGATGTCCGAGCACCGAAGAGCGAGGAGTCTCCGACATCGCTGGCAATGTCCGAGCACCGAAGAACGAGGAGTCACCGGCGTCGCTGGTGATGTTCGAGCACCGAGGAGTCCCTAGTGTCGCTGGCGATGTTCGAGCACAGAAGAGCAAGGAGTCTCCAGTGTCACTAGCGATGTCCGAGCACCGAGGAGCGAGGAGTCCCCGGCGTCGCTGGCGATGTCCGAGCACCGAAGAGCGAGGAGTCCCCGGCGTCGCTGGCGATGTCTGAGCACCAAAGAGCGAGGAGTGCTCGGTGTCGCTGGCGATGTCCGCAAGGTGAAGTGGGGTGAAGTGTGCCCACTTAGTCCTCGAGCACGAAGAATCCGATGGCCAAGGAGTAACTGATGTAACTGGCGATGAAGCACGAGCGACGAACAGTCTGGTCAACTAGTCAGCGGTGAAGTGAACATTGAGTAGAAGCGACCGGCGAACAGTCCGATCAACTTGTCAGCGACGAAGTCGATGAACCTAGCGGTCCGACCAGTTGATGGGTGGAGAAGTCTGAACACCAGGTGATCCAATCACCTGGACGATGATCCTGCAATACAAATATGTAGAACGGGTAGTACATGATGTAAAAATATATGAACTCCGGAGAAAAATCAGCAATAGCGATGAAATAGCATATGTAGCTCAGCGATCAGTTGGAGCGAAGATGTATTTATATTTAATATAAATCATCCAACCAGTTAGTGTGTAGCTGAGTCTCCAACCCTAGCTAGCCCATAGTCCATAACGTCGAGCGCGGAGCCTGTGCACATGTAGGAGGAATAGGCGTCGTTAAGGAGCCGCTGCCGACCACCCATGACGCAGAGGGCAGACGCTCGTGCACATGTAGGGAGGAGCCAGAGACAGGGCCATCTTTGGAGGCGTCCGAGCATCAACATGACTGTTCAGGGGTTCAAAAATCGTTTGGAGAACAAACATGGAGAAAACAGCTCGGAGAAACATCATGGCGATATACGGAGATTGGAAAATATTTAGAAGAATATTAAAGCGTGACTTAGCTTTAGACAGAAAGTCTGGTCGGCGACGTATGGCGTTATCTGGTCGGTGTTCACAGCGAGCACTGGGCGGTGAGTTGTTGGTGAAGGCGACCTCGGAGGTGGTTCCGAGATTGGATCTACTATCGCGGGGGCTGGTGTAGCCAGCGATGAATCATCGTCGTAGACCGGCATGGATCTCCACGAGATTGATGACGAGAACGCGTTGTTGATTTGAGTCCATTTGGCTCACCATGGATCAAGCGCACACCCCTACCTGGCGCGCCAACTGTCGACCAAAAGATGCTCGGTAGTCCACCGAGGGGTATCCCACGATGGTAGATTTGTCGTAGAGGTGAGCGAGATCAGGAGCGAGATGATAATACAAGCCAAGACACAAGATTTAGACAGGTTCGGCCGTCAGTATGATGTAATACCTACATCCTGTGTTCTGATGTATTGTATTAAGATGTATCGATCGTGTCCACTAGGGGACACCTACCTCTCCTTATATACTCTGGAGGGGTAGGGTTACAAGGAAAGTAGCATATTTGGTACTATACAATATCTTGCGGTACACGCCAAGCAACGCCGTGCACGCCTTGATCTTGTGGGCTGGGCCACCTCTGATGGTGCGGCCCATGTCTTGTCTTGTGGATACCGGGGGCCATACCCCCACAAAGGGGTTCATGGTGCTATATAATATCTGATCGTTTGAATTGATCATTTTCCTGTAAACCTAGTTGACTTAGTGGGATCCTCCTAAAATTCATACTAACTACTGATTTTCTATTTCTGTAACACACGTGTGATCTTGTGCATGTTTACTCTACTACTTTTTATGCTTTTAAAAATAGATTGATTGTGAAACGTTGTTTTATGTTGTTTAAGCACGATTTTATAGGGAACCATGATGCATTAAACCTGTGGTTTAAATCTCAACTCTAGCATTCTTGATTTGATATGGCTTTAAGAAAGTTTGGTTAACCTTGCTACAATTTTGTTTTTGCAGTCCTTCTGTTCATTTCAAGCTTCAGCAGCTTGCTCCATATCACACTTCTCCATTGTGCTATCAGCGGCTAGAATACCTTGTGGTATTCTATTCATCTATACAGCTGACAAGAAGTAGCAGCTCGACTGTATCAATTTTCAGAGATTCAGTTCGACTTCAGTAGCTTGCAAATAAACCTTGGACACCATGCCGTTTTTCATTGAATCAAATTTCCATTTGGTGCTGTAATTTTCACTTTCCTATCTTCTGTTGGCTGCAGTGAACAAAACAAGTCATCTCGGTAATAGCAGAAAATGAACTATTTTATTTCTTCAGAGTTTCAGTTCTATAAGAGCAGCTTAGCTATTTTTGCTCTGTAGTTCACTTCTTCAGCAGGAGTACTGCTCGTTGGTTTATTTCTGCAGCTTGGTGTAGGCTGTCCAACTCGACTATTTTTCTTTGATTGGCTAGAAGTTTTCTTCCCTGGTTTTCAGATCTTTAACAGTGATTTTTTCAGCAATAGCATCATCAAGTGTTTATTCTCTCCCCTGGCTTGGTCATCAACAACAACTGTTGCAATTCAGAGTGCTTGCTTTCTCATCTATCACAACTGCAGTAACTGATTAATGGAGAATCTCAGGAAGTGCACAGTATTAAATCCTCAAGCCTGTACATCATCTCACCCATAATTCCTGTGAAATGTCTTTGTGAGCTATATATAATGTTG
The DNA here is from genome assembly GCA_904845875.1 of Miscanthus lutarioriparius. Taxonomy (NCBI): domain Eukaryota; kingdom Viridiplantae; phylum Streptophyta; class Magnoliopsida; order Poales; family Poaceae; genus Miscanthus; species Miscanthus lutarioriparius. The sequence continues at coordinate 42,477,590 of CAJGYO010000015.1, forward strand.
CAATAGTCTTTAAACTTTTCATGCAATCATTAGCTTTGGACTAGTGAGCTTGATAATTATTTTCACATGTTTAACTAGACCTCTTATTAGTAGGCTTATTTGTGAATTGATTAATCTGCACCTATTGCTTTGCTTCCGCACTGCTTAGAGATTCCTAATTGCCTTTTCGGTAGTCCTGTTTGCTGGAGTTTGGATCCAATTTGGTACAGATCTTGTGTAACTTCAAAGTCTTAACATGATCCTCATAGTTAATAACTTATGCAAGATTTTCATATACCATTTTATTCAAGCCATGAGATGTGTGTTTGTTCATTCCCATCTAAACTTAAAGATCCGTGCTAATTTATGTTTCTTTTTCTCTACCTTTTTCTGATTAGTGTGAAGTACACCTATATTGGATTCAACATTTTCCTTCTATCTCCTTTAGAGTCTACTTTTCTTAATAACATTATGCTAATTTTTGCTTCTATTCTTTTAGAACCCAAGGAATTTACTTTTGTGTTTTACCATCTTCAGAACTAGAGAGTAAGATGACCTACAACTTAATGATCCCTTTTCCACATTACTGATATGTAAACAAAATTACCCAATAGATTAATGTAGTGATGTTTCTTGTATTTTTCATGCAATATTTGAGAGGTTTGATCGTGATCGAAGTGGTAGAATTGACTCATCAGAACAGTGTGATGGTCTTCTCACCCTGTCTCTCCAAACTTGAATGATTTTTTAAGCAGGAAGATAGAGTTTGAGTCGAGCACTCAAGTGATGGAATGGTCAATTCAAGCCAACCTTTACTGTAGTTGTAGACATAGCTCATTAGATTTTGATGTGGACAAGTACAAACAAGTGTGTGTCAAATACCTTTTGGGTTTGAAGTTTGAACAATGTGTGTAGCTAAGTTGAGTTTGATATGGGATGGTTTCATTCTAGATGTGTAAACAAATCATATTTTTTGTTTAATTGCTGTCAAAATGCTTTTTTAACCATATATTGTTTTGGAAAATTAATGATGTTCCAATATTGTTTGATGCTAGTAAATAAAGTGTTGCAATGTAAACTATCGGTATCATCATTTGGCGCTAGCAATATATATTCCATATCTATAGCATCCAAACATTTAGTGTGGCAACTGGCATAGAGGGTTCCACCTATAGGAACTAAACAACAAATGTGGCAATAGAGTGTTCCACTTATTGCAACGCATTTAGGTTGTTGCATCAGGGGTGAATTCTAGTAGAGTAGACAATCACTATAACACTAGGCAAATGTTCCAATAGATTAGTAATTGTGTTACAAACTATGCATTCTACTATAACATGAAGTGTTACTAGAGCAAAAAATGTGTTACAACAGAAAATCGCTATAACACTAGACAAATGTTCCTCTAGACAAGTAAATGTGTTACAATAAACAAGTCTGTAGTAACATGGCCAATTGGAACAGAAAAAAAGATGTGTTACTAATATTGCTAGTAATACTTTTTCCATACTATAGTAACACAAGTTGGTGTTACTATATCCCTATGTTGTAGTAGTGACTGGGAGTAAACAACAAAAATATGCTTGATAGGTTTTCATCCGCCAAATAAATGCTCCAAGTTCTTGTTTCTATCTCTCAAAAGTTTTACTGCTAAAAAGAGGCATGGGCTATGCAAGAGTTATTCATAAAAAAGAGCGAGAAAGTATTGAAAAAAATGAACAAGTTTCCGAATTATCAAAACAATGGGTACCTAGATGCCCGCTTGAAAAGAAAAGAGATGAATAAGATAGCCCATGTTTTCTTGCAATTGTTTTCAAGTTTCAAAAGAGAGATAAGTTTTCAAGGAGCATAGTAGAATTAGGCTAGCCACCAAATATATATCCACCATATTCCACACATGCACATCTTGATTTGATTGTATGACTAACTCTTTTTGGATCCCTTGTTTGACTTTATAGTATATGCATGGTAAGTATGCTCTTTCATGTTATCACCATTCCTATGAGCCCCACATAAGCCTTAGTTGTAGGAAGAGAAAGGCATGACATCACTATTGCCTTGGTGAGGATCCATAAATACCACATATTTTGAGAGACTTGAGAGTGTCATACAATGGAATCTCTGAGTTTTATTTTGAAAACTTGCAAAAACTCTAGAATAATGGTTGAACAAAGAACTTAAGACATAGTGCTTGACTTGATTGTTCTATCTTTCAATTGCTCAAGACCCAAGTAAAGATTTCAATCTGGAGAAGAATTTTTGGTTGAACGCATGTGTACTTTTGAGGAGTTGCTACAATGCTTTCAAAAATCCTAAACTCCTGATCCATGGCAAAGTTTGGCATTGCTCAGGGACGAGCAAAGTTTAAGCTTGGGGGAGTTTGTTGACGGTAGTTACCATCCATCATAAACCATCAATATAACTTGAAATCTTGCATGAAAATGATCACCAACATAGACTTAGGGGTTTAAACTGATAATTTCCTTGAGTTTTGGTGAATTTGTGTTTTCAACAGGGTTTATCCAGAAAACCATCAAGGGGGATCAAATCGTCAAATAAAATACGCTTATCCACAGCGAAAACTACCCTAGAAGGTTCCAGAAGACTCGGGAAGACACCACACCGAAGTGGAGGCCGAGGCGCTGCCAGGCCGGCCAGCCCCTAGGCCCACCTGTCAACCACCAACTTCGTATGCTGGTTCTCCACCGCCTTAAGGATTGCATCTATGTCATATATTCAAGTCGGTTTGATCCGAGGGCTCAGGATTGATGCTCCAACCTATATATACCAGCCCTTGCCCCCCTCCCAAAGCAATCTACATAAGTCAAGAGTAGACCAGAAATTAGGATTTCTAGAAAGAAGACAATAGAACTCCAATTCTTCAAAGTTCTAGTATAGGCTGGCTAGCAAGATTCAAGTAGAGTTTGGGCTATTGCTCAGGATTCTGGATTCACCGTCTGGAGACCGGTATATCCATTGTATCCCTCTATATTTATGACTTTGTGCTACTTCAATATTATATTGTTATTTATTATGTTCCAAGTTTGCTCTAGGTATATTCTCTGATATAGTTATAATTGATGATTAATATATGCATATGTTCGCAAAGCGCTTAGCTCAATACTCGAGTGAGTTAAGTGGTCGACATTATGTAAGCGTGGTGCTTAAATATTGTTTACCTGCGGATGCATTCTACACTCTGGGTCATGTGGAAGATCGTGGATGTGACAATCCTGTTGAGTCCTTTGTAGTCCACTCCCCATTTGTAGAGCAAGTAGAACCCAATTACGAAGGGAGTCAAGCTCTGCTCTTCATCTTTCTTAGTAATGTTCCTTATGCATAGATCCAAACTTAATTATGCTATAAATGAGTGTCTATACTTGGGTGTACAAAAGACTTAGTAAATAAGGAATGGCTTAGGAATCTTTTGCTCTTATCTAATCTCCTGCCTAGCCATACTACATTTATGAGTATCTATTTCTATCTCTAGAATACTATCAATGCCTTATACTTATCATTTATTTATCATTTGACTTACCCCCGCTATAGCATGAGAGTTAATGTTCTTGTCATAAGTATGCATATTTGTCAATATCTCTATGCCAACCCCATAGCTCCCCCCTGTGGTAAAAATATAAATAACAATACCTGGAATACTCCCAGGTGAAATGCTACAATGGTATATTATCTGTGCGCTTGCGGATTACTTAATATATATATAATTTTACAAGTGTTCTCAATAATTACCAACCACACATTTTTGGCATCATGCTAGGGATGATAACTTAGTAAAGAGTGATGCTAAGAAATATCAACGTTGTACAGTGAGTTTCTAGTAAACTCCACGTCTGCAACCATGTTGTTTGACTCCGGTGCTTCGCATTCATTTGTTTCTACGTGTTTTGTGCTTAAGAATAGTTTAAGAACAGTGTTACTCCCCACCCGTCTCTTGATTCGAACCCCTAGAGCTATCCTCAAATGCACTCTAAGATGCCCTCGAGTGAAGATAATGATAAATGGAGTGGAATTTTAAGCAGATTTGGTAGTACTCAAGACTAAAGGATTGGACATAATATTGGGAATGGATTGGTTAAGAAGACACCATGGCAACATATCCTACAGTGATAGAGCAGTAACCCTGACAAATCATAATGGAATCACAGTAAAGTGTTACCCTCAAGCCTCGACAGCAGAACCAATGATTTGCAATGTACATGCAATAACTATTGAAGAAGTACCAGTCATATGTGAGTACCCGATGTGTTCCCAGAAGAGTTACCCGGAATACCACCCGATAGAGATTTGGAGTTTATCCTTGACTTAATACCCGAAACTGCACTGATATGAAAGAGACCATATAGAATGGCAGCCAATAAGTTAGAAGAACTAAAGAAGCAGCTATGAGAGTTACAGGACAAAGGATATATCAGACTAAGCTCATCACCCTAGGGATCACCAGTTTTGTTCGTAAAGAAGAAGGATGGCAGTCTCAGAATGTGTATCGACTACTGATCACTAAATGAAGTCACTATCAAGAACAAGTACCCTCTACCAAGAATTGATGACCTATTCGACCATTTTAAAGGTGCCAAATATTTCTCCAAAATAGATCTGATATCAAGCTACTACCAATTGAAGATTCAGCTCAGCGACATCCCAAAGACAGCATTTGTGACCCGTTATGGACAATACGAGATCACCGTCATGCCGTTTGGATTAACCAATGCCCCAGCATATTTCATGAATCTGATGAATAAAGTCTTCATGGAGGAGTTAGACAAGTTCGTAGTGGTATTTGTTGATATTTCTTAACGACTATTGGAGGATTCCACAAGCGCATAGAACTATCACGTAGTACTTCGCTCGGTGAGTATCGAATGTCGAATTTATAATTTATCCCATAGGAAGGCGGAAGGCTAGAATTTATAAGTGGACTAGGATTAGCTAGAGGAAGGCTTGAGTTGATCCTCGGTAGGTGAATGATATAGAAGGATGAGTGTGAACTACCTAAACTAACTACTACTAACAAGCTAACTAGAGCTAGCTAGGTGGGAGAGCGAGCGATATATCTTTCTAGTAACTAAGGGTAAACAAATAACTAGGAGAAATGCGATAGTACTTTGGGGCACAGCCCGCCTACCAACTAGGAGAGTTAAATAGACAAGGTCTGCCATGAGCCCAATGATTTAATAACTAGACCAACGGTGGTGGAATACAGAGGATGGACAAGCCTGTCATCACTTGCCACCTACCACAATCTATCCGGAGGCCTAGCCGTATCTACAGGATTACTACTTTGATCCGAGCTCCAATGAAATGAGATCAAAGCACTCTAACCAGACGGTGGAACCAGTACTAACAAAAGACTACTAATGATAAGATAACCTATGCTACAAATGCTAAACAACAAGCACCTAAGCTGACTAATGATGAACACTAATGACTAAGTACTTAAAGTAAAGCAAGCAATACTAGAATAAAGCACTGAAATACATACTACATAAAGTAATGTAGAAATGAAAGAATTACAAAGGAGCTATACCAGACCCAGAAGACTCTTCTAGACTCCAAGAAGCTTCACTCTTGCTCTACTCCACTACTAGACTACTACTCTATAGCTAAAGCTAAGCTAGAAAGCTAAGAGAAGCTTGGAGAGCTTGGAAATGAATGGGATTGATTGGGGCCTCTTCCACCGAGCTCCACCCCCCTATTTATAGTGTAGAGTGAGGGGAGGGGTATTTGTAGGTAGCCAGAGGTTGGTTGAGGTGACTTGGGCATCGGGCGGCCAAGGTAGGGCGCCGCTCGGTCCTCCATTCCACTGCCTCTTGATCCTACGGAGCTGGTTGGCTCCCAATGGCAGTTACTAAGATAGCACATGTTGAAATTCGGACATGAAGTCGCTTGGTGAAGCTCCAAGTCTATGACAATGGGCCCATGGATCCATGGCCTCTCAATCTTGACCACTGATTGAACCGGCTTGGATCAATGGTTCCTATTGGCTGACGAGGAGCTCCCACGGATCACTGACGTGGCAAAGTGCCAAGTGAGCACTAGGTGGGGCCGGGCGGCACCTAGTTGGTGCTAGGCGGCACCTACCTGTGGGCCCAGGTGGCCCAGCCACGTCCACTTGCTCCTATAGTCCATGTTTGTCACCATTTTGGCCAAAATTTGCCATATTTTCTGCATATAAATAATTCTACAAGCACAAGTGGAAATAGGTGAATTATAAACAAAATTCTACACATGTGATGATGATTTACCTCACTTTGCCATGCTTTTAGGTGAAATGTTGATGGTCAAAATGGGTGTTAGTGACCGTCAACAAGCTCCCCCAAGCTACCCCTTTGTTGTCCTTAGCAAAGATGTGGGTTTAGCATGGAATAGGTTGTTGGATCAGGAGTTGCGTATAATGTAACGCCCTGCAAAAACTCATATACAAACAAATACTATCTCTCAGATTGAACATGTTAGTACTTACAAATTTCACCATCAGTCTTAGCAATGTGGGACTTATAGCTTTCACCTTGATACAAGCAGTTGTAAGAATGTGTAGCTATATAGATACTTTTTGCCCACTTTGGTTTAGCTCAAACTTCCTGGAAGTTTTCACATGATTTGAAAAGAAAACTTGCCAAAGTTCCTCAGATGGTACACTCAAGTTAATTACTCAATGGTATTTGAAATCCTCACCAAGGCCATGAATTTTAGCCTTAATTTCTATCCTAAGCTTATGTGGAGCTCAAGGTAGGGGTAAAAGCATAGCTTACTTCAATAGAATCTATTGCTAAGTCTAACACTTGGATCACAAGGAGCAACAAGTCATACAAATTGATCAAGATGTGCATGTGTGTATATTTGGTGGAAGTGGTACTCCTTTGAGAAGTTTCCCTTCTCTAGCTTCTTTTGAGAGGGCATGGCTACTTTCTTTTTCTCACTCTCTTTCTCTCTCTCTCTCTCTCTCTCTTTGAATACTAGAGCTTTTTGCTCTTTTATTCTCTCTCATATTTTTTTAGTAGCCCATGCCTCTCTTTTGATGTAAGATAGCTAGAGAGGTAACTTTGATTCTCATAGAGCAATAGCAAATGGAATGCATATGTGGTTGCGTATCCCTAGTGTAGGAATAGCATAAATATGTGAGTGTATGTGGTCTTGATCAAAAAGCATGAAAAGTTTCTCTACTAAGATCAATAAGGCTTGAAAAAGCTCAATACAAACAAGCAACTTTTATTGTGGCTTATCATGTATGAATGTATATGTAAGTATTTAGCCCTGGTAGGAATTTATCACCATTGAGGAACTTCTAGCAAGAGAGTTTTAGCATTTTGCAAAACAAAACTCTAGGTTATCTTTACCATTCCTCAGATAGGTTTAAAGATTTACTCTAATCATGGCTACAACATATCTCACAAAAGTCTATTCTTGGTTCTAGCATTTGCAACCCACAAAAGCATTCAACTTAAGATGAACTCTAAGTTTATCATGCTCAAAACTTAAGAAGTATAAGGTTGTATAACAAGCTTTTGCACAATATCATAGAGCAACTATTCATCATCTCCAAATAATTTTATCATCATTTTATTAGAGCAGAATTTTTTCGAAATAATTTAAAAGCACTCCTCTCTACATTCTATGATCATGAATATTGAAATATAAAGCAAACATGAATGTAAAGAGAGGGTTTAAGATTTTCATACCTAAGTGGGGAGAGATGTCTCCCCCAAGATTGCCTTTTGTATAGGTTGGAATGTCCTTCTGATGGCTCTTTTGATTCTTTTCTTTATTGACTAACTAATACTATTAGAATGCATAAATAACTAGCTAAACCTATAACTACTAGATAACTTATTCAACAGGGATGCTACTGAATTTTATTCACAATTATTAAATATTATATATATACATGTTGCTTTAATGCAAATCTATCCTATCAGGCATTAGCTACAATAGAACTTTATTTATTAACATAGAGTAGCTAAATGCAACTAACCTATCATGCAATGTAAAGCAACTTTATTGGAAATGAAATGCAGCTAATGAAATGCGGTAAATAAATACAAGGAATAGAAAACTTACCTTTTTGTCAAGCTCAAGGTCATTCGTCCTTGTGCGGAGGCGTTTCCTCTTGTTCCACCTCGGAGGCCTTGTCAGGATCAGGACCTGGGGATGACGACTTTGAGTATGGATGTTTCTTTTTTACGCCATCTCTTCCTATTCTTACTCTTCTTGATAGGTTTCTTCAGCTCTTCAATCGGCTTTGGTTTCTTCATCATGATTCTCTTTGGATGATTCTTCTTTTCCTGTATCTCATCAAAGAGGGTTGTCCAGAGACAAAAGCAAATATTTCTTTCCTTCCAACAAAGTGGAATTTGATTTGCCCAGAAGCCACATATATGCAAGCATTTGCAGTATTAAGGAAAGGACGACCGAGGATTAAAGCTGTATCCTCGGCGTTACCCATGTCTAAGATCATAAAATCTGTAGGAACATAAGCACTCCTAACTTTTACTAATAAATCAGTGGCTACTCCCTCAAGATAACGGGTGGAGCGATTGGCTAATTGCACATAAACTGAGGTTCTTTGCTAGGGGTATATAAAACAATTTGTCATATGTTCCTTTAGACATTATGTTAACACTAGAGCCTAGATCACAAATGGCATTATGAAAAGTGTGGGGGCCTATGGAGCAAGTAATGATGGGGTTCCTAGGATCATCTTTCTTAATAGGAAATTCCCAACCATTCTCGGAGAAGTCATACCTTGACGTGACAAGGTTGGCTTGTCTCCATAGTTCCCTCTGGATTGCTAGGAATTCTATCTTTTCATAGGTTGGGATAGCAAGAAGTGAGTTTGAGCTAATTGGGTTTCTATCATCTTATTGAAACTAAATTGATTCTTTAAGATAGAAGAAAACACATCCAATTTAGCATTTATGTTTTCCAACATCTTGTCATGAGCATGCAACTTTTTATTTATACTATCGGTCATTCTACCATTGCTATAAACAAGATCTTTCAAGAAAGCATAACTATTATTACCTTGATTATTCAAATGAGAAGAAGAGTAATAATTGTTACCTCCCTAGTTGTTGGAGCCTTTGATTCTAGCCTTGGTGTTGTGGATGGAACCTGTTGTTGGTGTTGGCCGAAGTTGAGGTCCTCTTGGGTTTTGGGATAGGAATTGCCCAAATATCTGACATCTCCACAGACTTCACAAGTGATGCGGGAATCCATGGCTTTGAGTGTCTCTTGGGCACTCACCTTCTCGTAATGTTCCACTCGCTTTGCGAGCCAATCCATCTTAGCTGCAAGCATGTCAATTTCTTTAATTGAATGCATACCTTGTTTAGAGGTTGGAGTCAATCATTATGAATGGACTTATCGGCCATGATCATGTAGGGTAGTGATAGGATATGAGGAAAAAAGGATAAACTAACTAGGATAACTAACAAGAACCTAGCTAACAAATTCAGCTTTATAAATTCGATGCCAATTGCCTTCCCCAGCAATGGCACCAGAATGCTTGTTGATATTTCTTAATCACTATTGAAGGATTCTGTAAGCGCACAGAACTACCATGTAGCACTTTGCTCAGTAAGTACCGAGTGTCAAATTTATAATTTATCCCACTGGAAGGCGGAAGGCCAGAATTTATAAGTGCACTAGGATTTGCTAGAGGAAGGCTTGAGTTGATCCTAGGTAGGTGAACAATAGTGAAGGATGAGTGTGAACTACCTAAACTAACTACTACTAACAAGCTAACCAGAGATAGCTAGGTGGGAGAGTGAGCGATATATCTTTCTAGTAACTAAGGGTAAACAAATAACTAGGAGAAATGCGATGGTACTTCGGGGCACAGCCCACCTACCAACTAGGAGAGTTAAATAGACAAGGTCTACCACGAACCCTACGATTTAATAACTAGACATATCGTGGTGGAATACAGAGGATGGACAAGGCTGTCACCACTTACCACCTACCACAATCTATCCGGAGGCCTAGCCGTATCCACAGGTAATCTATAGCCTAAGCACCACGCTTAATCTACAGGCTTACTACTTCGATCCGAGCTCTGACGAAATGAGATCAAAGCACCCTAACCAGATGGTGGAACCGGTACTAACGAAAGACTCCTAACGATAAGATAACCTATGCTACTAATGCTAAACAACAAGCACCTAAGCCAACTAATGATTAACACTAATGACTAAGTACTTAAAGTAAAGCAAGCAATACTAGAATAAAGTACTGAAATAAATACTGAATAATATAATGTAGAAATAAAAGAATTACAAAGGAGCTATACCAGACCCAGAAGACTCTTCTGGACTCTAAGAAGCTCCACTCTTACTCTACTCCACTACTAGACTACTATATAGCTAAAGCTAAGCAAGAAAGCTAAGACAAGCTTAGAGAGCTTGGAAATGAATGGGACTGATTGGGGCATCTTCCACCGAGCTCCACACCCCCTATTTATAGTGTAGAGTGAGGGGAGGGGTATTTGTAGGCAGCCAGAGGTCGGTTGAGGTGACTTGGGCACTGGGCGGACAAGGTAGGGCGCCGCCCGGCCCTCCATTCCACCGCCTCTTGATCCTATGATGCTGGTTGGCTCCCAATGGCAGTTACTAAGATAGCACATGTTGAAATTCGGACATGAAGTCGCTTGGTGAAGCTCCAAGTCTATGACAATGGGCCCATGGATCCATGGCCTCTCAATCTTGACCACTGATTGAACCGGCTTGGATCAATGGTTCCTATTGGCTGACGAGGAGCTCCCACGGATCACTGACGTGGCAAAGTGCCAAGTGAGCACTAGGTGGGGCCGGGCGGCACCTAGTTGGTGCTAGGCGGCACCTACCTGTGGGCCCAGGTGGCCCAGCCACGTCCACTTGCTCCTATAGTCCATGTTTGTCACCATTTTGGCCAAAATTTGCCATATTTTCTGCATATAAATAATTCTACAAGCACAAGTGGAAATAGGTGAATTATAAACAAAATTCTACACATGTGATGATGATTTACCTCACTTTGCCATGCTTTTAGGTGAAATGTTGATGGTCAAAATGGGTGTTAGTGACCGTCAACAAGCTCCCCCAAGCTACCCCTTTGTTGTCCTTAGCAAAGATGTGGGTTTAGCATGGAATAGGTTGTTGGATCAGGAGTTGCGTATAATGTAACGCCCTGCAAAAACTCATATACAAACAAATACTATCTCTCGGATTGAACATGTTAGTACTTACAAATTTCACCATCAGTCTTAGCAATGTGGGACTTATAGCTTTCACCTTGATACAAGCAGTTGTAAGAATGTGTAGCTATATAGATACTTTTTGCCCACTTTGGTTTAGCTCAAACTTCCTGGAAGTTTTCACATGATTTGAAAAGAAAACTTGCCAAAGTTCCTCAGATGGTACACTCAAGTTAATTACTCAATGGTATTTGAAATCCTCACCAAGGCCATGAATTTTAGCCTTAATTTCTATCCTAAGCTTATGTGGAGCTCAAGGTAGGGGTAAAGCATAGCTTACTTCAATAGAATCTATTGCTAAGTCTAACACTTGGATCACAAGGAGCAACAAGTCATACAAATTGATCAAGATGTGCATGTGTGTATATTTGGTGGAAGTGGTACTCCTTTGAGAAGTTTCCCTTCTCTAGCTTCTTTTGAGAGGGCATGGCTACTTTCTTTTTCTCACTCTCTTTCTCTCTCTCTCTCTCTCTTTGAATACTAGAGCTTTTTGCTCTTTTATTCTCTCTCATATTTTTTTAGTAGCCCATGCCTCTCTTTTGATGTAAGATAGCTAGAGAGGTAACTTTGATTCTCATAGAGCAATAGCAAATGGAATGCATATGTGGTTGCGTATCCCTAGTGTAGGAATAGCATAAATATGTGAGTGTATGTGGTCTTGATCAAAAAGCATGAAAAGTTTCTCTACTAAGATCAATAAGGCTTGAAAAAGCTCAATACAAACAAGCAACTTTTATTGTGGCTTATCATGTATGAATGTATATGTAAGTATTTAGCCCTGGTAGGAATTTATCACCATTGAGGAACTTCTAGCAAGAGAGTTTTAGCATTTTGCAAAACAAAACTCTAGGTTATCTTTACCATTCCTCAGATAGGTTTAAAGATTTACTCTAATCATGGCTACAACATATCTCACAAAAGTCTATTCTTGGTTCTAGCATTTGCAACCCACAAAAGCATTCAACTTAAGATGAACTCTAAGTTTATCATGCTCAAAACTTAAGAAGTATAAGGTTGTATAACAAGCTTTTGCACAATATCATAGAGCAACTATTCATCATCTCCAAATAATTTTATCATCATTTTATTAGAGCAGATTTTTTTCGAAATAATTTAAAAGCACTCCTCTCTACATTCTATGATCATGAATATTGAAATATAAAGCAAACATGAATGTAAAGAGAGGGTTTAAGATTTTCATACCTAAGTGGGGAGAGATGTCTCCCCCAAGATTGCCTTTTGTATAGGTTGGAATGTCCTTCTGATGGCTCTTTTGATTCTTTTCTTTATTGACTAACTAATACTATTAGAATGCATAAATAACTAGCTAAACCTATAACTACTAGATAACTTATTCAACAGGGATGCTACTGAATTTTATTCACAATTATTAAATATTATATATATACATGTTGCTTTAATGCAAATCTATCCTATCAGGCATTAGCTACAACAGAACTTTATTTATTAACATAGAGTAGCTAAATGCAACTAACCTATCATGCAATGTAAAGCAACTTTATTGGAAATGAAATGCAGCTAATGAAATGCGGTAAATAAATACAAGGAATAGAAAACTTACCTTTTTGTCAAGCTCAAGGTCATTCGTCCTTGTGCGGAGGCGTTTCCTCTTGTTCCACCTCGGAGGCCTTGTCAGGATCAGGACCTGGGGATGACGACTTTGAGTATGGATGTTTCTTTTTTACGCCATCTCTTCCTATTCTTACTCTTCTTGATAGGTTTCTTCAGCTCTTCAATCGGCTTTGGTTTCTTCATCATGATTCTCTTTGGATGATTCTTCTTTTCCTGTATCTCATCAAAGAGGGGTTGTCCAGAGACAAAAGCAAATATTTCTTTCCTTCCAACAAAGTGGAATTTGATTTGCCCAGAAGCCACATATATGCAAGCATTTGCAGTATTAAGGAAAGGACGACCGAGGATTAAAGCTGTATCCTCGGCGTTACCCATGTCTAAGATCATAAAATCTGTAGGAACATAAGCACTCCTAACTTTTACTAATAAATCAGTGGCTACTCCCTCAAGATAACGGGTGGAGCGATTGGCTAATTGCACATAAACTGAGGTTGCTGCTAGGGGAGTATAAAACAATTTGTCATATGTTCCTTTAGACATTATGTTAACACTAGAGCCTAGATCACAAATGGCATTATGAAAAGTGTGGGGGCCTATGGAGCAAGTAATGATGGGGTTCCTAGGATCATCTTTCTTAATAGGAAATTCCCAACCATTCTCAGAGAAGTCATACCTTGACGTGACAAGGTTGGCTGTCTCCATGGTTCCCTCTGGATTGCTAGGAATTCTATCTTTTTCATAGGTTGGGATAGCAGCAGCAATTTGAGCTAATTGGGTTTCTATCATCTTATTGAAACTAAATTGATTCTTTAAGATAGAAGAAAACACATCCAATTTAGCATTTATGTTTTCCAACATCTTGTCATGAGCATGCAACTTTTTATTTATACTATCAGTCATTCTACCATTGCTATAAACAAGATCTTTCAAGAAAGCATAACTATTATTACCTTGATTATTCAAATGAGAAGAAGAGTAATAATTGTTACCTCCCTAGTTGTTGGAGCGCTGATTCTAGCCTTGGTGTTGTGGATGGAACCTGTTGTCGGTGTTGACGAAGTTGAGGTCCTCTTGGGTTTTGGGATAGGAATTGCCCAAATATCTGACATCTCCACAGACTTCACAAGTGATGCGGGAATCCATGGCTTTGAGTGTCTCTTGGGCACTCACCTTCTCGTAATGTTCCACTCGCTTTGCGAGCCAATCCATCTTAGCTGCAAGCATGTCAATTTCTTTAATTGAATGCATACCTTGTTTAGAGGTTGGAGTCAATCATTATGAATGGACTTATCGGCCATGATCATGTAGGGTAGTGATAGGATATGAGGAAAAAAGGATAAACTAACTAGGATAACTAACAAGAACCTAGCTAACAAATTCAGCTTTATAAATTCGATGCCAATTGCCTTCCCCAGCAATGGCACCAGAATGCTTGTTGATATTTCTTAATCACTATTGAAGGATTACATGGCGCCGCAGAACTACCATGTAGCACTTTGCTCAGTAAGTACCGAGTGTCAAATTTATAATTTATCCCACTGGAAGGCGGAAGGCCAGAATTTATAAGTGCACTAGGATTTGCTAGAGGAAGGCTTGAGTTGATCCTAGGTAGGTGAACAATAGTGAAGGATGAGTGTGAACTACCTAAACTAACTACTACTAACAAGCTAACCAGAGATAGCTAGGTGGGAGAGTGAGCGATATATCTTTCTAGTAACTAAGGGTAAACAAATAACTAGGAGAAATGCGATGGTACTTCGGGGCACAGCCCACCTACCAACTAGGAGAGTTAAATAGACAAGGTCTACCACGAACCCTACGATTTAATAACTAGACATATCGTGGTGGAATACAGAGGATGGACAAGGCTGTCACCACTTACCACCTACCACAATCTATCCGGAGGCCTAGCCGTATCCACAGGTAATCTATAGCCTAAGCACCACGCTTAATCTACAGGCTTACTACTTCGATCCGAGCTCTGACGAAATGAGATCAAAGCACCCTAACCAGATGGTGGAACCGGTACTAACGAAAGACTCCTAACGATAAGATAACCTATGCTACTAATGCTAAACAACAAGCACCTAAGCCAACTAATGATTAACACTAATGACTAAGTACTTAAAGTAAAGCAAGCAATACTAGAATAAAGTACTGAAATAAATACTGAATAATATAATGTAGAAATAAAAGAATTACAAAGGAGCTATACCAGACCCAGAAGACTCTTCTGGACTCTAAGAAGCTCCACTCTTACTCTACTCCACTACTAGACTACTATATAGCTAAAGCTAAGCAAGAAAGCTAAGACAAGCTTAGAGAGCTTGGAAATGAATGGGACTGATTGGGGCATCTTCCACCGAGCTCCACACCCCCTATTTATAGTGTAGAGTGAGGGGAGGGGTATTTGTAGGCAGCCAGAGGTCGGTTGAGGTGACTTGGGCACTGGGCGGACAAGGTAGGGCGCCGCCCGGCCCTCCATTCCACCGCCTCTTGATCCTATGATGCTGGTTGGCTCCCAATAGCGGATACTAAGATAGCACATGTCAAAATTCAGATGGGAAGTCAATTGGTGAAGCTCCAAGTCTATGACAATGGGCCCATGGATCCATGGCCTCTCAATATTGACCATTGATCTAACTGACTTGGATCAATGCTTCCTATTGGCTGAGGAGGAGCTCCCACGGATCACTGACGTGGAAAAGTGCCAAGTGAGCACTAGGTGGGGCCGGGTGGCACCTAGGTGGCGCTAGGCGGCGCCTGCCCATGGGCCCAGGTGGCGCTGCCATGTCCACTTGCTCCTATTGTCCATTTTTGTCACCATTTTGGCCAAAATTTGCCATATTTCCTGCAGACAAATAATTCTACAAGCACAAGTGAAACTAGGTGAATTATAAATATTATTCTACACATGTGATGATGATTTACCTCACTTTGCCATGATTTTAGGTGAAATGTTGATGGTCAAAATGGGTGTTAGTGACCGTCAACAGTATTCATCAACGACATTCTCATATATTCAAGAAGTGCGGAAGAGCATGAGCAACATTTGAGAGTGATATTGAACAAGTTATGAGCACATGAACTATATGCCAAGTTTAGCAAGTGTGAATTTTGGCTACAAGAAGTCGCCTTGCTAGGACACAATATCACCACAGAAGGAGTAAAAGTAGACCTGAAAAAGGTTAAGGCTGTATCGGAAAGGAAGCAACCGACCAATGTGATGGAGATTCATAGTTTCCTCGAACTAGCAGGCTACTACCGAAGATTTATCGAAGGATTTTCACATATCACAAGACCCATGATAGCCCTGACATGGAAAGGAAAGGAGTTCAAGTGGACTGATGCATGTGAAGAGAGCTTCCAAGAATAGAAGACAAGATTGACTATAGCCCCAATACTTACATTGTTGGACATACACAGAAGCTTCATAGTATATTGTGATGCCTCTTGACAAGGACTAGGATGCGTCCTAATGCAAGATGACAAAGTGGTCGCCTATGCCTCCTTACAATTGAAGAAGCACAAAGAAAATTATCCAACCCACGACTTGGAGTTAGCAGCCGTAGTTCACGCCCTGAAGATATGGAGACACTACCTCATTGGAAACAAGTGCGAGATATTCAAGGACCACAAGAGCTTGAAGTACATTTTCACCTAGACTGACTTGAATCTACGACAACGAAGATGGTTGGAATTAATCAAGGACTACGATCTAAGTGTACAGTATCATCCGGGCAAAGCCAACATAGTCACAGACGCATAAAGCAGAAAGTCGTATTGCCACCACTTGATGACCTTGAATAGAATACCAAAGTTAGCATAAGACATCCATCAACTAAACTTATAGATCATACCATGAGGCACCCTGAATGTTCTACAATTACGACCAACACTGGAAGATCAGATAAAAGAAGCCCAGGATCAGGATAGAGAAATACAAGACCTCAAGAAGCTAAGTAGTAAGAAAGAAATCCTAGGATTCAGAGTGGACAAGCAAGGAAAACTATGGTATGAAGATCGGATATGCATACCCCAAGATGAAGCCCTCCGAAGATTAATACAAGAAGAAGCACACCATTCTACATACTCCATCCACCCAGGATCAACCAAGATGTACATGGACCTCAAGCAAAAATATTGGTGGACCAAAATGAAAGGAGATATCGCTGAATATGTCGCACAATGCGATACCTGCCGATGAGTAAAAGCCAAACATCAATGACCCACCGAACTACTTCAACCATTGCACATACCAGTATGGAAGTGGGATGAGATTAGCATGGACTTCATAGTAGGGCTGCCGAAGACACAAAATGGATATGATTCCATATGGGTCATAGTAGATCGACTGACAAAAGTGGCACACTTCATACCGGTCAGAGCCGATTACAAAGGGAACAAGCTGGCACAACTATACATTAACAGCATCCTCCACTTGCATGGAGTACCAAGCCAAATAGCATCAGATAGAGGAACTCAATTCACCACATGATTTTGGAAGAGCCTGCACAAAGCATTAGGAACACATCTAGATTATAGTTCAGCCTATCATCCGCAAACTAATGGACAGACAAAGTGGGTAAATTATATTGGAAGACATATTACGAGCCTGCGTACCTGTCGACGGCATAAAGTGCGACGTGGGAGCCGCTGACACACAGCAAGCCAAGAGAAACCACGTAGAGTAGATCCTAAGATCTCTCTAGGCTTAAGGGGTGGTGGACATCAGACCAGATGGTTGTGACCGAGGGTGTGCCAGTCAATTTGACCTTGCAATTGACAAGGAAAAAAAGTTGATCAATAATTTAAGATAGAATATGCCGGTGGTGTCTAGACAGTTCCAAATATATGACCAAGTGGCCAGCACAATAAGGCTATCGACTAGAGAGTCAATATCCAGCATGTTCATGATGTAATGTAAATAGAACAGGTATATCGGCAAATATCATTTCCTTTATTGTATAGATCTTAACTTAGCCAACGATCTTAAAAACATGCGAAAGATGTATGGGTAGACGTGTAAGCATATATATATGAGAGACATACTAGCTTTGAACTAGGACAAAAACAAGTAAAAGCTTTATAAACAACCAGTACATCCTCAACAAAACAAGCTATCGGCTAAACTAGCCGATTCCATCGATCGTGTCGTACGACATGCAGTCATTCATCTGTAAGCTACAAATAAATCCACAAACCAACTAGGCCTATCCTATTGTACTGCCAACAGGTCAAGTCATATGATGCAGCATTGACAGTAGGACCCTAGATCAGAGACTACCAATCGATGGCTCTACTTATATCTTAACAGAATCATAAAATCATGCTGTACGTGTGTAAGCTCAAGCCACCGGCTAAATAGCTGATGGAGACATAGCAAGTGGCTGACGCCACGGTTCTCTTAATAGATAGATCCATTAACTAACGATATCTAATCTAACGTACTATCAACAGATCGAGTCGTCTGATGCAGCATTGATAGTGAAATCAGACCAGATACCGGTAATCAACAATCCCATCTCTTAATGAAACACGGCTTCAAACACTCGCCATGTACGATCAGGATCGTGGTACAATAGTCGACAAGAAAGATCTAACGTCAAGAATTGAATTCATCATGAAAGTAACTCGACAGACGATAGATCAGAAGGATAGGACTAACGGATCTTGATCTATATCATGCAATTGGTGATATTATGCTAAATAGTAAACTATTTACATAATATCGATAACTGTGATTAAAACCAACTTTTACAAGAGATCAGTCATCTATTGTAGCCTTGTAAATATTGATACAAATCGATAACTAATCTATACCACGATCTGTAAGAGATTAGTTGTTTGTTGCAGCCTTACAAACAACGATATATATCGATAACTAACTTATATCGCAACTCACAAGAGATCAGTTGTCTGTTGCAGCCTTGCAAGTAACAATATAAGTCATGACGGATACTCACAAACAAGCCAGAGGTTAGGTCGTCCGATGCAGCCCTGCTTGCCCAAAAAAACTCATCGAGATCTACTCTACTCCTACTCCTAAGGAGTGGCCAGAGCCGAAAGGTAAAGGTACTGGATTTGATTGATCGATGTGAGATGTCTATTACAATGGCCAGGGTTCAATATTTATACGTAAGGCCTGACTTCGAGTCTTGGACAAACAAGACTGGTTACAAACTTGGACTTCAATCTTTCCCTTCTATGAAGTCCGATGTGTCTTCTTACTCTGTGTCTTGTCGTCTCTACCAATAGGGCCTATTCTCCTGATATGATGGCATCATTTTATCTGATAGATCCTGATGGCAGTCCAGTTAGCCGATTCTGCGAATATCTTGGCTTTCTTTGGTAAATTTAGACATCAGGGTCCTTTCCTTTCGAACCAAATTTTGGTGTCAATGGTACTCACTTATGGAAAAGACTGGTAAAAGAGCTTGTCATTCGCAGAGTTCTCCTACAACAATGGTTATCAAGCAAGTTTGAAGATGTCACCATTTGAAGCATTATATGGAAGAAGATGTCGAACCCTATTAAGGTGGTTTGAGGTTGGAGAAAGAAGTTTATTTGGCCCGGATATGATCAAGGAAGACGAAGAGCAGGTAGCCAAGGTTCGAGAGAATTTGAAAGCAGCACAAAGCAGACAAAAGAGCTATGCAGACACCAGACGAAGGCCATTGGAATTTTAACCAGGGGAATATGCTTATCTAAAAGTATCACCAATTAGGGGTACTCGAAGATTCCAAGTCATCAAAAAATTAGCACCATGATACATTAGACCATATCAGATCATTGAAAAGATTGGAGCCATAGCTTATCGACTGGAATTACCACCAGAAATGGCAGATGTTCACAATGTGTTTCACGTATCGCAACTAAAGAAATGTTTGAGGGCACCAAAAGAGCAAGCACTTATAGAAGCCATGGATTTACAGCTAGATTTACAATATCAAGAGAGACCAGTCAGGATATTGGATGTTGCCACCCGACAAACAAGAAGGAATGCAGTAAGATTTTGTCAGGTACAATAGAGTTATCATACCGAGGCAGAAGCCACTTGGCAAAAAAAAGGATGATCTTAAAAAATAATTTCCCTATCTATTAGAGGATCAGTTCGAATTTCGAGGATGAAATTTTTTTAAGGGGGTAGGTTTGTGACACCCTAAAATTTTGAACTAATTTAAAAACCACTAAAAATTTGAACCTTTTAAAATTTTGCATAATAATCTAACCACCTAACAAAATAACCTAGTAATTATTAATAATAGGCCAACCTAGAAATAAAACCTATAGTGTAGAAATGTGTTCTTGAGTGTTTGCTTCAACATATGGGGGCATACCTTGCATGCATGCATGTTTGAATTTAAATTCAAATTACATTTAAACTTAATATAGAAAGTTGGGAAATTGGAAAATGAGCACTGGCCTCATTTCCTCGCCCTCGGCCCACAACAATGGCAGCAGCAGCCCTTCTCCCTCTTCCCTCTCTCCCCTCTACGACTGGGCCAGCCTGTCACCGCGCCCCGACCCATGCCGCGCTCGTCTCCTCTCTCGCCCGCTGACGCGTGGGACCGGCCGTCAGGCCCGTCGTCTACCTCGGGCCAGTGACGCCGCCCGAGATAGCCGGCCCCGCCGCCACCGCTTCGCCCTAGCGATGCGACAAGGCTCACGAAGATCATTTCGCGACCCCATGCCACCTCTCCTCCCTCCTCTCTCTCTCCTCACTGCTCCTCCCTCAACACACGGCGATGAGCTCACCTCGCCGTACCACCATGGATGAGCCCAAGCTCTCCCAGCTGCACGCATGGGCAAGCCCGCACTTTGGCGAACTGACCTAGTGGAATTAGGCATGTGTGCACGCCCCGGTGAGCTTGGCGGGCAAGAAAATATCTCGCCGCCAGAACCAACATGGCCGGCCTATAAATAGGCGCGACCATTGCCACTCCGACCTCGCGCTCCTCCCTACCAGCTGTGCCTTGAGCTGGAATATCTCATCTCCCCCTGCCCTCCCCTTTCCTCTCCTCCTTCTTCCTCTATTTTAGTTTTCCCTAAATCGGGAGCCATCAGTGCCATTAACGCCGCCTTCCTCCTTCTCCCTCTCTGCTGCTCCATTTTCCAATTGCGTTAGCAGGTGAGTCCCCGAGCTCCTCCTTTTGCTCTAGCTAGTTAGTAGTCTAGGTCCCTATGTAGTGCTACCACCGTGCACCACGCTCTGTCATGCTGCCGTGCCCACCGGCTAGCCGACGGCAAGGCTTGATCAAGCTCTAGAGTACCCTGTCGCACTCACCTTTCACCCCCGATCACGCACACAAAGTTAGGTAGGTTAGTTAGGGCTACTAGGGCTATTTCCATAGAGCGGTGCCACCACAAAACCTCTGGCAAGATGCCGCTGCCACCTCAGGCACCCGTTGTCGCCGGTATGGCCACCACCGGCCGTGGCGTGGTCACCCGAGCCCCGTCCACCCTTCACCCATCACCACCGAGGACTGATGTCGCCGGCGTAACCAACTCCAGCGACCTCAGCACCTCCCTCCCTTGTTCCATCACCGGTGTGGCTGTCCCGGCCGTCGCCGTCTCCCCTCAACCCTTGCCTCTCTCTCTGTATTGTGGGGCTGCCGTCACCGTTCCATCCCGTCCTCTCCCACTCTCTCTTTCTCCCTCTATCACATGGGCCCACGGTTGTGACGCCACTGGCACCGTCATCGCTGACGTGGTGGCTTGGCCCACCTATCATACACACGCACACACATCACACGCACACAGAGCTAGGACAGTTAGGAACATGCTAGGTGTATAAAACCACTTTCCTAGCTTAGAAAATTTCCCAAAAAAATTATAAATAAACTAGATGCATTAAGGAATTTATCCATATGGTGTGCACACATTTTCATGCACCAGAAAATACATATAAAATTCCATCTATATAATTAGCTATGAAATAAACATATAAAATGCATATCTTTTGCATCCTAACTCCTTTTTAGGTGAAACCACCTCTAAAATTCACCTAAAATCTAGCTCTATGCATTCATCCTAGTGCCACCATATTGTTCTATGTTTGCTTTTCCCCTTTTTCTTTTGTGTTGGCGGTAGTCTTATGCGATAGCTACACCGATAGACGATGGTGACTATCAGGAAAGTGAGGACCCCGACTACGAGATCGTGCCGAAAAAAGTCAACAGCGAAGGCAAGTCCTAGCTCCCCTCTCCCTCTACCATCTTGCTTAACCATTAATTAATAAATAACTTGCTATCATAAAATATAAGCTTGAATAGTGAGAAATGTTGGAATAAGACAAATGTTTATCTAGTTATTTTTTGAGCTCCGTTACACTAAAGAACTTAAGGATAAAAATGACTAGAACTTAAAACTTGATAAACCTAAAAATTAAACACCGACAGGGGGTGAGCGGGGATAGCTTATGCGGGATAAGTTATCTTGGCGGGAATGCCTGGATAGGGTTCCCGGGGAGATGCTCATTTTGGTCACATAAGGACCGGTTCGTAGCCCCTCTCCCCTAGTGCGATGTTACGTACAACCGTATGTCTATATGGGTAGGCTGGATCTCACACCCTGTTGGGCGGAAGTATAATTCCTATTAGGAGGCTGGTGTAGGCAACAGAATATCAAGAGTAGACATGGATGCTATGTGATCTTCCATGATCTGGTTGGCGTGGATGCTAGGTGATCTTCCACGTTAAGCCTCTTGATTTTGGCCATGTTCCAGCCCATGATTATTATTGACTTTTGTGATCATTAGGTATCATCATGTTGGGATGATGAGATATCATCCTGGTTTTAGTGTTTCCAACCCCTGAGAAGCCGTGGTAGAGTTATATAGAAGTCTAGGGTAGCACCCAAGCAGGCATGTGGTCTTGTTAGGTCTATTTCAATCACTGATCATGGAAGGGATAGTGCCTATCATCTGGGAAAATGTGTACACCTCTGTAGAGTTACTCAAATCTATTCGAATAGCCACGTCCTTGAAATGGGCAGATGTTAGGATGGGATACTATGATTAGCTTTACTTTTATATGTAATGAAACTGGTAGCTAATAGGATATAACACTAACCCAGGAACTAGCTGGGATGGTAATGCCCCACTAGGACCCAACCCTTATTTATAATCACCACCACACCTCTATTTCCACCCTATGGTTAGGGCTTGCTAAGTATGTAAATACTCACCCGTTGTTGACACACACAAACTTCGGCACCGAAAAGACCAATGTTACGACAAGGAAGTGCATCACGAAGACTAGGAATTATACGAAGAGTCCAAACGTTGAACATGACATCGAAGCTAGGGTTTCATCCACGCTCGAGTTTGCCTGTGGAATAGGTTATCGCTACGCTGTAGAATACCATCGTATTAGAAACCACCATGAATAAGTGCCGCCCCACGGTAATAGTTTTCCGCTAGCTCTGTAAGCCTCCAAATACGCCATTCAGGCTACGGTTGTAAGACTCTTATTAGATATTAATAAAGCCCAGAACCTTTCTTTTAGCTGTGTACCAATTCTGTTGACTTTGTGCATACTTGTGCGTGATTTTGACGCAAGTACAGATGCACCTAGGACTCTCAGAAATGAGGGGCTGACATGCAGCCCGCAAAGGGACATCAGCCAGCAGCAGTTGGCGGCCTCTGCGTGAGGCTGCGGGGTAAGGGTCAGCAGCCTGGGGGTGGCCTGCCTAAGGCTCGGCTCGGTCGGCTTGGCGGTGGCGGCCAGCTAGGGTTTGGAGGTCGGGATCTGCTGCTAGGGCGAGAGAGGGAGCACGGGGAGGTGAGAGGCGGTGGCGGCGTGCTTCTGCGAAGCTCGGGCGCCCTTTATATATAGGGACAGAGGAGGAGAGGGCTGGGTCGCAGAGGGCTTTAGCAGCACGCCGTCAATGGCTGCCTTGACTCAGCGCGTGGGAGAGCGGGTCGCGGCGCACTGTGACACACGAGTGATGGCGTGGTGGATGTGGGCAGGGGGGGGACTTGTCCTCGCGGCGGTGCTCGGTCCTCGCGAGCGGCTCAAGCTTCGCTCCCCGGCAATGGCGGAGGGGAGAGGAGACCGGAGGAAGGGGATGACATGACGGGCTCACCTGTCGGTGGGTAAGATAGAGGAGGCGCTGGGGCGCAGCTGTCAGTGGCTGCGCGCGGGAGAGGGGAGGGTGCGCTGGGCCTGGGGCGGCTGCACCGCTGCTGCTGTGGGCCAGGCCGTGTGCTGCGCGGGAGGGGAGAAGGGGAGGGCCGGCTGGACCGGATTCGAGGTACCGAGCGCAGAGGACGCAGGACGGAGGTCTCGCATCGACGTTTGGTTTGGCCGCAGGGCTCCAACCATACGTCCAGGCGCATGCATGGATGCCCGGCTGCACGTGCTGGCTGGCACTGTGCTACCGCCGCTGTTCTGGTGATGGCACGGGCCCTACCACCGTTGTTATATCTGTGCTAGCTGTAAACCATCGCTTTCGTTTCAAGAGCTAATTTCACCATTGACCATGGTGGTGCAGGAAGCCTGTTCGACAGAACTTATTGCTGCTGCAGTTAGTTTGTAGGGCTGATTTGTTGTGGCTGAAAAGTTAGGCCGATTCTGGCGGATAAGCTCAAGCGAACAGGGCATCCCTGTTTCTGCGACAGTCGGATGTATACTATGTATGGCAGAAATGCAAACACATGCACACCACCCTAACAGTCTCTAACACTAGCTCATTGATAAGTTTAACATCAAGCATATATGATCTTGTTGTCCACGCATTAATTATTTTACATGAGAAGGAAGGACACCTACCAAAGTCTGCGCGTACTTGGCTCCTTGTTGCTTTCGACGGTGAATTTCTACCCTCCCGAGCCCAGCAGCAACCGGGAGCCATCATATCGCCTAATCGCCCGTCTTACTTGCCCAGCAGCAGCAGTAGTGGCAGGCGGTGAATTTCCATGTACGAGTACATTGCCGCCCGTATATAGTACTCGATCGATCACAATTCACATTGGCACAGCACAACGTGGTTCGTTTCCTTTCGCAAAAGAAAGATCCACGTACGTTTCCTTTGATCCTTCCTTTATTTAACAAAAGAAAGAGATCAGGCGCTTGCTTTCGGGTACGAGTACGAAGAATAATGCTCAAGACTCGTAAACAACTGCTAATCATCAGTTGGTCGGTGTACGATGGTAGAGTCCGTACTCTCACTACTGCGATGAACTCCTTAATTTTCATCACGCAGGGGGACGGCTACACTGTTCGTATTTAAGAAAACAATTGTGTTAATGGTACTTTTCAAAGAGACGACAGTTGTACAGGTCTCCTATATGAATATAGATTTTTTTTCAGAGTCAGAGCATTATTGCAACAGCCACCGTATCCTGGCAATAAAAAAAGATGCTGGCGTCTTGCCTCGCTGTTATCTGCCGTCACCTATGTAGAATTGGAAACGAGACTCGTAACACCTT
Organism: Miscanthus lutarioriparius; assembly: GCA_904845875.1. Taxonomy (NCBI): domain Eukaryota; kingdom Viridiplantae; phylum Streptophyta; class Magnoliopsida; order Poales; family Poaceae; genus Miscanthus; species Miscanthus lutarioriparius. The sequence goes on from CAJGYO010000015.1 coordinate 42,502,840, forward strand.
CGTAGGCTCCATAACAATGCGATTGTAGGCGCACAACTCCTCGCAAAAACGAAAAAAGAGAGAGATTGTAGGCACACTTTAGTTGCGCGACTGAGTCTCGAAGGCCAATCATGTGTTCTTGTCTTTTTTAGCTTGTCACGTTATTTAGTATTTTGAGATGCTTTTCTTGTTGTCAAGTTTGAGGTGGAAGCTATATTTTGCGGAGCACAATGACTTGTATTCTTCTATACGTGTACAATAAACTTAGATCTAGGTTTCAATGACTAATTTCGAAGATCTAGTTCGGTCTCTATTCTGAAACGCTTAGACACGAGCGTCTGTCCCATCCAGACACGGCTTCCCACTCACTCGGCCTCGCCCAACTCTCTCATAAAAAAATCCTGACTCCGCCTCGTGCCGTTGCAGCTGCGCCGCCCCGCGCCCATCCAAATCGCCACACCATGCGGACGCGCGTGTAGCACAGTGGCAAAGCTCCCATGGTGGGAGCTGGCCGGCCGGGGTTCGAACCCCGGTTCTGCACTGCTTGCTTCGTGCAAGCAAATAATTTCCAAGCGTTTGCCTCTCACGCGTGTTGCCACAATGAGATCGTGACGTGCCCGTCGCCTACGAAATCAGTGGATTTCGGTGATCTCAAGAAGGACGCGGTCTTCAGATCTGAGTGTAGCTATATGTTTGTTTGTACACGGGTGGTGTGAGTTGTGTGCGTGTGTTGAGTGGGTGTGCGTGTGTACGAACAGATGCTACAGCTGTATCCAGATGAGAGGCAACCAAAAAAAATCGCCACGCCATGCCGCATCCCCCACCGGACCCCTGTCTGCCTCTCCCATTGCGGCCACGACGTTTACCGCACAACCACCACCCCGGCAGCACTAGGAGGAGGTCGCCACTAGTCCGGACATCGTCTCTCGTGGCCTGCCAGAGACACCGCAGCAGGAAGGGGAGGCCTGCACCTGCGCCTGGGTGTACGTTGGGCCGTTGTTCTCGACATCGAGCTTGCTGGCTACCACAGTTCCATCAGGTAGGCCGTAGTCACTAGCGACGTCGTGTTTCAAGTGTTTCAGGCATTTCAGACTTATGTTTCAAGTGTTTCATCTAGATGCTGCAAAAGTAGATCTGGGATGTTGTGTATGTTGCCATGGCTATATATGCGTGTTGCAAGACTATGTTTCAAGTATTTCAGGTGTTTCATACGTATGTTTCAAGTGTTTCATCTGGATGGTGTATATGTTGTTATGGCTATACACGCATATTTCAAGCGTATGTTTCAAGTGTTTCAGGCGTTTCAGAAATGCAAGTGTTTCATCTGGATGTTGCAAAAGTAGATCTGGATGTTACATATTTTGCTATGGCTATACATGCATGTTTCAGGCGTATGTTTTAAGTGTTTCATTTCTCTTTAAACGTATGTCGCAAGTGTTTCGTCTGGATGTTGCAAAAGGAGATCTGGTGTTACACATGTTTTAGCTAAAAGGTAGGTTGCCACGAAGAATATCAGGTCCTCTGAGAAGTGAGAAGGCTTCGACCTCACCGTTGGCCTGCACCTCCTCCACGGTGATGGCCACACGCATGGGCGCGAGCGGCCTCCAGCTTGCCACAACAGAGCAGTGGTCGGAGAGCGCACAGCGCTACGGTCGGCGGCCAGCCGAGTGGCCTCCAGCCCTGCCCTGGTGGAGCTACGGCCAGTGGCCACCCGAATGCAAAGTCGGATGGGGATGGAGGCAGGGGCACATGGCCCCGCGTGCATGCGGGCACGGGAGTTCCCGGACGCGGGTGTCAGAGGGAAATGGAGCAGCAGGAGTCCGTCCAGACGTCCAGGCGTTAGGCACGCCCTTATTCTAGGGTCCAGAAATTTGGACCGTGGCAGAATTTCCAATCACGGTCAAAAATTTCTAGTAGGTCCCAAATCTCCAGTACTTGGTATCTAATCCCCCGCTGATTTTGGAATTTCAGGTTTAGCCTAGTCACACGCCCCTACTATATATCGTGTATCCTTTCAATCATAGGCATTAAGACCTGGTTGGATCCACTTTGATTATACATAATAATCAGATAAAAGAATCCGAGTACGATCCAAACAAGCTAAATTTATGGGGGTGGATTTATTATAATCCAAACGCCATATTACAACAATCCTAAAATCCATCTAAGACCTGATTTTTTGAGATTATAAGTGTAAAAACAATAATCCAGGGATCTAAACACTTTGATTATAACAACCATAATCTAAATTATAATACATATCTTTGATTATAATACTCTAACTGTTATCAAATAGGTCCTAAGTCCATTCATCACATCTATCTCCCCTAACACAAAAACAATATTTTGTTGGATTCAATGTCCAATAGCAAATAGCCATAAAAGAAGGGTGTCTACCAGTAAATACACAATTGATTAATGTTCCTTAGCTAATGCCATGTTTAAATGATATTGTCCTACAGCAAATTAAACTTATCCTTCAATTATGCAACATTGGTGACAGAATCGGTATCCATGATAGAGATAACCGTGAAGGCGACACAGAATCAAAATGGTGTTGACTAGAGGACTGCGTGCACTCGAATCGGCAGTCATATCATCAGCATCACACAGCAGAATGTACTGCTTTAATCATATCGTTTTCACCCATTTCCAAAAATATTGTGATACCTTTGTTGGCATCCATTTTGTAATATTCATAGCATGAACTGTTCATTATGCAACTAGTATATAAAATAGTGTCCAACGGCAACATGTCGCTAATGACTTTTGTGGCAGTGCAAGTACATTAAGCAATGGGATAATTGTCTGCTGGACATCCCAAGTGATGGTCCTTTGCTGGTGGACATTCACTTAGGAGCATTTTGCCAGAAGACACTCTGGTTCAGTGAAATTAGGCCACAGGACACCGTGGACCGGTTGCAGCCGGTTGAGGAGAGAGAACAGCGGTGAAATGACATTCTTGCCCCTACCGCGCGCGTCGCGGACTTCTTCGACCTGGCCGCCGGCTCCAGGGCTGGCGGGTTCCTCGCGGCGGTGCTGTTCGCGTGCCGGATGCCCGCCGAGGTGGCGCGTGAGTTCGTGGCCAAGAACCGCAAGGTCCTGTCTGGGGGCGCGGCGGGAGCGGCGGGGGGCTGATGTCGATGTCATTCCGGTGCGCCCGCCCCGAGGCCTTGTTCCAGAAGGTGTTCGGCGACCTGACGGTGCGTGACGCCGCAATGCCGCTGCTGATCCCGTGCTACGACATGGCGAGTGCAGTGCCGTTCGTGTTCTCTCGCGCCGACGCCGTGGAGGCCGACGCGTTCGACTTCCTGCTATGGTAGGTGCGCGCCGTGAACTGAGGCGTGGGCCCCGTGGAGGTGGCGTCCCTAGACGGGCGCACCAGGTTGCACGTCACGCGTGGGGGCGGCGGGGGCCAGCAGGGGTGGAGCGTCCGCTGCTGTGGCCAACCCGACGGCCGTGGCGCTCACGCACGTGCTCCACAACAAGCGCGAGTTCCCTTTCACTACCGGCATGGCCGACCTCGTGGTGCTGTCCCTCGGCGGGAGCGCACCGGGCGCCGCCTCCTCGCTGGGTCGCCCCTCGTCCTCCAGCCTCCTGCGCATCGCCGGAGCCTGCCAGGCCGACATGGTGAGCCTGTCTGCATGGCCGGCACCATTTCTCGAACAGGGTAGCAGTTGGAACGAACGAACGGACAGGACAGGACTGATAGTGCGCCTCTCGCGGTTTGTTTTGTTTCGATCGCAGGTTGACCAGGCCGTGTCGATGGCGTTCGAGGAGAGGAGAGCGACCAACTACGTTCGCATCTAGGGCAACGGCATTACGCCTAGTGAGACGATGGAGGCGGTGCTGGCGGAGCGAGGCGTGTTGTCGGTGCTGTTCCGTGGCAAGAAGCTGATGGCGCAGACCAACGGCGAGCGGCTGGACGCCGTGGTGGAGCAGCTAGTCCAGGAGCACCGCTGCCGGCTAGAGAGAAAGACCCCCGTGGTGCTGGTGAAGCCCTCCGAGCACGCGGTGGAGGGATATGAGGTTAGCAGCAGCGGGCCTTCGACCGCCACAACCGCCACACTGGCAGCCGCCGCCTCAGCTTCGCCTTCGTGCGCCGACACAGAAAACAGAAAAAAGAGAATGACAGAGAGGAAGAAGAAAGCTACAGGGGCAAGAATGTCATTTCACCGCTCTTCTCTGTCCTCAACCGGCTGCAACCGGTGTGCAGTGTCCTATGGCCTAATTTCACCGAACCAGAGTGTCTTTGTCGATGCGGGACCCACAGGATACCCCGCCAGGAAGGGAGAAGATCTAGTCCAACTAGGATTCTTCCCATGTAATCCTAGTAGTAGTATTATTCTGTAATCCTACTATGAACTCTCATTGTAAACCGACTAGGACTCTAATCTCCTGACTATATAAAGAAGGGCGGGGTTCCTAGAGAGGATGATGACGATATAACACAACAACACACAATCAATACAACGCAAAGGCTAACGCCGACTGGACGTAGGGCTATTACTCGACCACCGTCGAGGGCCTGAACTAGGATAAGTCGACTGTCTCTTGCATTCACCGTCGAGTTCTGCATACGCTGAAGCCCAAACATACTGTCCCGGGTAACCCCGTGGCAGGCTATCGGTGGTAAAACATCGACAGCTGGCGCGCCAGGTAGGGGCTTTCGGCAAATTTGCATCCGAGAGCTCGACGGACCTCGACAAACATGATCTTCTCAACGGGATCAACCTTCATCTTCGGTTCGTGGATCTACGAGGCAGGCGACGATGGCAAGCTCCAAAGCCATCTTCTCGAAGATTCGGTTCATCATGAAGACTTTTCCATTTTGGCGACTACGATAGGTCAAATCACTAGAAGACTCGCACAGCTCGTGACGTCCGATTCAACTCAGGTTTCACGGCTTTGCGCATCCGACTCAAACTCAGGCTCCGCATCCGAGATGGAGTCTGACCCAAGTTCTTTCGAAGATCCGAGTTCTTTTCCGATGGGGCTCCAGAACGTGGCGTTGGCGTATCAAGAATACAACTCGGAGAACACTCAGAATCTTTTCAAGAAGTCAGATCCTTTTTCGTTTGGACTCCACAACATGGCAAAGTCCTATCAGGCACGGCCCGAAGGACCCCTCGATCTAGTGCTTAGAATGCCATTGAAAGGAGCTCAGAAAGGTCTCGTGCTAACCATAACGTCTCAGGACTGCATTGTCCACTGGCCAGGTTCTATTCCTGAGGATAGCAGTACCCGACTGGTCGGCACGACGACAACAACAATTCTACCCTACCAAGAAGGAGACTCGATCTGTGACCTTGAAGCTTCTACCAAAGTTATCAGCAACTGTGACACTATGGAAACCAATACCAGCAATAGAACAGTCCTCGCACGGGAAGTACTCATGGTTCGCCGTCCTCGATCACCATTGATCCCCCCAGAAGCACCCGACGTCAGATCATCAGATGAATCTGAGTCCAACATATCACCCTTTGCCTAGGGCTACGATGGTGAGACCGAGAGTCAGAGGCAAGCTAGAGAAAGAAGAAACAAATTAAAACAAGGACGCCAACGACGCGCTAGGCAGCGTAAAGAAGCCTAGATTAGATATGAGTCAGATCTGGCCGAATACAATAGAAGAAAATCAGAATAAGAAGTTGAAGAAAGACGTGCGGTGAACACACCCTACAACAGGATCCGAGAAGCACTTGAAGAACTCGGAACAACCTCGCATCCCAACAAACAGCAGGAACAGCTCCGAGAACTTCTCCGGACAGCAGCCCTAAAGACGCACGATGGAAGAGCCCGTTCAAGACTACCCGCCAGATCAACATCTCATAGGACGGAAGATCAAAATCAAAGGAAGTCCGCATTCGAGAGACTTGGACCAAGTGGAAGTCACAACAGAGAAAGTAGAAGGGACCACAGTCAAAACTACTAAGCCGAACAAACAAGACAGATCAGAAGCGAAGCACCCATTCGGACTACCCCGCAGAACTACTCTCACCAAAACAACAATTGGTTGGAAGGAGGTGCCAAATCAGAGTACAGAGAAGCCAGAACACATGATAGATTCCCCTATTTTGCAAGTAGACTCACTTCAATACGATTACTGCACAAGTTCAAGTCGTCCAACCACTCTAAATATGATGGCAAGACCGAACCAAGGCAGTGGCTCAGAATCTACTCACAATCGATTGAACTCACTGGGGGGAACGACGATATCAAGACCCTGTTCTTTCCCATGGCTCTGGAAACCATTCCTCTCCAATGGTTCAACAAATTGAACCTAGGATCAATCAGAAATTTGGAGGACTTGCAAAGAGTTTTTTGTCAAAATTTTGCAGGTATCATTACGCACCCAATCACCCACACAGAATTAAAGGGACTCAAGCAGAAAGGGGGCGAAAGTCTTAGAGATTACTATCGATGATTTGGCGAATTACGTGCCCAAGTACATGACATTACCGAATGAGAAGTAATCAAAGCTTTTTCTCACGGAATCATGGCTAGGTGGCAATTTCAGGACTTCTACAAAGAGAACCCGAGAAACAATGAAGAATTCAGACGCACAGTAGAAAAAATGATTACTGCGGAGGAGAAGACACGAGAAAGGTTCCCAAAAAGAAGCAACCGAGACAACCCGGATAAGCAAAATCATCGAAACAATAGACACCGAGAGAAAACGTGGACCAGACAACACCGTAGCGGTAACTGAAAAATCAAGGAAGTTTTCCAAGCCCAGAAGGTATGACGACATTGAAAACATGCATTGACCATTGCACCCTAATGGAAAGCACACCATTGGAAATTGCTACACCTTCAATGAACGATACACAAGAAAAGATAGTAAGGGGAGCAGTAAAGAAGACAATCAGAAAAAAGATGAAGACAACCACGAAGACTAGGGATTCCAAAAATCCAGGGGAACAGTAGTAGTGATCTTCACCGGGGCTCCAGATTCCAGAAGCAAACATCAAGAAAAGTTAGCTCTCCGAACCATCATGGCAGCAGAACCGGCTACTCCAAGATATCTCAATTGGTCACAATATCCGATCCAGTTTTCAAGAGAAGACCAATGGACTAGCGTAGGAAACACAGGTCATTACCCACTGGTTCTAGATCCAACTATTGCCGGTATGACTATCACAAAGGTACTAATTGATGGAGGAGCCGGACTCAACATTATTTTTTCAGAAACTCTAAGGAAGATGGGATTACAACTCGCCAGCATGATTACACCAACGAGCACACCTTTTTATGGGATAGTACCCGGCAAGGCAGCCATGCCACTTGGACAAATCACTCTACCAGTTACTTTTGGAACTCCCTCAAACTACCGCATAGAGTTCATCAAGTTTGAAGTTGCAGACTTTGAATCATCATACCACGCAATCCTCGGACGTCCAGCACTGGCAAAATTCAAGGCAATACCACATTACCCGTACCTATTGCTAAAGATGCCAGGGCCTAACGGAGTCCTCTCCCTTCGAAGTGATTTGAAGCGCGCTTTTGACTGTGATGTTCAGGCAATTCAAATTGCAGCCAAAGCACAAGCAACCAATGGTAGAAAAGAAATAGCTGCTATTGTCGTGGAACTGAGCCCGGAAGAACTAGAGATACCAACTAAAAAGCCCAGCATCCTAGCACCACCAAAAGAAGCCGACGTCAAGCAAATAGACCTGGGAACCGGTGATCCTGCCAAAACGGCAACCATCAGTGCTCACCTCTCGGCAAAATAGGAACTCGCGCTCACCAACTTTCTTTGGGACAACAAAGATATCTTCGCTTGGAAGCCGGCCGACATGCCAGGTGTCCCAAGAGAGTTGGCTGAGCGCAGAATCGATATCAACGAAGGCTCCAAGCCTATGAAGCAACGACTAAGACGATTCTCACCCGACAAGAAGGCAGCAATTAAAAAAGAAATCACAAAGCTAATGGCAGCCGGATTCATCAGAGAAATCCTTCATCCGGATTGGCTAGCAAATCCAATTCTAGTACAAAAGAAGAATACAGACAAGTGGCGCATGTGCGTCGACTATACATATCTCAACAAACACTGCCCGAAAGATCCATTTGGGCTACCACGCATTGATCAGATAGTTGATTCAACAGCAGGATCTGCCCTATTATCCTTCCTTGATTGCTATTCAGGATATCACCAAATCGCTTTAAAAGAAGAAGACCAGAGGAAGACATCTTTCATCACTCTGTTCGGTGCCTACTGCTACAAGACCATGTCGTTTGGACTCAAGAATGCTGGTGCCACTTACCAAAGAGCTATCTAGACATGCCTTGGTGAATAGATCGGCGAAAACGTGGAGGCATACATGGATGACGTAGTAGTGAAAACAAAGAACCCGGACACACTTATTGAAGACTTAAAGCAAACCTTCGAAAACCTAAAAAGGTGGAGGTGGAAATTCAACCCAAGCAAGTGTGTATTCAGAGTTTCTTCTGGACAACTACTCGGATTCTTGGTCAGTCATCGTGGAATCAAAGCCAGCGCCAAACAAATTCGAGCCATAACAGAGATGGGACCCCCTCGAAGCGTCAAAGATGTGCAGAAACTAACAGGCTGCATGGCGGCCCTCAATCGTTTCATATCAAGACTCGGCGAAAAAGGGTTACCTTTCTTTAAACTACTAAAGAAGATAGACAAGTTCGAGTGGACAGAGGAAGCCAACGAAGCTTTCAAAAGACTTAAAGCATACCTCACATCATCGCCCGTTCTCACGCCACCAAAGAAATACGAAGACATGATGCTATATATTGCGGCAACTTCTACGGTGATCTACACAGCGATAGTCATGGAAAGAGAAGAAGAAGGGCGCGTATATAAAGTACAACGCCCGTATACTACATCAGCGAGGTTCTGTCAGAATCAAAAATCCGGTACCCGCATGTGCAAAAGCTACTCTACGATCTCCTGATCACTTCACGCAAGCTACGCCATTATTTTGAAAGCCACAAGATTACCGTGGTGATAGATTTCCCACTCGGAGACATCCTACACAACAGAGATGCAACAAGGCGCATATCTAAGTGGGCAGTTGAACTTGGAGCTCTCAATATCGATTTCACCCCACAGAAGGCAATTAAATCCCAAGCTCTTGCTGATTTTGTGGCCGAGTGGACAGAAATTCAACAACCTATGTCAAACATCATCCTTGACCATTAGAAGATGTACTTTGATGGATCGCTCAAGCTAGGCGGAGCCAGAGCAGGCATTCTCTTAATTTCTCCAGACGGAAAACAACTCAAGTATGTCCTTCAGATATTATGGCAAGCTACAAACAATGAAGCAGAGTACGAAGCCCTCATCCACGGGCTCAGAGTGGCAATTACCCTCGGAATCAAGCGATTGCTCGTGTACAGAGTTTCGGTAGTAGTCATCAACTAAGTCAACAAAGATTGGGACTGCACCAAAGAAAACATGGGCGCCTACTGTGCTGAAATACGAAAGCTTGAAAAACATTTTCAAGGATTAGAAATTCTACACGTCCTGTGCGATTCTAATATTGCGGCAGACGTCCTCGCCAAGCTCGGGTCAGACAGGGCGAAGGTCCCACCCGGTGTATTTATAGAGGAGTTATCAGCTCCCTCTATCAAATAACCCGGTGAGATAACCCCTGAACTCCCAGTCAAAGGCACCCAGATTTTGGTAATCAACACCTCATGGACCCAGGCCTTTATTGACTATATCAAAGAGAACAAGCTGCCAGCAGATAAAGAGGAGGCTACCAGAGTCGTTCGCAGAAGCAGGAACTACGTCCTAGTGGGGGAAAAGCTATACAAAAGAGCCACATCATCAGGAGTACTCCTAAAATGTGTCTCGTTTGAAGAAGGCAAAGAGATCTTAGACAAAATACACTCAGGTTGCTATAGAAATCATGCCGCTTCAAGAACACTAGTCGACAAAGCTTTCCGCACCGGATTCTACTGGCCAACAGCTCTGAAAGACACGGAAGAACTAGTCAGAAAATGCAAAGGTTGTCAAATGTTCGCAAGACAAGCTCATGTACCAGCTCACAATCTTATCTGCATCCCACCCGCTTGGCCTTTCTCCTGCTAGGGGCTGGATCAAGTAGGACCTCTCAAGAAAGCAAAGGGCGGTTTCGAGTACATCTTCGTAGCAATTGACAAGTTCACCAAGTGGATTGAATACAAACCACTCACAAAATACAGCGCAGCCAAAGCAGTAGAGTTCATCCAAGACATTATGCACAGATTCGGCATGCCCAATCGAATAATCACAGATTTGGGCTCTCCCTTCACAGCTACAGAATTCAAAAGTTGGGCACAACACTATGGCTTTAGCATAGATTACGCGTCAGTCGCACATCCAGAAGCCAACGGACAGGTAGAAAGGGCTAACGGACTCATACTAGCTGGATTAAAGCCAAGACTGTATGAAGAATTGGTAGACTATGGATCCAAATGGATTGAAGAACTACCCAAAGTAGTATGGGGGCTACGAACTCAAATAAGCAGAGCCACCGGTTACTCACCCTTCTTCCTAGTTTATGGGTCAGAAGCCGTACTACCTACCGACTTGATCTGGACATCACCAAGGATAGAACAGTATGACGAAGGAGAAGAAGAACACACCAAAAGATTAGAACTCGACAGCTCAGAAGAAGTCAGAGTAAACGCTACCCTCCAATCAGCCAGATACCTACAAGGTCGAAGACGCCACTACAACAAGAGTACCCAACCTCGATCACTCCAAATCGGAGATCTAGTACTAAGAAGATTACAAAAAACTGAAGGACGCCATAAACTACTCAGTCCATGGGAAGGTCCTTTTATTGTCACAATAGTCATTGAACCAGGCACATACAAGTTGACAACCGAGGATGGAAAAGAAGTCAGCAACACATGGCACATCAGCCAACTAAGAAGATTCTACGCATGAAAACAACTCAGGAAAGAATATATATTCAAGCCGCAAGGGATCAACGTCCATGATCAATACAGATAATGTTCATCGACAGCATATGTATTATTATGGCTCATCAACGATTCACGATGAATAAAGATGGTCTTTCTACACAACATATGTCTTGTTATGACTTTCTCTGAAGTTGTCTTCACTAAGCAAAATGACTGAAACATGCCTGAGCATACCGGCTGAGAGCAAAATAGCTGAAAAGATGCTTGAGCTCGCCGATGAGGGTAGCTAACAAGCTAACACCCAAAATAAAAAGCAAAATGGCTAAAAATACACCTGAGCATCCCGGCCGAGAGCAAAAAAGCTAAAAAGATGCTTGAGCCCACCGATCAGGGTAGCTAACAAGCTAACACTCGGAACAAAAAGCAAAATGGCTGAAAATATGCCTGAGCATCCCGGCCGAGAACAAACGAGCTGAAAAGATGCTTGAGCCCGCCGATGAGGGTAGCTAACAAGCTAACACCCGAAACAAAAAGCAAAATGGCTGAAAATACGCCTGAGCAACCCGGCTGAGAGCAAAATAGCTGAAAAGATGCTTGAGCCACTGATGAGGGTAGCTAACAAGCTAACACCAAAACAAAAAGCAAAATGGTCTGAAACATTCTCGAGCATACCTACCGAGAGCAAAAGAGTCAAAAGATGCTTGAGCTCACCGATGAGGGTAGCTAATAAGCTAACACCAACCAAAAAGCAAAATGGTCAAAAATACGCCAGAGCATCCCTACCGAGAGCAAAATAGCTAAAAAGATGCTTGAGCTCACCGATGAGGGTAGCTAACAAGCTAACACCAAACAAAAAGCAAAAATGACCAAACTAAGCCCGAGCATAAATCAGAGCGAATTCAAGACAAGACCCTCCAGCTACTTGTTCCAAATAGCAAGAGGCTCGGGGGCAACACTTGGATAGATCCAAGAAGCGCTACATGGTTTCGCACAGGAAAGTACTCGGGCAACGTTGTTTCTTGCTCGGCAAGACCTGAAGGAACAAGAAGAAGTTTCCAGAACTCCACCATGAAGTGTTCGGAGACTTATCAATCTCAAGATCGCCAGTCCTAAGTCTTTTCAGTACTAACAAGAACACGAAGTCTGCCGAAACAACAATCTATACCGAGTTGTTTACAGGTCACAAATGAAAAGCCAGACAAGCTAGACAAAGCACTCAACAGATCAAGAAAGTTTGTCAAGACAACGACCCACATATACCAAGTTGTTTACAAGACAAGGACATTCAGGCAAAGAAGACATCAACTAAAATAAAGGATCTTCATTCAAATTCTATTCAAAAAGAAGTATAGTTTGCTATTACAGGAACTGGAGAACAGAGGTCAGGTACATCAAGCGTTGTCATCAGGAGAAGAAATATCAATGTTAAGATTATCAACGATCCTACTAGCTAAGTCCTCGACCTCAGGTTTCATCTTTTCAACGGCATCCACGTACTCTTGGCTCTCGGTTTCCTCTGCAATCTTGGACAAAGGGAACTTCGGAGCAAGAACCTAGACCTGGGCGAGAACATTCCTAGTGCATAAGCGGGCGCACCTCTTCACAAACTCCTAGAAACGGGTCAGAACTCGGGGAATGAATTGAGCCCAAGGTTGACCGTCATCTGCTGGAGTTCGGAGAAGGTCGGCTACTGACCGGAAGGATTTCCACAAAGTATTCCAGTTCTTAGTGGCCGTTGCCAACTTACTAGTCAAGACCTCAATAGTCTTTTGGGCTTGCACAAGATCTCTGTCAGCACCACGCCTAATCAACTTAGCAAGCGCGAGTTCTTCTTCAGCACAAGTAATTACCTCCTCAGCCCGATTGTGACTATTGCAGACAGTTGTTTTGATCTCCTCAAGACCCTCCAAGAGCTTCTGCTTTTCAACTCAGAGAGCTAGACCAGGCAACAAAAACAAGTCAGCGAAAGAGAAAGTTAGAATATAAAAGGAAACAAAAAGAACCCGCAATACCTTTTTACTCATTCTTCTGGGACTCCACTGCAGCATCCCTCTGTTTTTCTACCTCAACAACCCGGACGCGGAGAGCCTTCTCCTCCTCTTGGTGCTTTTGGCGCTCAATCTGCATATCAGCTTGGCAGAGATCAAGCTCTGCTTTTAGAGCGCTTACCTCAGAAGACAACTTTTTTCGTTTTCAGACGAGAAAAAGAAACCGGTATGATCACGAGAAAAAGACCGAGAAAATAGAGAGAGAAAGACAAGGCGTAAGGACAAGAGAAAGACGAACAGCCAAAGAAAGAACTTCAGGAAAACTAAACTAGAGCTTTTCCCCAAAAGAAGTCACAGAGGACGCCAAGTTCCCCCAGGCTACAGTCAGCTCAGACAACCGATGAGTAGCATCAAATTGATACAACACATCATCATCCAAGCATGAAGCATCGATACCAAGGGGAGCTGAGGGAGAAGCAGGCGCAGGCGAAGAAGGCAAGGCCAGGGCTGTATCCTAGGAAGCCTCGGCTACCTCCTCAGAAGTACCCACCGCTATGACCATAGTCACCTTTGGAGCCACAAGGTCAGTAGCAGTAGGGGGCCTAGCTTTCCTCACAGCCACCTCACCGACTGTACTCTCCGAGTCCTTCGACTCAGTACGCGGGGGTGCACCAGAAGGCTGACTAGAAGGCGGCGGAGGAGTAAGAGAAGGTGAGGGACTGCAAGATGATAGAGAAACTCGTCGATAAAAATACAAGTCAGGAAAAAGGAAGGCAAAAAGCAAAGAAGCACAACAAAGAGTCACTTACTCAGCTATCTTCTTCAAAAAACCAAAAGAAGACCTTGCAGGAGGAACTATGGCGGCAAAAACATCACCGCCACCCTGCGATAGGAGCGGCGCAGCTGGTACCAAAGCCACAGAGGAACTCGGTACCGGAGCCCCAGAAGAACTCGGGGCCGGAGCCCTAGAAGAACTCATACCCGATGACCGCTTACTACAAAAGGATCAAGACCAAAAGTCAAAACAAAAAGGAGGGATTCAACAACAGGAAAATGAGAAAACAACTCACCATCGCATGACAAGGGGTGCATCATCATCCTCTTGTTCCTCAGTCTCGACCAAGGCCACCATAGCACTAGCTAAAAAAGGACAAAAGTACTCGGTTAAAGACAGAAACAAGCAACAGAAGAACAGAGCGTATTAATGTGCTCACCTAAGAGCATGCTAGCTATAACTTGAGTACCTGAACAAGTACTCGACTGGTGAGCTTTCTTGGAAGCAGGCACACCAGAAGAAGAACCAGCCACTCGCCCCCTCTTGCTGACGCTACAAGTAGCTCGAGGAACTGAACGAGGAACGTACTCTACATATACATCAGGGTTTACGAAAGAAACACCAGGAAGAATTACGGCGGTTTGTGACTTACTGGTTAAAGAAGCCCCAGCAAGACTACCCCTAGCCCCAACAATGGCAGGGAGGTCGACAAGGGGAATCGGGTCAACAAAGTTACGCCCCAATTCCTATGAAAAGAATGAGACAACAAGGCAAGGAAGTTTAAGTGAAAATAGATACATCAAAAGAAATACAAAAAGTACCCGCACAAAGAGAAAACAACTTACAGCTGGAGGCGGGTTCTTTGCACAGTACTCGGAGACGGTAAGCGGGACAACGCTTGCTCCTTTCAGCATCTTCTAAAGACGCTTGAGTACCTCCTCGTCGGTCAACTCAAGGGAAGGGACCATGCATGAAGGATCCTCAGCCCCAGAGTACTCGAAGCCAAAGTTCTCTCGCTCCTTCAGAGGCTGAACACGACGGCGAAGAAAACTCGAGACGATTTCGAAGCCGGTCAAGCCCTGCTGCTTCAGAGTGCTTATACGCTCAAGGAACGGCTGGATCGCCTGGAGCTCATCCGATGTCAGAGAGTTCTTTTCCCATCGGTCATTAACCGAGGGACCAGATCTAGAATGAACGGCGAGAGAAGGAATCAAATTGGTGGCATAGAACCAGTCAGCGCGCTAATCCCTCACATAATCAACTAGGTCATAGTCAAAGAATTTGCTTTTAAGACCCTGGTGAAACTGAATCCCGTAGCCACCAAGAACATTGGTGTCTTCACGGTGGGGTTGAGGCTTCAGACGAAAGAGGTGATGGAAGAGAGAAAGAGAAGGAGGAATTCCAAGGAAAGTTTCACAAAGATGTACAAAAACAGAAAGATAGAGGACGACATTGGGGGCAAGATGGTTCAAGCTTACCCCAAAATAACCAAGAAATCGATGAAGGAAGGCGAAAGCAGGAAGGCAAAGTCCAGCACGGATAAAGGAGACGAAAAGAATGATCTCACCAGGACCTGGAGCAGGGACTCGATGCTCACCTGGAGCTCTCCATTCAGCAATGTCCTTGCTCTAGATCAAGCCATCGCTGACAAGCTCGCGAAGCTAGTCTGCAGTCGTTGTTGGGGCCGGCCAAAACTTCTGGGCGGCCCTCATGGCCATGAACTCCTGGTTCTCGATCATGGACAGGGATGACTCCTCGTCCACAAAGGCTGCCTGGGACTTGCTCGCGGCTTTCTTCCTACCCTTGTACTAGCAGAAGCAAAAAGGCGCTAGGGAAAGAAGAGACTAAGATGGCAGCGCTCAGGTGACGGCGACAATGGCGGTGGTGGATTTCTGAAAGCAAGGGTTTCAAGGCAAAAGCGGAGCAGTAAAGAAGAAGATGATGAAAGGCCTTTAAATAGATTTTACAGCAGTAAAACGCGGCCCACCGGGCCCGTAAAAGCATGATGTGAGAACGCAATGGTTCATTCACTGACACAGCTAAAAAGACGGAAGGCATAAATCCACATAACGGTACAGTTCAACGGACAGATTTCGGACTTATCCATCCAGCAGAACAGCAGAGCTATCATATTGCTACAAAAAGAACTCATTAGATATGAAGCAACGAAAGGTTATCTCACAAGGAGCATAACAACCCGATCCTTATAGAAAGAACTCGGGAATCTCAAAAACAACCGGGACATCAGTAGAATAAAGAATGACAACTCAGAAGACAATAATTCTTTCCATTACAAATGACTTCAAAAGATACAAGATTACACATCTTACAAGACCCAACGAACTCGGTACTACGACAGGCAAGGTAGCAAAAAGGAACCTAGAAACGACTAGGTTCTGGAACAACTACGTGTTCCAAATTGCTACTCGGTAGAACAAACCGCACTCGGCTACACTGTTTTCTTCAAAGAACGGACGCAGTACATCCAAGGCGAAAATCAGCAGCATGGCGAGACAACATAGACCAGGGGAAGTTGGCAGGCATCTGTCTATCCAAGTCCAATGAGATACCAAATATGGTGTTGATCTGCACCGGACAGTCTCAAGACAGGCGTCGAGGATCAACCCAGAACTGTTGGATGAAGGAACACATCCCACATCACAAGACTTCCTCCAACTACCGCCACGTACTTCCAAGTACGAAACCGCTGCGGGATTAGTCTACCTCTAATCCCTATCACAAGACTTCCTCCAGCTACGACAAGATGCACAAGAACTACAAAATACGCCCGAGGGCTGCTCTACTTCACAAACTATCATATTCATGACTACGGGGATTTCAAACCACACAACAAAGTGCTCGATGAATCAAAGCAGCACACAAGGAGGATATTTATAGACCAAAGAAGTAGTGCACATGGACCGGGAGCACCAGCGAAGCAAACCTAACAAAGGATACGGTGAAAAGACAGAATTCAATGAAAGAGAACTCAGGCGTGAAGAAACAGTACTCAACAACAAGCATATTTGGGAGAATATACCAACACTATACAACCCATGAACAAAAGGCATTTACACTCAACCACCACCATACAACTACACCTGACAACAGCAGTCTCTACCTCTGAAAGCAGCAGACTCTACATCTGACAACAGCAGACTACCAGAGGATATGCCAAGATTCTGTATCCGAGTTCTTTTTGAAGAATGCTCGGGGGCTGCATCAGGGGAAGTTTTCAGTTCTTTGAACAACTCAGATTCAAGACCTTCCAACTCTTTGTTCCAAATAGCAAGAAGCTCAGGGGCTACACTCAGTGAGTGCACTTTTTCTTCAAAAAGGCGCACATCACTCAAAAGACTTCTTCAAGACAAGAGTTGCAAAACAACATAAGATTCAAGACCCTCCAATTTTTTGTTCCAAATAGTAAGAGGCTCGGGGGCTACACTCAGTGAGTGCACTTTTTCTCCAAAAAAGCGCACATCACCAAGAAGACTTCTTCATGATAGATCACTTCAAGACATCAAGATAAAAAGAACCCGGACCTAGCTATACTCGAGCTCTTTTTTGATAAAGAACCCGGGTATATGCTCAGGAACCCTTCGACGAAGAATCATAGTGATTTCAAGAGAAGACCCTCCAGCTCCTTGTGCCAAAAAGCAAGAGGCTCGAGGGCTACACCCAAATGGGAATACTTTTTTCTTCAAAAAGGTACACACCAACCAAAGATCTCACGAAGTGCTACATGGTTTCGCTCAAGAAAGCACTCGGACGACGCTTGTTTCTACTTGGCAAGACCTGAAGGAACAAGATGAGGCTTACAGAACTCAACCATGAAGTGCTCGGGGGCTTGTCGATGCGGGACCCATAGGATACCCCACTAGGAAGGGAGAAGATCTAGTCCAACTAGGATTCTTCTCATGTAATCCTAGTAGTAGTATTCTGTAATCCTACTAGGAACTCTCATTGTAAACTGACTAGGACTCTGATCTTCTGACTATATAGAAGAGGGAGGGGTTCCTAGAGAGGATGACGATGATACAACACACAATCAATACAACGCAAAGGCTAACGCCAACTGGACATAGGACTATTACTCGACCACAGTCGAGGGCCTGAACCAGGATAAATCGACTATCTCTTGCGTTTACCGTCGAGTTCCGCATACGCTGAAGCCCGAACATACTGTCCCGGGTAGCCCCGTGGCAGGCTATCGGTGGTAAAACATCGACAGCACAGTCGATTTATCCTGGTTCAGGCCCTCGAGTAATAGCCCTACGTCCATTCGGCGTTAGCCTTTGCGTTGTATTAATTGTGTGTTGTTGTGTTGTATCGTCCTCCCTTCTCTAGGAACCCCACCCTCCTTTATATAGTCAGGAGATCAGAGTCCTAGTCGGTTTACAATGAGAGTTCCTAGTAGAATTATAGAATAATACTACTACTAGGATTATATGGGAAGAATCCTAGTTAGACTAGATCTTCTCCCTTCCTAGCGGGGTATCCTGTGGGTCCTGCATCGAAGTCGATTTATCCTGGTTCAGGCCCTCGACTGTGGTCGAGTAATAGCCCTACGTCCAGTCGGCGTTAGCCTTTGCGTTGTATTGATTGTGTGTTGTTGTGTTGTATCGTCGTCATCCTCTCTAGGAACCCCGCCCTCCTTTATATAGTCAGGAGATCAGAGTTCTAGTCGGTTTACAATGAGAGCCCTAGTAAGATTACAGAATAATACTACTACTAGGATTACATGAGAAGAATCCTAGTTGGACTAGATCTTCTCCCTTCGTGGCGGGGTATCCTGTGGGTCCCGCATCGACAGTCTTCTGGCAAACTACTCAAAACAGGGTGTCCGCCAGCAAACGACCATCACTTTGGATGTCTACCAGACAATTGTCCCTTAAGCAATTTAGTGGTAATCACAGTCATGGAACATTGTCCCTACATTGGTTGGCACAAAAGTAGACATGCCAATTCATAATTTTATCTGTTTTATTATGTGTGTGACCACTAGTGGATATTAAGTTTTTTTGTCTCGAACGCGCAGGAGAGCTACGTATCATTATATTAAGAAGAGTATTGAGTTAATTACAACAACAATGAGTTTTCGCAAATCTTATTGTTGTTTCTTGCATTGCTCCTCCATAATAAGTTGGGGGTTACATTACATATATAATACATGTCCTTACTACTTCAACGTCCGAATTAGCAGCAAGAAAATCTGCTCCACAGAGATCAAATTTGCCAAAGAGTTAAATGCACCGTAGATCCATTAACTTTTGGTGGTGTGTCAACTAGTTTTATTAACTTTTAAACTGTATTTTTTAGTCATTAACTTTTGGTGGCGTGTCATCCAGGTCCATCAACTTTTAAACTATATTTTTGGGTCCATTAACTTTTGGTGATGTATCATGTAGGTCCATCAACTTTTAAATTGTATTTTTGAGTCCGTAAACTTGTTAACTGGTTCACCATAGGTCCATACCCCTTCGTTTAGCGAATAGATCTGACATGTCACGCCAAATAAGCAGCCACTGTGGAGTAGGTGATGAGTCCATAGCTCCTCAAGATGTTCATGGAGACTTATCTAGCAATAATTCAAATGTAGCAGCCGGTAATTCGTTAATATCCTCTAGTCTTAAATTTAGAATTATTATTTTTAAGGATAAATATATTGTGGACATTGAGAAATTTACAACTGCTGAACTGTCATCAAAGATATTTTAAAGAGGTACCTTATTATTGCGTGGAAAGAAGGAGAAAATGAAGCCAACAAAATACATCAGTACAAATTCTAAAGAGGTGGAGACCATCAATATAATTTTTCCAACCTGATTAGCATCCTTGCCATAGTATTTTATTATTTCCGTGCATTAGTTTCCTATCCGGTTCTGATACACGATCTTTTATCTAGCATCTAACTTTTAGTGCCTGCGTGCACCTATGTACGTGAATCAAATTGACGGTTGCGTTTGGACGTGCCATGCATGTTAGCCGAATCAGGAACTCAGGGTCCCATGCATGTTAGCCGAATCAGGGACTCAGGGTCAATCGGGCCTAGTTGGGCTGGTGGAGTCCGAGTTTTATTTGGGTCAGGTGGCTTGCGTGCTTATACCTGTGGCTTTCGGCCGTGTACCAGATAGATTAGACTGGATTTTATTGTGGAGTTTATTCCCCGTCGAGCCGCCGCTCGAGAAACCATAGATGGTGATCCCACCAGGTTCTTCATATCAAAGATTATCTCCGGATGGTGATCTCGTCCTGTACTCCACGGTGGCTGTTTATTTAGCGTGTCATGTCAGATCTATTCGCTAAACGAAGGGGTATGGACCTACGGTGAAGCAGTTAAAAAATTTAGGGACCCAAAAATGCAATTTAAAAGTTGATGAACCTGGATGACACACCACCAAAAGTTAATGGATTCAAAAATACAGTTTGAAAGTTAATGGACCTGGATGACACACCACCAAAAGTTAATAGACCCAAAAATACAGTTTGAAAGTTGATGAACCTAGATGACACACCACCCAAAGTTAATAGACATATAGTGCATTTAACTCTTTGCCAAATAACAAAAAAAAAACACAGGCGGCCGGCCCTCTCATCACAGTAGTCACAGCTAAGAAATTAATTAACCGCGAGTTAATTAATTCATTAATCACTCCTCAGTACTAAATCACTAATGATGAATCAGTTTCCGGTCTTGAATGGCGCGGCGGCCTTGAGGTTGTGCACGATGTCCTGCACGGAGCCGATGCTGGCGGCGATGGAGATGAGGAGGCAGACGAAGCTCATGGCCTGCAGCAACCACCACCGGAGCTCTCCCCTGCGGATCTTGAGCCTGGCCATGTGCATGCTAACGGGGAAGTAGACGGAGAGCGGCCAGAACCCGAGCGCGCCGATGAGCCCCAGCACGGCGTTGAAGAAGGGCAGCAGCATCGCCACCAGCGTCGTGAACATGATGACGATGGTGCGCAGCACCAGCTTGAGCGGCGCCACCGCCACGGTGGCCGGCGGCGACGCCGACGAGCGGAGGCACGGCGGCACGCGGACGTAGTAGGTGGCGTTGATGAACTTGGCGTCGGGCCATCGGCACGCGACGCAGGACTCGAGCCTGGCAAAGATGGGCTGCGCGAACACCTGGTAGGCGCCGATGAGGTGCACGATGACGCAGACATTAGCGACGTCGACGAGCCAGAACGGCTCGTAGAACGCGAACCCCGTCAAAATGTTCCCCGGCGCGTCGTCCCCGAACGCGGCGT
The DNA here is from genome assembly GCA_904845875.1 of Miscanthus lutarioriparius. Lineage (NCBI taxonomy): Eukaryota > Viridiplantae > Streptophyta > Magnoliopsida > Poales > Poaceae > Miscanthus > Miscanthus lutarioriparius. The sequence goes on from CAJGYO010000015.1 coordinate 42,523,722, forward strand.
ACCCGGTACAGCCCAGAGCGAGGTAGAAGACGGTGGTCATGCCGAGCCCGTAGAATGACGCCTTCTTCATGGTCTTGTTCTCCGCCGGCGGCGCCCGCAGCGTGTCCTGGATCTCGATGAGCACGTCGGCGAACGTGTAGGAGAAGGCGATGTTGCCCAGCGCCAGCAGCACGTTGAAGGCTTTCTCCCGGGGAACGTCGACGTCGGCGCCCGCCAGCGTGCCGCGGATGTCGCTGCCGCCGTCGTGGGACGCCCACTTGGCGGCGCAGAGGCCCAGGCTGATGAAGGAGTAGCCGAAGGAGGTGACCACGGCGACCACGGACAGCCACGCGATGTTGTGGAGGCTTGGGAGCTGCGAGAGCAGCAGCTGGAAGAGGCTGAAGATCACCATGTACGTGCTCCCTGATGGGTTGCACCCCGCCGCGCCGTAGCCGTCCCGGTGGAAGCAGTTGACGCGCTTCACCGCGCTGCATGTAGTAGAAAACATGCGTAAAGTTACATGTGACACCATGGCAACAACTTGATGGAGTAGATACTTGCGAGAGTGCACTAAAGACAATTGTCACAGGCAGGGGGTTTCAGTTCACTCATGCGTGCCGCATCGGCAAACAACACTGGGTGGGAGATTGCCAGATTGGGGTGGGTGGTTGCAACGGATTCTGGGATGCCGCCCTGGTTTCAGGCGCAGAAAAAGGTGGTGAAAGCCACGTATCCCGCCACCTTTGCGCTGTCCCCATGTTTCGGCGGTTTCTTGCTTGCGTCCGGCAAAGCGATAGCGCAGGTGAGTACGAGCGCACCATGGACAAGGACAAGCAAAGCTAGCTAGCTAGCTACGACGCAAACGGCTACTACTCACGGAAAGACACAACACGTCACGCACAGAAGTACACAAACGATGAACACTTGGTAGCTCATTTCCTGAAAATAAAACACTCTGTAGCTAGCGGCGAAAATGAACCAGTACTTACATCATGCTGGCGCTGGCGGTGATGGTGTAGCCGACGAGAGTGCCCCACAGGTTCACGTACTGCGCGCACCCGCACAGCACCACGTTCTTCCGGTCTTCACCGTCGATCGATCGATCAGAGAAAGGTCAGATGATGGAGATTTCTAGCTATATATATGATATGATGCATCCAGCATATATATACATACCCAGGTAGCAGCGGACGGCGTCGATGTACTCGCGGTTGACGGCGCCGTCGACGGGGTCCGGGTAGCGGTAGCAGTCGGCGAGGAGCGCCGAGGTGTAGTAGGTGACGCAGGAGAAGCCCACCAGGACGAGGGGGCCCACCACCCACCCCAGCTGCGCCACCGTCCACGCCAGCGCCAGCACGCCGGAGCCCACCACCGCCGCCACGATGTGCGACGTCGCCGTCCACACCGTCCCTGTACATACGTGCACACGTACGGTGCACACGCAGCAGGGTTATTATCTATATGTTGTATCGTATCGTGTCATCAAGAAGAATCCCCTGGACCATTTATATATGGTTGCAATATGTAACGAACTGCAGCCTTCTATCAGAGCATATATATTATCTCATAATATGGCTTGAATGTACCCATGCATGCATCATGATTCATCATGCATGAACAAGAACAGCATACATACCTTGCCTCTCATGATCGTCGCCGGCTTCAGCATCGTACACTACCGTTCTCCTGTCGGCCATTCTCTCTCTCTCTCTCTCTCTCTCTCTCTCTCTCTCTCTCTCTCTCTCTAACTAACTAACGACCTCTCGCTCTTCTCAGCTGGGATTCTCACTCCTCTAGCTCTCCCCTCACTGCAACTGCCTATATGGGCGAGAGAACTGAACCAGCGGGCGAGTGAGTGCGTGCCGAGCCACGATGAGCCACCAGACATATGCTATATATATAGGCCACGCACTAAAGCAGGCAGAGAGAGAAGAACCTTTGCTGATGGCCATGACCATGAGTAGTCCACCTTTTTTTCTATTTCTCTGCTTTCACGAAACTGTAGTGAAAATAGCAAGATAAAAAGCAGCTACTAGTAGTGAATCAATGATATTCAGTAAAGGTAAAATTATTTGGGCTGCAGTCTCCATCCATGGCCATGGGTCATCGGCTTTACTTTGCTGATGATCAGGGTTATTATTGGCTCAATTATGAGCGAGCAAGTCGTGTCTCGGCTGCGCTGGAGAGCATGCAACTTTGTCATGCGTATGACCACACACCATCAGCCTGCTCGAAAGAGCAAGCTGCAGCAGCGCTGCGGCTGTTGTTGCTGCACTCAGCTCCCCTCCTACATGGTTCAGACTGCAACGAAAACTAGCAGCAGCAGCGCTGTGGCTGTAATAGTAGCTCTTGGGGATGACGGAGCATTATATTTGTCGTTTTTTGCTCTCTCTGAGACAGAACGTAACTCCTGAACCCAACGTGTGAGGAAGCATATATATGCTCAAGTTTTTGTGGAACCGTTTCTAACTGCAAGCGCTTTGGAAGTTCCTTATTATGGTTTCCGTTCCTTAGTTGCGTGCTTTCCTACTGGCTACTATTTTGGAAACTGAGATATACATATATGCTAGGCGTCAGCAATTTCACATACTTTTTTTTTTTGAATTAGACAAATGAGTTGCTCATATAAAAAATCAGAATATGGCTACACGTGTTTGGCAGCGTGGGCACATTTTGACCATGTGCGAATTTTTCATCGAAATAAGTTAAAGTTTACCTTTAGGGGAGCATTTGGATCCTTTCATTTGGAGGAAGAATTGAAATTTACATAATAAATTAGGCTATTTGTCTTGAAATTTGACATTCCACCACTTTCCAAATTTTACATATAAGCCTATCTCAAATTCATAAGGTGAAAGATAGAATTTGATGTTAAGTTTGATCTCCCACCAGTTAGGCTCAACGGCCTTTTGGGCCTTGTTCTCGCGCCCTGATCGGGGGCGCCCAACCCTACATGGTTGGTGGGCCCCCGTCGCACAGCGCTATAAAGGAAAGGTGGGGGCCGGGGCTCGCAGTACGAGGTTCACCGCGCCGCCAGTCACCCCACCGACATCCTAACCCTAGACCCGATCTTGAGAAGGGGCGCTGCCAGCGACGGGAAGCACCACCGACGCCGGCAATGCCACCCGACGCACACGTCGCCGCCGAGGATGCCACAACGCCGACTCCCTCTCCACCGAACGTCGCTGCCGGCGCGCAGATGGCGTCCGTCAACGAAACCCCGGCCGAAGCTTCGACTACTACGGCTTTTGATGGTTCGCAACCTATCACCCCCTTTCTCTCTATCTCTCTGAGATCCCGAACACCTATTCCTACTACCAATACATCCTGATCGGATGAACATGACTAAAAACGAACTCTAACAATGGTATCAGAGCCACGGTTCGACAAGAAACCGACCGATCTGATGCGGATCGAGAAAGAAAATAGAAAAACGAACCCTAAGACCTAACCCTAATTTCCTAAATCAAATCGGAACAAGGGAAAAGGGGAGGGTCAGATTCCGAGAACCCTAGACGCAAATCCAAAAGAGAGAAAAGGGGAAGAAGAAAGAAAGAAAGGTCGAAACTCTAACCCTAATCCCAGTTTTCCATTCGGATGAACGAAAAGAAAGAAACGAAAGCAAAGAAAACGAATCGGCAAGAACGAACTCTAACCCTAACCCTAGTTTTTTTCCCATTCGGATAAACCCGAAAAGAACAACTCAAAATCAGAAAGGGGAAAAATGCGTTAGGGTTAGGGTGCGCCGGATGAACCTTTTCGCCGGCACGGGAGAAGAAGCCGAGCCGGGGGCGCGGGCTCGCCGTGCTCGGCCAAGGAAGCGCCGCGGCCAGGCCGCTCGACGGCGGCGTGCTCACCCGTTGGGGAGCACGCGCGCCTGCGAGGGGGCTGGCGACGGCGCCAAGGCTCGCCATGGCCGCCCGCTCTGCTTTCCTCGCTCGCGGCTGCTCGGTGGCGGCTGTCTTCACTGTGGCTGAGAAGAGAGAAAGAGCGAAGAGAGAGAAAGGGGAAGAGCTGAATGACCTAGGGTTTTCAGGCCCCCCCGCGCGGCGTTGGTTTTGATCCGGCCGAAGACGGCGTGCGACCGTCCGATCAAAACCAACGGCCACGGATCCTCAGGCCATCGCCGGCCCAGGCAGGCGCGAGGGCGCGCGACACTTTGCCAGCCCAGGCCCAGGTTGTGGCCTGGGTGCGGCCTGTGCGCGCGAGGACAGCTAGGCCGAGCCGTTTTCAGCGCGTCATGGGCCGCGCCGGGCTGAAATGAAAGAAGGAAGAAATAAATTTTCTTATTATTTTCCAGGAGCAATTTTAATGCATATTTTTTGATGAATTTGAATGATTTTGATACAATTTTCTGTGCAAATTTTATCCAACGATATTTTGCTCAGAAAACAATGAATTTTTTAGTGCTTCTGGAAAATAATAATATGAAAAGATTATTAATGTTTCCGCTGTGCATGATAATTATTGTTCTCTTTGATTAAATTTGAACCAACGGGATAATTTAATTTTTAAGAGAAATGAATTTCTGATAATTTTGATGCCATTATGGTATTGTTATTTTCTGACCAACGTTGTTAATAACAATATTATAATTTTGATCCATGAGAAATTGTGCATTAATTTTACTTCTGTCCAACGGTGATGTAAAATGTTTGCATGGATGAATTATAAGTTTTAATTTGACCAACGTTGAGTTAAAGCATGAAATTTTATGTATAAATATTTCTTACTTACTCTGGTGTGATTTCAAGAGGCAAATGCATTGTGAACATTGCCAACATCCCGACACTCAACGGAACCAATCACCGTGTGTGGCGGGAGAAGTATGAATTGGAACTTGTGTTGGGAGAGGTCGATTTTGCCATCACCTCACCGTGTCCTACTGAGCCAGAGGACCCGGTGAGAGGTGACAATGAATCTGACGCTGATTTCGCTGCTCGAAAGCGTGATCATGCTGAAATAAGAATGAAATATGACCTTGAACATAGGCAATGGACTCTCTCCAACCGCAAGTGCCTGTTGGTAGCAAAAGCCACCATAGAAGAATAGATAAGGGGCTCAATCCCTAAATGTGCTACTGCCAAAGAATATCTTGAGAAAATCAAGAGTCGGTTTACTGGGTCTACCAAGGCCATAGCAAGTTCACTGATTAAGAAGCTTGTGAATGAGAAATTCACTGGTGGTAGCATAAGAGAGCACATTTTGAAGATGAACACTATGGCATCTAAGCTAAAAGAAATGAATTTGAAGGAGGAGGATTTCCTGATTCATTTAATTTTTGCTTCTTTGCCAAAAGAATATGACACCTTTATTGTGAACTACAATATGCAGCCTGAAAGATGGGGCATAGAAAGACTCATCTCGATGTGTACTCAAGAAGAGGAGATGATAAAGTCCTCACAAGGTGAATCTGCTCATTTTGTGAAGGATAACAAAAGAAAGAACTTTAATGGCAAGAATTCTAAACCACAAGGAAAACCTAAGTGGGACAAGGCCTCTTCCTCCAATTCACAGGGAAAGAAACCCTAGGATTCTGAGAATTAGCAGTATGGTGGAGTTGAAAAGGATCAGTGCAAGCACTGCTTCAAGAAGGGACACTACAAGAGGGATTGTCCAGACTTCCTGAAATCTCTGCTAAAGAAAGGTGATGAATTTATTACATTTGTAGATGAATCCCTGTATTTATGTTATGATAAATCCACTTGGTGGGTTGATTCAGGAGCAACTACTAATGTTGCAAATTCTTTACAGGGGTTAAGTGGGACGAGAACCTTGCAAAGAGGAGAAAGAACGATTAAAGTTGCAAATGGAGTGCAAAACAATGTTGAAGCCATTGGAGATTTTTCTTTAGAATTGAATAATGGTTTTGTACTTAGACTTAAAGAAGTACTTTATGTTCCCTCTTTGCGTAGAAATTTGATAAGAGTTTTGAAATTTGATGATGATGGAATTGATTGCCATTTTGGTGATGTCAAGTGTAAGATACTGGTTAATAATAAATGTGTTGGTCTTGCCTTCCGACAAGACAAGCTTTATTTATTATCTCTTGCTGAGAATGCGAACAATGTATGTGATGAGAATGTGAATGATTCCCCATCTACGGATGTAACTAAGAAGCGGAAGAGAATTGATACTGTCTCTTCGAAATTATGGCATTGTCGCTTGGGCCATATTTCGAGGGGGAGAATGGAACGATTGGTTAAGGAATCAATTCTCCCACACTTAGAATTTTCAGATTTAGAACAATGTATTGATTGCATCAAAGGAAAGTATGTCAAGAAAATTAAGAAAGATGCCAAACGAAGCACATGAATTTTAGAAATAATCCACACAGACATATGTGGTCCTTTTCCTGTGAAAAGTGTGGATGGTTATGACTCGTTTATAACATTCACAGACGACTACTCTCGTTATGGCAATATTTATCCAATTAAAGAAAGATCGGAAGCATTGGATAAATTCAAAATATTTAAAGCTGAAGTTGAAAATCAGCACAATAAGAAAATCAAGATAGTACGATCAGACCGAGGTGGAGAGTACTATGGGCGACATACCCCATATGGCCAAATTCCTGGACCATTTGCAAGGTTCCTATAGGAAAATGGCATAGTTGCTCAAGACTCACACCGGGGAGCCTCAAAGTGAATGGAGTGGTCGAAAGACGTAACCATACCTTAATGGATATGGTAAGAAGCATGATGAGTTACTCCACATTACCGATTAGTTTATGGATGGAGGCACTGAAAACTGCCATTCACATACTTAATCGAGTACCAAGCAAATCGGTGCCTAAAACACTGTATGAATTCGGAGGAAGGAAACCCTCACTTAACCATTTGCGTGTGTGGGCTGTCCATTGAGGCAAAAGTGTTTAACCCAAACATAGGAAAGTTAGACTCAAGACAAATACCGCCATTTTATTGGCTATCCGGAAAGATCGAAGGATATCGCTTCTATTGTCCTGACAGACATACGAAGATTGTAGAAACAAGACACGCTGTGTTCTTGGAGGATAACATAATCAGGGGAGCATGGTAGCACGAGAAATCAGCCTACAGGAGAAGCGGGTACATGTACCCACTGTGATGGTTGAAGAACCATTCTTCATGCTACTCGCTGGTCATTGCACCGACAAAGGCAGACACCATAGTGCCAACACTGTTGTAAAGTTCTCCCGTGGCGACAATGAATGAACATGAGGAACCTATCCTTGAGGAACCTATAGAACCAAATGTTGCACATGAGAAAGAACAACAACAGCCAAATGTGGAACAAGTGCCGGAGGCACCTAGAAGGTCTCAAAGAATAAGAAGATCAGCTATTACTGATGACTATGAAGTTTATGAAACAGAAGAATGTTAGATGGGGATGATCCCACCTCATTTGAAGAAGCCATGAGAAGCGACCACTCATCAAAGTGGCTTAAGGCCATGGAAGATGAATTGAAATCAATGAGTACCAATAAAGTTTGGGACTTAGAAAATATTCCTAAAGGAGCCAAAACAAGAGGTCAAAATGGGTCTACAAAACGAAATATGACTCCCAAGGGAATATAGAAAGATTTAAAGCACACGACTTGTGGTGAAAGGCTTCACGCAAAGAGAAGGATTGATTACAATGAGACGCTTTCTCCGGTCTCATGTAAAGATTCCTTCAAATTATAATGGCACTTGTAGCCCACTATGATTTGGAATTGCATCAAATGGATGTAAAGACGGCTTTCCTAAACGGAGATTTGGAAGAAAATGTCTATATGGCACAACAGAAAAGGTTTTGTCGTAAAGGAAAGAAAAAAAGGAAAAATATGGGATGCCATCAAGAAATCAATCTACGGATTGAAGCAAGCTTCAAGACAGTGGTATTTGAAGTTTGATAGAACGATAAAAGGTTTTGGGTTTGAAGAAAATGTCGAGGACAATTGCGTTTATGCAAAGTTCAAGAATGGAAAGTACATATTCCTAATTTTGTATGTGGATGATATCTTGCTTGCTAGTAGTGATATCAATCTACTAATGGAAACGAAGAAATTCTTGTCCTCAAACTTTGATATGAAAGATCTTGGTGAGGCCTCATTCGTTTTGGGAATAGAGATTCACCGAGACAGGAGGAAAGGGGTTCTAGAATTATCGCAAAAGGCATACATAGAAAAGGTCCTGAAGAAATTTAGTATGCATGCGTGCAGTCCTTCACCTACTCCTATAGTCAAGGGCGATAGATTTGGGGAACATCAATGTCCCAAGAACCAATATGAAATTGACCGAATGAAAGCGGTACCGTATGCTTCAGCTGTTGGAAGTTTACAATATGCTCAAGTGTGTACATGCCCTGACTTAGCTTTTGTTACCGGGTTACTTGGCAGATATCAAAAGAATCCAGGAATTGAACATTGGAAATTAGTGAAGAAAGTCCTACGTTATTTGCAGGGTACGAAAGGCCTCATGCTTACGTATAGAAGATCTTATTCCCTGTAGATAGAGGGGTATTCAGATTCTGATTATGCGGGAGATGAAAGAAAATCCACGGGCAGGATATGTATTTACTCTCGCAGGAGGGGCTATATCGTGGAAAAGCTCCAAACAAACCGTAACTACATCCTCGACAATGTATGCCGAGTTTGTAGCATGCTATAAGGCAACGGGGCAGGTGAATTGGTGAAGAAATTCATACCCGGATTGAAAGTGATTGATGATATAAATGAACCACTTTGAGATTGTATTGTGATAACAATCCAATGATGCAAAGATGCTCACAACAATAGGTCAAGTGGTGCTACCAAACACATTGACATAAAGTACTATGTTGTGAAAGATAAAGTTCGGGATTATATAATAAATCTTGAGTATATAAGTACAGAGAAAATGCTCATGGATCCACTCACAAAGGGCTTACCACCCAACGTGTTCGAGAGAACACGTGGCCAAGATATGGGTTTAAGGGAAAGCCTATGATTCCTAACATCTGAAGGGCCCAAAGAAAGTTTATGTTTCAAAACGGAGAAGTGTATTGTGGTTGTTAGTCTAACGGCACTAATTGTCGTGGACGATGGGACGATTCTATGCACTAATCTATGATGAAATAGAATAGAAGCAAGAAAAAATATGAATTAAAAGTTTTGAGTATGAAATTAAAGAACGAAGAATAGATGAGAGATCAAGGGGAGAATGTTAGGTTTGATCTCCCACCGTTAGGCCCAACGGCCTTTTGGGCCTTGTTCTCGCGCTTACGATCGGGGCGCCCAACCCTACATGGTTGGTGGGCCCCGTCACATGCACAAAGTATATAAAAGGAAAGGTGGGGGCCGGAGCTCGCAGATCTGAGGTTCACCGCGCCGCCGCCATCACCCCACCGACATCCTAACCCTAGACCCGATCTTGAGAAGGGCGCCCAATGACAGGAAGCACCACCGACGCCAAATGAATGCCACCCGACGCACACGCCGCCGCCAAGACGCCACAGCGCCGACTCCTCTCCACCGACGTCATCGCCGCCCAGCGAGATGGCGTCAAATCTAAAAACCCGCCGGAGCTTCACCACTCTGACTTTTGATGGTTTGCAACCTATCACCCCCTTTCTCTCTGTCTCTCTGAGATCCCGAACACCTATTCTATTACTATGTATCCCGATCTGATGAATATGCCTAAAAAGAAAACTCTAACATTTGATTGTATAAATCATCATTCTATGTTTATAGTTTACAACTTATAACACGCTCTTCAACTCGCTCCCCTATAATAGAAATACAACACACATAAGTATCTCTTTCATATATCCAACAATAATATACAAATATGATCTATATGCAACTATATTAGCTTAATTAATATGTGTTTAAATCATGATTATTAAAATGAATTCAATTCCAATGATCTAAACGGGGCCTTATGTTTTTTTTTAGATAATGGAAATCTCTTTATGTTTTTTTTATATAAAGGAATCTTTTATTATGTACTAATCATCACTATCTGTATTCTAATGTATATAATCCTTATTAAACCGTTCACAGGAAAGAGAAGTAACATGGATCTTGCAATTTGTGCGTGCAGCTTCAAGTTATTTTTGATTTTTTGGTTAAGGATCAGAGGTACATACAGAAAATGTCCATGCACAAAAAAAAATTACGGACAAAATTAAGGGATCACATACGTACTTAAATAAACAAGATAAATTTATCCCCATTGTACTGCCTTTTAGAAAGGGGTTCCTTTTCTTTGGGTTATGGTCGTGTGGATCCCATTGCAAAACAACGTGTAGGTATACTGCCAATTCAGTTAGCTAGGAGCCAATCTGGAGCAACAGGAGAGCTTCAGTGGAAGATTGTAAAACAAGCTCCCTTTTCTCAGAAAGGTGTAAAATAAACTCAGTGTGAAAATGAGAGATTTATTCATTAGCAAAGCAAGCATATTAGAAGCGTATAAACACAGGAAATGTCTTGTATATTTTACTTATTTATTTTCAAATAAATTTAGTTTTTAAAGAATTTTGGATCTTACTTTGCTAAAACTTCACTAATTTAGAGAGCACACACTTCTTTTTAACTTATGGTTTGAACGTTTGAGTACTTGAACACTTGCTTTCTTAATAAGCTAAGGTTACTGAAGATAAAGTTGTAAGGCCTATAGTTTGGCGTTTGAGGTTTGACAAGTACAGAGATATGCACACATAAATGCGAGTGTGTGTTAAAGTTATACGTGGCCATGTATATGTAGAACGCATACTTTACCAAACAAAAATAGATGCATGCAACGTGTGGTCTCGATTAATTTTTCTTTATTCTTATGTCACTATTGCAGAAAGCATTTTCAGATACATGACGAAGCTTAAAAATGCATCATTGAATAACACATGATATCGTCACAAATCACATGCACTTGCTAGCATTACTCATTTGTGACGCTATATTTTCAAACTGTAACAAATGAAGGCCACTTTGTCATAAGTCTCTGGGAACCTGCCCCTTTTATATTCATAGGGAGGCAAAGAATGGTCACTTCCAAAATTACAAGTACCTAATATTCCCAATGTATTCGGGGGTACAATGGTCTTTTGCTGAGATTTGTCGACTCCGTGTTCCCCTAGTGTTGCCTTGCTCATCGAGCCTCTAGTTCGTGGCCCAATGTGAACCTTTGGGGTCTTCCGAAGCTTTTTTCTTCCTCACGCTCATAGTATACCTTCAGGATCTTCACGGCAACATTCAATATTCATCTCAAAATCATCAATGGTTCATCATCTTCTCGCCCTTCTGAAGGCCCTCTCTATTTTCTCCCACATCTTGGTTCTGTCCAGGAAACCTTCAAGTTACCTGCACATATGTGGAATGTCGTACCTTCGCGATGGCAATGGAAAGAAGCACAAAGCGGAAAAGGGGTGGCATCTCCGAAGGCCTTGACCCTAACAAAACTGTGAAGTAGGCATAACTTATGATTTGGATACGGTGGAATATATCCACCAAGTCTTAAATCTTTGATTTGACGCAAGTGCTAATATTTATGGCTAATTATTATTCATTCAATGGTATCTAGAAGTATACTAGCCTTCTCTTTGTAGGTGCTCATAGTGATGTGCATGCTAAGTGTGTATACTCCATATGTTCTAAATTATAAGACGTTTTGGCTTTTCTAGATACATTGCTCTTGTTATGCATCTAGATATAGTGTATATCAAAGTGCATAGCAAAATATATGAATCTAGAAAAGTTAAAATGTCTTATAATTTGGAACAGATGGAGTATATAAGTATTCTATTTTTAAAAAGAAAAGTAATGATGTGGCATTATGAAAAAAAAACATATAGTTTTTTAGGTGCTTCGAGATTGCAAATATTGCATACAACGCTTTGCTAGCTTATCTTAAGGCGCCCAACCAAGCAACAAAACTTGGAGCAGCAATAATACTAATTGCAAATAAAGAGGGGATCGAGATTCCTTCGTCACTGACTCTTTCGAGAGATGGACTAGAGAATCTGATATTATATATTGCAGAAAGAGAAGTACTGGGAGAATTTTCTGGGTCCTGTTTTTTTTCGAAAAAAGGGTATTATTCATATCAATCTGAGGATATGTAGGTACACAAATGATTCTCAAGGAAAGACAGCTTATGAGTTATGACATTACTTGTATGCGGTCCAGTAAGCATGGCACTATATGCGACAAGGGGACAGCAATTAAATCATTACGAAATTATGACATCATTCCACACAGCCGCAATTAAATTTTCAATAAACTTATTACCGACTTCAGTGAGTGTGTTTTTCACTTTAAACTCCATGGCATACACTCTCAGTCCAGAAAAAAACAATTCTAGTTTTGAGAGAAATCATTTTTTAAAGAGAAATTAGTCAAGTTTATAAAAATAGTATCAAATAGTTTTATACTATAAAACTATGTTTCATAAATAATCTCATGATACCTAATTGGTGCCATAAATTAGACTGCAAAGTTTTAAGCCTTGTCAAGCACTACATATTTGGTATTGGATGTATCTCCATTTGAAATTGTTTGAAAAATTCAAAATTTTGAATCTCAAAATACATGAATTTAAAATAACTATTTGATATTTTAAACAATTTTAAATGAAAAACTTATCAATAATAAATATGTAGATCAGGTCGACAACTATAACTTTAGTATTAACTACGTGAACTTTCAAGGTCATTTTGAAAAATCTAAATTTTGAATTTCAAAATCTAAAAACTTAAACCACATATTTAGGACTATGAACAACTTTAAATCATAATCTATTCAACTACAAAGTTGTATATTATTTTGAGAACTACAACTTTAGTATATACCATGTCAACATCCAATGAAAACTTTAATTTTTAAATTTCAAAATCAGTAAAATTAAAACAATATTTTGGGTCTCTAAACAGTTTTGAATCATAAATTTCTCAACTACAAAGTTCTAGATCATGTTGAGAACTATAATTTTGATATAAGGTTCATCTTCATTCGATTTCATATGAAAATGTTATCAAATATTTGATGTAACTATTTATAGAGATGGACCTCATAAGACACCCTTTTCTGTTAATCAACTTTTAGAGACAGAACTTTACAATGCACTCCTATGTTAATAGAGATTTTCATATATGGATATCTTAAGATGCTCGCCTTGGCTAATCTTAAATCAATGATTTACAGATACTGCCGTCTTAGGATGCCTGCCTCTGTAAATGATTAATTAATAGAGGCAGATGTCTGCTTAGGGGGTGTCTAACCATTTATGGTGGTGGTCTCTAGATATGTATGTTTCTATTAGTTAGAGAGGTTGTCTCCTAAAATCATTATTCTAATAGTGATTTGATCCAACTTGATCATATTTGACTCTTTGAAAAGCATGTTATCATAAATATTGTATAGATTTGGCCAAACTTAAAATTGCAAAAAAAATTGAATGGATAGAGTATGTATTTACACTACATCTATAAATTGTAAAATTTCTAGAAATTTAAGATATGCGTGCTTAGCCAATGGGAACCCCTACTTTTTATGCTAATTTTTAATTTATAAAAAATAATTTATATAAACATGCTTCTATAAATCAATTAATAGAGATGGTCCACAGTGTGCCGCGCCTAAAGCATTTATAAATACTCCGTATGGTTCCTTGCCCAAAACAATTAGATAGAGACGGTTGGACCTCGAGCCTCCGTGAATGCAATTCAACCACCACTGTACTAGATTCGTTTAGTAGCAGTGGATTCATGTTCTTACGCACCACATTTGGCTAAAGATTTTTTACAAGACATATTAGCGCAAGCAGCACTAAAAGGAATCAATTCTTAGGAATCGTGTGTATGGATAACTGACAAGGAAACCACTTAAGTTAATCGCCATAGACTTGCTTAGAGTATGACCCTATATAAGACCAACCATTTATCTGAGTCCCTGAAAATCATTCAGGACTTTAGGTATTTGAGTCTCGGCTAAAGACTAATGGTATTTTTTTCGAAACGGTAATACTCAAGGGCGGGCGTCCATCCGATGGACGCCGCCTTCCGGGGCCTGCGCACTTCCATACCGGCCCAACAAGCCTGCCTCTCTATACGTCCCCCCCCTCTCTCTCTCAAAAATATCTTCCGACTCGCTTGCCCATCGTGTGCTTTACTGCATCGGGTGGCCGTCCGCCCGCCCTACTCTGCATCGCTGCAGTGCCCATCTCCCCGTGTGTGCCCCCATCTTGCGCCATGATGCCCCACTCCGCCTCTCCGCCGGACCATCCCTCGCCGCATCGCCCCACTCCGGCTCGCCGTTGCGGCCATTCCCCACGACGCCCCACTCCGCGCTCGCCCGTCGCGGCCACAGCGTGCACTGCGCCACCACCACCCCGCCGCCACCAGAGAAGGTGGACGTTGCAAAAAGTAGATCGGGATGTTGCACATGTTACAATGGCTATACATGTATGTTGCAAGCATTTGTTCGTAATGTTTCATATGTTTCAAACGTATGTTACAAGTGTTTTATCTGGATATTGCATATGTTTCACATATGTTCCAAGCGTATGTTCCCAGACGTATGTTGCAGCAACTGTTTTCATGTTTCAAGCATTGGATGGAACGGCTGGAGTCATGCGGCACACATTGGTTGCAGGGGTGCGAGCGCAATACGGAACATTGCGCGGGAAGCGGACGCAGATGCAGGCGGTCCTGTGTGCGCGATATGGACCAGGGCGCACTGCACGCAGGAAGCGGAGCGGAAGCAGGCGGTCCTGTGTGCACGGGCAGGGTGAGGCATCCGAGTGATGTGAGCACGAGAAATTGAGGAGGCGCGGGAAACGAAGAGGCATGCAGCATAGGGTGTATGCGCGGGCGTCCGTCCTGACGTCCGAGCGCTACATCCCCGTTCCAGAAAATACCATGCTCTCATAGGAATCAGTTTTTTAATTTCAAACAAAAATTCACATATCCTACTAAAACTGGTCTACAACATCAGTTCAAAATTACCACGCATTCTCCCAAAACTAAATATCCCTGTTCGTAGCCGGTTTTAGATCGATATATATAGGTTACATCGCGACCCAATGATAGCTTCAAATCAATGGAGGTTATTGGGAAGAAAGAGATGCATGCCATGATTCGGTGCAGTCCGCGCTGGATACCTATTGAAACACCCTTTTACGTCAAGTCCTCCACTGCCACATGTTTATTTTTCAGCGGCGCCTACCAGTGCCCTGCGAACTATCTATAATATATAATATATACACACACATCACGTCACTTTACGAAAAACAACACAAAAGATATACGTATGCATTAAGAAACCAGAGTCTCTACAAATAGTTACATCTGTCCCAGTAGTGAACTTGACACTCGGAATGTGGTCCATTTATACTATTGAAAACTCAGAATCAATAATCCACAGTCCTCTCAGTGCTAACTTCATCATCTCCTCCCTTTTCATTTGTATTTGCAAGAGAAGTAGTAGGCCTTTGTTCATCTGTCCCAGTACAAGCACAGAGCTTCAGACAGGGTGGTGCTTTGGAGGGGTGGGCCCCCTGGGATTCGCACCCACACTCTGATCCTGTGTGAAGAATCGTGCATTCCTCTTTAGGCCCTGTTTTGTTTCAGCTTTTCTGAGTCTCGTTTATAAGCTGAGCAAACTTATCTGATAAGCCATGATATAGAGAATCTGCTGTCTGAATAAGCTGGGCGTTTGGTTGTCCTGATTATTTCTGGTAGATTTTTTTTTGGATGTAAATTGATCTATGTACCCCTGAGGCTGTTGATACTTCGTTTGGTTCGTCACAATAATTTAAAGGCAATGGTGGGAATATTTTTAAAGTTTGAGATAACAATATAGTTCCATTAAGATGCAATGTACAATAATAGTTCAAAATAACATCAATTTGGGTACATCGGTACGCCTTCATTTACTCTCTCTCTCTTGACTAGTCCAAGGAAGCAAGGAAATAGACATGGAGGCAGAGAGGGAACATGGACGGGAGGAGAGCCGGCCGCCATGGACAGCTCGGCGAGCTTCGCGAGACAGCGATTTCGGCCACCATTTCCAAGTCCAAGAGCATGGGGAGGGAGAGGAGAGGTAGGGGATTCACGTAGGCTAGCTACCTCGGCCGATTGCAGCGCGGGGAAGGAGATCGACGGGCGCTCGGAAGAAGATGAGCGAGGCGTGGGTGGCTGCGGAGCTGAGCAGCTCGGCGTGGTGGAGGAGAGTCAAGAGACGAGAGGGGCACCCCTTGTATAAGCAGCCCGAGGCGGAGCTTAGTTGACCGGCTCGCTCAGCACCCCGGCATGGCCATGGCAGAGCTGGTACGTGGAGGGGCGACCGGCGTGCGTGGTGCAGCAGCCGGTCCGGAGGGAGCCCTGCGCAGGCTGCCGGTCCGGACGGAGGGGACGAGGGAGGCGATAAGCGGGGGAGAGAGCGGTGCGGATCTGGTCGGAGGGATGAAGGAGGGGCGGCGGGGTGGGAAGAGCCAGGCGGCGGGGGGGAGGGAAGCCGACGTTGTGAGCGCGCATGGGTTGGGTGGGAGGGGCAGGGAGAGGAAAAGCGCTCGCGATTTCCAAATCGTAGCCCTTCGGAAGCTTTTCCAATCGCCGTTGCGGGAAGGTAAGCGGACGCAGACGCCGCGTTTGCGATGGATGCCGTCGCGAGCCGTTTGGCGGGCGTATCCGGCTTCTCCCGTCGCGAACACGCTTATGAGCGCAAACAAACAGGGCCTTAATCCGTATCACGCTCAGCTTCCGTTTGGTTGGACAGCGACTGGTCGCCAATATGACACCGGCCACTTGCGTCGCGGTGAGCACATACGTCAAGGCACTGCTCACTCGGCTTGCCTACCTTGGTGAATGGTGACGTTGTTGCAATTTGCAAACTCAAAGACTGACAAGGGCCTCGGATTTGCGTTGGATGCAGATTAATAGCCCATATATAGGTCCTCTTGGGCATAGCTCAGCTTCACCATATAAGTTATTTTTTTTGCAAAATAGCTTCATGAGCAACTTTTTTGTTAAAGCTGAGTTGTTTTGGAACAAATGTTTGACAAAACAGCTTCACATGATGGAATAATGAATAGAATGACTATAATATAAGAGATGAAGTAAGGATAAGCTATTTTTTTTAGCTTCATAACAACTCATATCTTTGCGAAGAAAAACAGCTTCACCCATGAAGCTATTTTGGAAATGAGCGTTTGACAAAAAAAACAGCTCACAACAGCTCATAAACCTATTGTGAGCTGTGCCAAACAGGCCTATAGTCTAAAAAGTTCAAAAGCACTACAACAGCAATCTTAACCGTGACGGGCAAAATGCATTAACCAAGGTGGTTTCAAAAGATCATGGTTAATCGGGCCTTTAACGGAGGCGGTTGGCCGCCCGCCTCGGTTAATCAAATAAAAAAATAAAAATAATAAGAAAGCCCGTGGACAAGCCCAGTGAGCCCATCCACGGGCCCGCTGAGCCCATCCACGCGCCGCCGCCGCCACTGCTCCTCGCTGGACCGCTAAGATCCGCCCACCCGCCTCTAGATCTAGTCGCCCGTCACCGGATCCAACCTCCGGCCGCTGGGATCCGGCCACACGCCGCCGTCTATCTACCCGCCTGTGCCGCCGTTGTCTTGGATCTGTAAGGAGACCAAGAGTGAGAGAGGGAGACGGAGAGAGAGAGAGAGTAGACAGAGAGAGAGTAGACCGAAAGAGAGAGGAGACGTGCATGTGGACGGATCTGGCCGGCGGGTCCTGCTCGTCATGCCGCCGTCGGGTCCACGAGCGTCGCGCTGTCGGTGGATGTTCCGCACACCGTCGGGGACTGGCCTACGTCCCCGCCCCCATGGGCGGAGAGAGGGAAGTGGATCCGAGATCCGGTCGCCTGGCCGCCGATCTGGCCACCTGGCCGCGCCGCAGCTCGCCACCACCGTGCCATCCTGTGGGGGAGAGGGAGATGTGAGGGGGGAGGAAGGGTGAAAGGTCCTTATTTAGTTTTGGTAATTGAGTGACAACCTAGGTGGACTAATTGTGTTTAATGTGAGATACATCATGTGTGAGCAACCTTTGCCATGAAGGTGAAATGGCTTGGAGATGTTGCAAAGCTCACACATGTGATGAATGAGCTCATTACATATGAGACATGACATTCAGTCATGTGATCAAGGTAGAGAAGATCAAGACAAGACTTGGCTCGATGGACCAGTTGCAAGTGTGAAGGACAAGTTGTGTGATAACTTGGTGCCGATGGACCGAAGCAACGGTGAAGAGCAAGTGAAGTCAAGATCGATGAACCAATACGGTCACGTGATGATTTGAAGTGGATCATATCATTTGGTGATTGGTTGGTGCATGTGTTGCATCAACAATGGAGGAGATGGAATGGAATACGCAAGGCAAAGGTATAACCTAGGGCATTTCGTTTCACCAGTCATAGGCATGTAGAGAAGTTGATGACCGGGTTTATGATAGATGGTCGTACTATCAAGATGAGCAAACTTATTTGCATATTGGTCATCTAGTGCACTTGAGCGATCTAACTTTGCGACATTGCTAGGATCGAGTGGTGTGGTGAATTGAGTGACTAATCCTTTGAAAAATATTTGTGAAAATGCTAACACACTTGCACTTGGTGGTGTTAGTACATTTGCAAAGGAGAAGTTGTTGGGATTGAATTGGATCAACTTGGAGAAGAGAGAGAGGTTTTTTGGTGTACTCCAAACTATAGGATGGTTCTTGATTTGGAATTCTGCATTGATCCATTGTGCTTTAGATCAAATATGCTAGTGGGTTGTGTAGCCTTCTGAATAAGCTTTCCAAAATGTCCAAGATCATCGAAATCGGAGTTCGAAGCTAAGAGTTATAGCCGTTTTAGCGCTGAAAGGTCTGTGACCGAACTCTGTGACCGGACGCGTCCGATCAGTACCTGCGAGTCCGGTCAAGAGTCTGGTCAGTGTTTTTAACGCGTCTAGGAGTGACCGGACGCACGAAGAGTCCGATCAGTGATGACCTGACGCGTCCGGTCATCAAAAGAGCTCTCTGGAGCCTCTCTAGAAGTGACCGGATTCTGGGAGAGTCGAGTCTGGTCATAGGAGAAAAGGGGTCCGGTCAGTTGTGTAGAGGTGCGTTGGTGACCGGACTCGGCCTCGGTGTGTCCAGTCGCTAAACCTAGGCACGTCCGGTCAGGAGTATACATGTGCGGGGGCTAGCTTTGGCGAGCAACGGTCATGTTCAAATGGCTAGTACACGTGGTGCACGAGGAGCGACCGGACTCTGGACCAAACTCTAGGGTGAGTCCGGTCAGTGCACAGAAATCAGAATGAAGGGGGTAACGGCTATTTTAGCCCTTGGTGCTATAAAAAAGTGTATGGCCGGCCTTGGCACATGCTTAGCACCCTTGGGACTTAGTGTCCATGCTTGGGGAGAGCCAGGAGAGCCTCTGACTCACTTGTGCACATAGTGGTTGCATCCGATTGCGAGTGAGTGTGATTCTAGTGTGATTGCATCGTGATGTTGCATCAAGTTGCACTAGGTGATCGAGTTACAAGCCGGTGGTGCTTGTTACTCATGGAGGTTGCCACCTTCTAGATGGCTTGGTGGCTTGTGACTCCATTGAAGCACACGAGAAGATTGTAAGGTGCTCCGGAGGAGAATTTGTGAGGGGAATTGTGCTCACCCCACGGGGATCACGAAGAGCAACTCTACTTGACCATGTCATTGAGATACCCTCACTTTTGGGGTAGGTTCTTGTGGTGCCCGACGTGCAGGCTTGGCAGGTTATGCCAATTAACCACCGAACCACCAAGTGAGCAGTCGACACAATGGGGACGTAGCTTAGTGGCAACCAAGTGAACCTCAGAAGAAAATCACCGTGTCAACATTGTCTTCATCATCTTCTCAGTGGTTTGCATGCCGCGAAATACAAGCTTGTATTACTTTCATATACATTGTTCTTGTGTAGTTGCTCTTGTGACTAGTTTAGCTTTAGTAGCTTGCTAGTTGCCTTCTTGCTTATGTAGCATAAGAAGTAGCTCCCTTGAGTGGCTAATTTGGTTTTAATAACCTTGTTAGTCACATTGCTTAGTTTGTGTAGCTAAGTAATTTGCGCTCTCTAATTTGACTTGTGTAGACTTGTTATTGAGCATTTCTAGTAAGCTTAGGTGGCTTTATGCTTTTGCTTACAAGATTGTGTAGTAGCTCCCTTGGTTGTGTGAAGTACTAGTTGCATAGGTTTGTGTGACCTTGCAAGCTAGATTGGTGAGGTGAGCTCTAGCTAGCCCAGCACCTTAGTTGCTTTTTTAGGATCTTTTCAAGGTGCTTGATAACTTAGATAGAAGGGTGTAGTCTTGGCTAGACCGATAGTTTTAATTCTGCACTCGTATCGGTTAGCCGGTGCGATTAAGTTTTAGAAAGGACTATTCACCCCCCCTCTAGTCCGCCATCTCGACCCTACAAAGGGGCGCCGAGCCTTACCTACTGGCTGTGGGGGAGAGGGAGACAGAGGGGAGAGGGAGAGGGACGCCGCTCTCAGGAAACAGAGGGAGGGGAAGAGTGCACAGAGCCGCTGTGGGAAAGAGAGGAGAGGGAGAGTGGAGTGTTAGGGTTTCTAATTTTGTTTATATATTGGTGATTGTTGACGGTCACTAACACCAATTATAAACTATCAACATAACATGCATTTATACTTAATTCCATCACCAAACATAGGTATAAGGGTTTCAACTAATAATTCCATGAGTTTTGGTGAATCTGTGTTTTCAGCAGGGTTTATCCAGAAAACCGTCAAGGGGAACCTATTCGTCAAAGGAAATTATGAAATTTCACCGCGTAAACGGCGTGGGAAGATTCTCGAACACTCCAGGAGTCTCTCCACAGAAGCAAACCCCAAGGGGCTGCCATGTGGGGCCGGTCGGCCCCACCTGCAGGCCGGCCGGCCTGTGGGTCCTACCATTCAGCCTACGCTTCGAAAGTCGGTTTCCCACCGCCATTGAGATCCAATCTTCACCGTTTATTCAAGTCGGTTTGATCCGAGGGCTCAGGATTGATGCTCCATCCTATATATATCATCCCCTACCCCCTCCCTCAGCAGATCCCTAAAGCCCTAATTCATATCTTTAGGATCAGAGCCAGCTACCAAGAGAAGATTAGTCCTCCATAGGATCTAGTCTTGTAAATAATAGTGAGATAGAGAGTGAGGGAAGAGTTTGGAGGAGATGCCGGTCTATCGGTCCTATCTTGTCCCCTTATATGCCCACATTAGATGTCTCATTCAAACCCATCCTTGACCCTGATGATTTCTCCTATGCTCTTTCTCCTAAAAACTCATGATGATCCTAAAAATCCACCAAGACACTCAAGGATGACCAAGAAGAGCAACGACAATGGTTGGAATGTGTTAAGAACTTATATGTCATTGCTAAAGAATGGATGGATAAGGACGAAGCCTTATGGGTAGAATCCAAACTTGGCTTAGATCCAAACGGTGAGTTTAAATCAATATCTTTAATAAACAAGACTCATCCAAGTTTGGAGGAGGCCTTAGACGAGATTAACCCGAGAGCCACCAATCCATGGGAAATCTTGGACAATAAAACATCCAATGAATGTCATAGGCATGGAATGATAGAGACAATATTTTCGCCTATAGACATTGAAACGTCCTAATGGCTAGAGGGGGTGAATAGCCTAATAAAAATTCTACAACAACACTTAACAACACGGTTAGACAATTAAGAGGCGAAGCAAATGTTGCGTTAGCCTACTCAAAATGCAAGCCACCTATCACAATCCTAGTTTAGATAGTATCTATTCACACAATAGCTATAACACTACCCTATGTTAGTGTGCTCTCAAAAGCTAACTAAAGAGCCACACCAACCAACCAAGCAAGCTCTCACAACTAACTACACTAAAGAGCTTGACAACTAGTTTGCGGTAATGTAAAGAGAGTAATCAAGAAAGTTATACCGCCGTGTAGATGAAGGAACCAATCAATCACAAGGATGAATAACAATGAAGACCAATCACCTCGGAATCAATGATGAACATAATGATTTTTTACTGAGGTTCACTTGCTTGCCGGCAAGCTAGTCCTCATTGTGGCGATTCACTCACTTGGAGGTTCACGCGCTAATTGGCTTCACACGCCAAACCCTCAATAGGGTGCCGCACAACCAACACAAGATGAGGATCACACAAGCCATAAGCAATCCACTAGAGTACCTTTTGGCGCTCCACCGGGGAAAGGTCAAGAACCCCTCACAATCACCACGATCGGAGCCGGAGACAATCACCACCCTCCGCTCAATGATCCTTGCTGCTCCAAGCCATCTAGGTGGCGACAACCACCAAGAGTAACAAGTGAAATCCGCAGCGAAACACGAACACCAAGTGCCTCTAGATGCAAACACTCAAGCAATGCACTTGGATTCTCTCCCAATCTCACAAAGATGTTTAATCTATGATGGAAATGAGTGGGAGGGCTTTGGCTAAGCTCACAAGGTTGCTATGTCAATGTAAATGGCCAAGACAGTGAGCTTGAGCCGGCCATGGGGCTTAAATAGAAGCCCCTACGAAATAGAGCCATTGTACCCCTTCACTGGGCACAACGCGGGGTGACCGGACGCTCCGGTCATATTGACCGGACGCTCGCCCTCAGCGTCCGGTCACGTGATTCACGCCATGTGTCCCCTGCTTTAAATACTGTTCATCAGATTTCAATGGTCGTCTGTTGATCGGACGCGTCAGTTAGAAAGTGACCGGACGCTGGACATTAGCGTCCGGTCGTTTCTAGTAAGGTTCCAAACGCGATTTTTCCCGACCAGACGCGTTCGGTCATGCTTGACCGGACACAGCCAGCGTCCGGTCATGCAGTGTCACCTCTATACACCCTACGTCAGCATACGTCAGCACTAACCGGACGCACCCTACCAGCGTCCGGTCATGAGACCGAAACACACATGCTCTGCTGCCACTGACCGGACGCTCTGGTCCAATCGAGACCAGCGTTCGGTCACTTACAGTGACCTCCGTCTTTTCTGCCTAGGGCGCCGGTGGCACCGTCGGACTGTCCGCACTCTACGGGTGGATACTCCGCCGGTGGAGTTTCTTACCCTTGCACCTAAACTTCACCATCCTTGATCAAATGTGCCAACCACCAAGTGTATCACCTTGTGCACATGTGTTAGCATATTTTCACAAACATTTTCAAGGATGTTAGCACTCCACTAGATCCTAAATGCATATGCAATGAGTTAGAGCATCTAGTGGCACTTTGATAACCGCATTCCGATACGAGTTTCACCCCTCTTAATAGTACGGCTATCGATCCTAAACGGGATCACACTCACTAAGTGTCTTGATCACCAAAACAAAATGTCTCCTACAATTTATACCTTTGCCTTGAGCCTTTTGTTTTTCTCTTTCTTCTTTCCAAGTCTGAGCACTTGATCATTACCATGTCATCACCATCATCATGTTATGATCTTCATTTGCTTCACCACTTGAAGTGTGCTACCTATATCATGATCACTTGATAAACTAGGTTAGCACTTAGGGTTTCATCAATTCACCAAAACCAAACTAGAGCTTTCAATCTCCCCCTTTTTGGTAATTGATGACAACCCTTATACAAAGATATGAATTAAAATTCAATTGAATCCATGTTGCTTGTCCAAGCATATTTACCATGTGTAAAAGGATATGGACAAGTTTCATGAATCCTCAATGGTAGCAATTGCTCCCCCTACATATGTGCTAAGAGTTTGGATTGTAGCTTGCACATATGATTAGATAGAAAGTATAGGAGACAATGTCTACCAAATAATGCTAAGGTATAAAAGATGGACCTTTGAAGTATGATACCAATCGGAGTGCACCATTATACCATCCTTAGCACCATAGTTAGCTTGATACCACTTGGAAACAACACTTTGGAAATGAAATCACTAGTTAACCTATGCATGCTAGATTTTCATTTCATCATTCAAACCTACAACTAGCATACATCACACAAGCATGGATATTGAAATTTAAAACTTGTGCCATGCAAGCAAACATATGAAATGCACATTCAAATGCACCATACAAGTTCATGAGCTTGCTCCCCCTACTTGTGTGCTCAAGATTCTAATTGATTCCTTTCCTTTATCATATCTCTCTCCCTATGTCAAGTTCTCCCCCTTCGTTGTCTTTTCACCATCTTAGTACACTAATATCACTAATATCTTTTGTTTCTCTCCCATGTACTAATTTCTTTGTTATTTCTCCCCCTATTACTTATATCTTTGTTTCTCTCCCCCTTTGTCATCAATGACCATAAAGGTTTAAAAGGTGGATAGGTTGAGATTATCAATGTCAATCAATGGGATAAGGATCATTTTCCAAATTTGATTCAAACTAGATTATTTGCCAAAGATATTTAACTCGGTTTGATCCAAGGACAAGCTTCTTCACACTTCTAAATAAGGGTTATCTTGTATCATGTTGAGTTAAACACTTAGAGCTCATTTTCTAGATTAAACTCTAGGTTTACAAGCCCACAAACATGTCATATGCTATCACTAGATCAAGTCAAGCATAGAAGCAATAGTGATACCATATAAACATCAAATTCATTTGATTTTCATGAATGAGCCTAATAAAATAGAGAGATGACTAGATGCACTAAACATGTCCTTAACAAGGATGTATGTCATGCCAATCAACTTTTACCTTGGATTGCTCGAAGGAGAGGCATGTCATATAAGTGGGGGGGTGCATCAACACATATTTGAGAAATCCAATATGTTCAACTCATTCCTTAACTTGCAAAACCTTTTCTCATCTAATGGCTTGGTGAATATATCGGCAAGTTGATCTTCGGTGCCTATACTCTCAATTCAAATGTCCCCTTTTTGTTGGTGATCTCTTATGAAATGATAGCGAACATCAATGTGCTTTGTTCTTGCATGTTGAACCGGATTGTTGGTTAACTTGATTGCACTCTCATTGTCACATAGCAATGGCACTTTCTTGAACTTAATTCCAAAGTCACTCAAAGTGGCATTTATCCAAAGTACTTGTGCACAACAACTACCGGCGGATATGTATTCGGCTTCGGCGGTTGATAATGCAACACTATTTTGCTTCTTTGATGACCATGAAACAAGTGATCTTCCCAATAATTGACATGTGCCCGAGGTGCTCTTCCTTTCAACCTTGCATCCCGCATAATCTGAGTCGAAGTAACCAACTAGCTCAAACTTTGCTCCTTTGGGATACCACAAGCCAACATTTGGTGTATGCTTCAAGTACCTCAATATTCTCTTTGTAGCCTTCAAATGACTTTCTCTTGGTGAGGATTGAAATCTTGCACACATGCATACACTAAACATGACATCCGGCCTTGATGCGGTCACATAGAGTAGGCTTCCAATCATAGACCAATATAACTTTTGATCCACCATATTTCCACTTGCATCACTATCCAAGTTGCCATTGATTCCCATTGGTGTGCTAATGACTTTGCTATCACTCATGCCAAACTTCTTGATCATGTCCTTGATGTACTTGCCTTGACTCACAAAAGTACCATTCTTCAATTGCTTGATTTGAAGACCAAGGAAGTAACTCAACTCTCCAATCATGGACATTTCAAACTCATTAGCCATCATCTTTCTAAACTCATCACAAAAGTCTTGATTGGTTTATCCAAATATGATGTCATCAACATAGATTTGCAACACAAATAGATCTTTTACAATCTTCTTGATGAAAAGAGTAGTATCAACCTTGCCCATTGTGAACCCTTTAGAGAGTAGGAAGTCTCTCAACCTCTCATACCATGTTCTAGGTGCTTGCTTCAAAGCCATACAATGCCTTCTTCAACTTGTACACATAGTTGGGCTTCTTGTCATCTTCAAAACTAGGAGATTGCTCAACATATACTTCTTCATTGATGTAACCATTGAGAAATGCACTCTTAACATCCATTTGATATAGCTTGATGTTGTGGGCACAAGCATAGGCTAGCAAGATTCTAATTACTTCCAATCTAGCAACTGGGGCATATATTTCTCCAAAGTCAAGACCTTCAACTTGTGTATAGCCTTGTGCTACCAATCTTGCATTATTCCTTACTACTATCTCATCTTGATCATGCTTGTTTCTAAAGACCCATTTGGTTCCAATCACATTGTATCCCTTTGGTCTCTCTACTAATTCCCATACTTGATTTCTTGTGAAATTATTCAATTCTTCATGCATAGCATTCACCCAATCAACATCCTTCAAAGCTTCATCTATCTTCTTTGGTTCAATGGATGACACAAATGAGAAGTGTTCACAAAATGATGCCAATCTTGATCTTGTTTGTACACCTCTTGAAATATCACCAATGATAGTGTCCAATGGATGATCTCTTGCAACATTGGTTGGTTGGAGGATTAGAACTTGATTGCTTGCACTTGCTTGATCATTGGGTTGAGATGATGTACTAGCCACTTGATCTTGTTCATTGTCATGAGAGCCACTTGTACTAACTTGATTTGTATTATCTTGCACATTTGAGTTAGAGAGCACTTGTACTTGATCATCTTCATCATCATTCACTTGCCTAGGCCTCAATTCACCAATATCTATGTTCTTCATGGCATTTGAAAGTTGAATGCCTCTAACATCTTCCAAGTTCTCATTCTCTACTTGTGAACCCTTGGTTTCATTAAATTCAACATCATGAACTTTCTCAAGAGTACCACTATCCAAATTCCAAACTCTATATGCTTTGCTTGTAGTGGAATATCCAAGTAGGAAACCTTCATCACATTTTTTGTCAAATTTGCCCAATCTAGTGCCTTTCTTCAAGATATAGCATTTGCAACCAAAGACTCTAAAATATGCAATGTTAGGCTTTCTACCATTCAAGAGCTCATATGGTGTCTTTTCTTTCAATTGGTGACAATAGAGGCGGTTGCTACAATAGCAAGCCATGTTGATAGCTTTGGCCCAAAAGGATTGACTCACATTGTACTCACTAAGCATAGACCTTGCCATATCAATGAGTGTTCTATTCTTTCTCTCAACAAGGCCATTTGATTGTGGAGTGTACTTAGCCAAGAATTGATGTCTAATTCCAAATTCATCACACAACTCATCAATTCTAGTGTTCTTGAACTCACTACCATTGTCACTTCTAACTCTCTTGATGGTTGTTTCAAACTCATTGTGAATGTCCTTGACAAATGATTTAAATGTTGCAAATACATCACTTTTGTCCACTAGAAAGAATACCTATGTGTACCTAGTGTAATCATCCACTATCACAAAGCCATATTTGTTACCACCAATGCTAGTGTATTGTGTTGGCCCAAACAAGTTCATGTGCAATAACTCAAATGCTTTACTAGTGCTCATTATGCTTTTCTTAGGATGGGTGTTTCCAACTTGTTTGCCGGCTTGACAAGAGCTACAAAGCTTATCCTTTTCAAACACAACATCTTTCAAACCTTTAACTAAGTCATGCTTGACCAATCTATTCAATTATTTCATTCCAACATGACCAAGCCTTCTATGCCATAACCAACCTATACTTGACTTAGTGAATAAGCATGTAGACAATCTAGCTTCACTAGCATTGAAATCAACCAAGTATAGATTCTCATATCTAAAGCCTTTGAAGATCAAATTAGAGCCATCTACACTTATGATCTCTACATCATCTACTCCAAATATGCATTTGAATCCAAGATCACACAATTGAGCCACGAATAACAAATTAAAGTTCAAGCTCTCTACTAGCAACACATTGGAAATGCTCATATCATTGGATATTGCAATCTTACCAAGCCCTTTGACCTTGCCTTTGCCATTGTCACCAAATATGATACTATCATAACCATCATTGCCATTGATGTTGATTGAGTTGAACATTCTTGCATCATCGGTCATGTGTTGAGTGCACCCACTATCAAGAACCCAATGCCTTCCTCTGGCTTTGTAATTGACCTACAAAAGAAGATCAATTTTTTTTAGGTACCCAAACTTGCTTGGGTCCTTGAAGGTTAGTCACTAAGCTCTTTGGTACCCAAATGGCTTTCTTCTTTGAGCCCATCCATGGTTTACTAATGAACTTAGCCTTCACACCATTTGTACCCTTAATAAGCATATAGCATGAATCAAGCTTGAGGGAGGATACATTAGCATTTTTGCTCTTGTTGGTGCATTCATGCTCTTTATGACCCACTTGCTTGCAACTAATGCAAAACTGACCATTGTTCTTCACAAAGCTAGTCTTGTGAGGAGCAAAGGCCGCCTTGCCTTTTTTGGGGGTATAGCCCAATCCCTCTTTGTAGAGAGAAGCTCTTTGGCTACCCAAGCACATAAGCAAGCGGTCCTCACCACCATAGGCCTTAGCCAAAGTGTGAGTGAGCTTGTTAACCTCCTTCTTAAGATTCTCATTCTCAACCATTAGTGAGACATCACAAGTGAGACCGTCACTACTAGATGAGATGGAAGTGGAAGTACTACAAGAAGGGTTAGTAGGAGCAACAACGATAGGCATAGATGATGATTCATCAATTATATCACAAGTTAAACCTACATTGCAAGTTCACACCACTCGCCCTCCTGACCATCCACAGCCCCACGGTGAGCCTCCTACTCATCACCTCCTCTTCTTGTGGGGATTCCTCCTCCTCGAGTGCCTCCTGTCCTTTCTGGCCATGAATGTAACACCCCATCCCATTAGAAGCCCTGTAGTAGTTGTGTTGTTGGCCCATACAGCACATGAGGAGTTGTAGTTGGTGGGTTTAGTACCACCTTGGATGTTTAGGAGGGTGAGGGCCACTTGTAATCCTTGTCGTTCCAAACATAGCACCTCTGGGTTAACCCGTTTACACTAAACAAGGAAAAAAGTGTAAGAGGGGTGCTACACGTATGCAATCCCGTTCCACATGCAAAGCTGGGCCATATAAGCATTTTTGGATACGGGGTGTTACAATGACATGCCTCTTGTCCCTAGTGTGCCTACTACCCTCAGCAGCTCCTGCACCCTGTGTGCCTCCTCCAACCCTTGGTGGCTCCTCCCCTCCCTATAGCTCCTTCCCTTGGTGGATCCTCCCTTGATGGTTCCTCCTCCCCTGCTTTATGCGTCCAACCCCTCCTCTTGATGTGGTATTCTTCTCTCTCAACTTTTTCTTGAATATGATGATTTTGTTGCTTCAATGTGATTATGTTGGTAATACTACTAAAGATGGTGTTTACCGATTGTGTAGATGATTTTTTTAGCAATGGTGGAAGGAAGAGGAATCATACAATGATGTTATAAATAGTTTAATTGATTTATTATATTGTACTGTGATGTTGTCAAATACATATGCATGGAGTGTGTGAAGAAATGGTGGGAATGAGGAGTAAGGCATTGTTTTGAGAGATACTCATAGAGTGTAGCCCAAAAAATAGAGCCTTAAAAAGTAAGGGAAGCCCTCAAATAAAAAGTAGGTGCCCTAATTTGAGGTCCCTTATTAGAGTTGCTCTTAGCTCCCGATTAATTAGAAATGACCAAGCAGCAGCTTAAATTTCAAGATATTTAATGCAATGAAAAATTAAAGCACGAGTAAGCAAATGATGGTTATATACACATTTAGCAACAAAATCAAATGCTAGGAGTGGCTTGTAATCACACACGGTGAAGTAATCCAAAGATAAAATTTGTCTACCCCTTGTTCCCCTCTCCCAAATCTGAACTCTCTATTTTTGATGATTTTCATGGTCATTTTTGAGAGATTTTCTCTCTGTTGTGTTGGCCAATCTCTTGGCTTGTTTTAGGAGTGTTTTGGTACCCTTGGAACTTGATGATATAATTCCTTGAAGACTAGTACCGTGCTCGATGTCTTGTTCCACACCTCAAATCATATGTTTTCTAGCCTCTTTTGGTGAATGTCGTCTTAGAAATCTTTGAGCTGAGGTTTTTGGGTCGATTTCTCTTGCTTATTTAGTGTTATGAGGTATGGGAAACACGCTTAGGCTTTGCCTCCAACTGGATTTTCCATGAGCACCCTCAAAACTCCCTTCTCTAGAAAAATGTGAAAACCCCAATTTGAGAAAGAACGTTCGAAATTCTAGGCTGAGCTTTGAGCTTTTGGTTAAGATCTCTTAGGGACTCTTAGAGAAGATGTTCACAAAATTTTGTGTCGATTGGACCTTGTTTGTTTGGGTTTTGGAAATTTTCTAGCTCTATTGTTTTGCATATTTCAGTTTGCATGGAACTTTCACACACAAGTGCAGAACCACCATGGCCCCAAAGCTCCATGCAAGTACATAGATCCTCCATGTCCTGGCTGCTATTCTTGTGAGTTTTCTTTCAAGTATCTTTGGCTTTGCTTCCATTGTTTCTCTGAGCTCCTTTTGGTCTACTCTTGGGTCATCTCATCATCTATTGACTTGTGTGATATAAGTGTATTGAAGAGAAATGTTCTAGGATGAGTTGGGGAAATAGGCCAAGTTCTTTGTAAAGAATTTTCATTTGCTCTCATTCACCCACCTCTGGTCGTCGTTTCAGTCCTTCAATTGGTATCAAAGCCCAGTTAAAGATCAGAACCCTTAACTAGCTTTATGATCCACTTTGGCGACTTGAATTTTGCATGGTTTTGCTTCCATCTTTTGTTGTAGAGTTTGAGATTGCTTTATCTAGCATGGTGCTTTGAGTTATCGCACCAAGCTTTTCTTCTTGTGTGTCTTTGTCCTCAGGTTTTGATGTGAATGCATCCGA
Organism: Miscanthus lutarioriparius; assembly: GCA_904845875.1. Classification (NCBI taxonomy): domain Eukaryota; kingdom Viridiplantae; phylum Streptophyta; class Magnoliopsida; order Poales; family Poaceae; genus Miscanthus; species Miscanthus lutarioriparius. The sequence continues at coordinate 42,554,385 of CAJGYO010000015.1, forward strand.
GGATGATAGTTGGAAGGAGGAAAAGTGGTGAGTGCAACATGCCTGGCTTTGGCTTGATGGATTATCTTGAGCACTTGGTGATAGATGGGCTTCCGGTTGGTGATCTTGTACCCAAGCTTCTCAAGGTGATCAAAGGTAAACTCATCAATGACATATGTCACTTAATTTTTTGAGTTTGTCTTGTCATAAGAAAATTTCCAAACTTAACAAGAAGTTGAAGAAGTCCATGTCTAGTGATGAGTGCTTGATGTTGAGGCTTGATAGTGTCATGGATGCTACTTAATACAAGCCTAGTATATGTCTTTGCCTTGCAACTCTTGTGATAGCTCGTGCTTGGAGAATGACAATTTGAAGACAAATTCCTCATTACCATGTGTTTTTTGTGAGTCTTTGCATGCTGAATAAAATTGACTCACAATACAAGTGTAGATGAACTTGAGCATGCTAGGGCTGAAATTGTTGACATAAGTTGTAGGCCTCATAGCTTGTTCTCTTTGAATGTGAATTGTGATGCTTGCCTAGATTCTTGTGATAATCATGATGCTTTGATCAATGTGTATGATGATATTTCTTCAATTGGTCCCATTTGCACATCATACATTGAATTAGAAAACAAAGTTTTGGCTTTCAAACAAATGCACGATGATATGAGCACAAAGTTGGTTGAGCATAGTTAGATGAGTGACAACCTAGAGAATGAGATTGGACTCTTGCATACCACATATGCTGATTCCATTGGTAAGGAGATGCAAAAGTTAAAAATGCTCCTTGTGGTACTTGTGACTGCCTCAATTTTGAAAATGAGGTTTTGGCCAAAAGATGCAAGAGTCTATGTGCTAAGTCTTTGGATTCTCACAATTTTTTTGAATCCGATGTTATTGTTTCCAAGATTGCTTCTTTGCAACTGGAGTTGAGTTCTTGTGTTGAGTGTGAGTCTTTGGATGATAGCACTTCTCCTATGGCTGCTTTTGTTCTGCACCACATGGGGGCAGACCTCACCGACACCATCGTGCTCTACACCTGATCGACCATGCTAGTCCCACACTGGTCCGCATGGACCAGCAGTCCCACCTAGCTCCTCACGGCCCACCTTGCCCTAGTGGACCTGCTCTGCTACGCCCACCTTGCTTCAGCCTATGGCTTTGCGTGCTCCAATCTATACGGCCGACCTCGTCCATCGGCTCCACCCTAACTGCCTGCTCTGTGCAGGCGAGGGTGGCCTGATCTCAACCTAGTCTCTAGCAGACCATATAGGCATGAGGACTAGGCAGACCACGCAAGAAGATAAGACCAGTCCCCCCTCCTCCCCCACAAAGAAAAAAGAAAAAGTGAAAAAGATAGGCTAGGAGTATGACATGTGGAGCCATAGTTGACTGGTGGGGCCAACAATGCAATTGAACAGCATTCCATCCCTCTCAATATGTCGTACCAAATAGAAAATTATGAGCCTATCCCATCAACCAAATATAGAGTTAGGATAGTCCCATCTCAAAAAACATAAACGAAATTATCCTATCCCACCTTGTCTCAAAACCAAAACACGCTAAAGGCATCATCCAACCAGCCCCACTAGTATGCAAAACATCTTTATTGTCAGTTCTTTTTATATTTCTACTGGCGCTTTTACCGGCCATTGGTGTGAAAGGCTAGTAAAAAACAACAAACTTTACTGGCGTCACATGAGAACTGCCACTATAAATATTTATGCTGGTTGTAAATTGATTTATAGTGGCGGTAAGGCTAGTAAAAATCAACAAACTTTAATGGCGTCACATGAGAACCGCCACTATAAATATTTACACTAATGGTAAATCGATTTATAGTGGTGGTACTGTAAAATGGCAAATCAGGCTAAAAATAGCCAAAAAAAATATATCAGAGGTGGCCCGCACTAGGAAGTCACACGATTTTTAGCGTTTTTTCATTTTTGCAAGAAATCCGCGCATATGCATTTTCTAGAAATCAAAATCAGAACCTCAGGCCTTGCACGTTACACCCCTTAGCAATACAACCCAAAGTCACATATGATTTAGCAGCAGAAATATTGCTTTAGTGTTGACTCCACCAAATATTGAAATGGAGATTTGAAGCCCTAACCGGACTCAAATGAAACTTTAGTGTTGCTTTTCATCGTTTTTCCATCGCCCTAAATGATTTTAAATGAAAAAGTAGGCAACTACAAAGATGTAGACCTTTTTGAATACTACAACTGTCGTTCAGACCATTTCTCCATCTAAGATCATTTGAAAAAAAAATTCAAATTATTTGTAGTGACGCTAGGTTAAGAAAACCGCCAGTCGGGCTGTTTTCTTAAGTCTAGCGCCAAAAGAAATACATGATTTCTACTGGCGGTAGACTTAAGAAAACAGTCAACAAAAACAGATTTACACTAGCAATTCATAGTTATAGGCCCACAACTTCATCGCAAGCATCAACAAAATCGATTAGCCCAATGCTCTAGCCCTCTTATTCCATATTGCTAAAAAACATCTTTTAGTGTTTATTGCATAATCCATTAGTCAAGTTACAAGATCATAGCTCGAATTGCAGAGCCATATTGATGAATGCATCCATTCCTCATAGATGATCCAACAACCTATCAACCGAGGAAAGGATACTTACTCTGGATGATGAAGCCCTGAAGTGGTATACATCCTCTGAGTATACACCTTCTAATAGGCCATTCTCATATTCCTCAGGTGCAGGTTGAATACCCTCATACTCAATTCTTTCTCCTAGTAGCAAGCATCTATTTTCAACATGTATGAATTAGGACTTAGTCATTCATAACATCCTTAATTGTAGCTTCAAGAGATGACAAGATAGGATTGATGGCAATAGAGACAAGAGAAGACCAAACTCCAGAGATAACTGATACTTCCAAATGAAGCGCTAGAATGTAGGAAACTTCATCTTACAAATCCTTCAACTTGGCTACCCCCCTTAAGAAAAGATCAACTAGGGGACACAAAAAGGGTAGCTTGCACTTCCTTCTAGATGAGCTAACTAGTATCAAGATGTTCTGACATCTCAATGATACTCTCGTATATGGGCAAGAATAAGAAATCTAAAATTCCTCGCAAGCAGAAAAACAACAGCACAGTAAAAGACTGTAACTCTCATTCTGTTAATTCAATGAAGTTGTAGCTTATACCGTTGGAAAGATTATCAAATCCTCCACAACTTCCTTATAGAACACTTTTCCAAATTCTGTAGCTCAGTAGTCGAAAATAGGGCACAACAGAAACTGCTCTAGGTTTCAGACAGCACAGGTAAATCATCTTGTGATTTTCATAACTCCATAACCAACATGGCTATCAATATGATTCTTGTGGTTAGCGAAAGATATTGAAGTCTACTATTGTAAAAATTTCTCTATGATTTTTGGTATTCCAAAAACAGAGATATAAGCCGATAAAGACAGGTTGCTCTGAAAGACAGGATAGAGAAAACAGAAAATAACCAAAACCTGACTATTTATTTCATTAATCCTTATACCTTAGTCCTATGAACTAAATAAAATTGTGGGAACACCCAACAAGATCATTGCAATCATTATAAAGATTCCAAACAAGCAGAAGTATAATAACAATTCAACAAAGCACTAAAGGTGCACAATTCAATCATTGACTCCACTTGTGATACTATCTTCCTCATTGTACTAGGGGTAACAACCCTAAGACTCATCTTCAGATTATGCAAGAAGGTGGTGAGGAACCGTTCTAAAAGCATATCGAACCAAGGAGTGAAGATGAAAACAAAGACTTTAAAATAAGCACCAAGGTAGAGATGAATAGCAAGGGTAGAGATATAGTAGAGAAGAAAATATCAAGGTTCATAGAGCAACGGTTTTTGTAGCAACTTCTACACCTTAAAGTGACTAGTTTATACTAGGCTTATGTCCTATAGTCAAGATTGCTCGATACCACTTTGGCACACCGGTTTTAAGAATAAAACCAGATACACACCATATGTGAGCCCAGAAAGTTAAATCTCACATATAGCTACAAATAAGGGTAATATCAATAGACAATGCTCAATATATAACGTACTTAGTATTAAGAATATAACCTTAGATAGCAAACAAATAAAAGACAACTTTGACCTTCGGGTGTGAAGACTCCAATTCCATAGTGACACCTGACTGGTTGTTCACAAGCCTAATTCCTCCAAACTATAGCAATCTGGTACCCATCTAGAATTTTTCCAAAGATTTAAAAAGTAAAGCAAGCGTAAGTATATGTCGTACTCAATAAATATAACATGGGGTTCATGAGGCTCAAAAGGGTCGACAATCGGTTTACTACGATTAGCTTTTAATGAGTCATCTTTTAGCAATTGGGTGGCAACAAGTTTATTCACAAGCCCATATAAACAAATGATCATGTAAACATGAAAAATGAATAGCATAAACGGTAATTATTAGTGAGCATCTTTATCATCAGTATCATCCGTGTTCATCATCTATTCCGTAAGGGTCCAAGGCCGCTCGTGACCATGAGCATGGTATTTGATATACCGATTTTACACTCAGAGGTTGTACACTTTCACTATGAGTCATGATACCATATGCCCCAAGCAATTACTCCCAAAATTCTTGCAAGGTGAGCAGGCGGGGTTCACTATGAAGCATTTCAAAGGTTCATCTAACAAGTTAGGGCCATTAGATTCACTCGGCAAACAGATATAGGAACCCCCTATCGAATGGCACAATGACACACAGCCTATACACATAAGAGTAGAGGCTATCCTATACCCGATTCGTCAAGTCATTCTTACGCCAATAAAGGTAACCACTAATAAGCTAGATAAGGTCCTCATACTGAGCTAAAGCCAGAGCCATGTAGCCCTCATAGTTGTACTGTAAGTCCCGGATGTTAAACACACAAAAGTCCTTAGGGAGAGGAATCTAGAGCACCATAAAAATAGCCCAATGCTCTAGCCCCCTTGTTCCATGTTGCTAAAAACAACTTTTAGTGTTTATTGCATAATCCATTAGTCAAGTTACAAGATCATGGCTTTAGTTTGAGCACTAGCATCATACTACCCAATGCAATACCCCATAGGCATCAAGAAATCCAGAATATCAAATAGCTAGGAAAATTACTACGGTTCTCAAGGTAGACACATGCATATGATTAAAATGATATTAAGGTGAAAAGGACAACAAGGATGATCCCATGCTATACTTGCCTTAAAACTCATATCCTTCTACTGAATTATAACCTCCAAAAGACTTCTTCTAGATCACCAACTTCTTCTATTTCACCAACGTACTTCTCATCGACTGGAAATGATCATAAAGCACCACACAAGCATCCACGCAATCATACACGAAGCAAATAATAGAACTAAATTAGAATAGTACACCAAACAACATAAACAACAAGTAAAAAGGTTTTAAAAATGTTCTACACGTTGCTACGAACACACAGACGCAAAAATCACACTAATCGGAGCTATAACTAAAAAGTTATGAATTAAACAAGATTTCCTTTAATAAATTAATAGATTAAATCCAACCTCGAATTTTAGAAGTTGAAAATATATTTAACAAAGAGCTTGAACATGTAGATTACTCAATTACTGAATCTAACGCAACTGAAACAGAGATCAAATCGAGTTAAATCAAAGATTTTATGGCTAAAACAAGATTAGTGGCAATCAGTAAATAGATGAAGCGTATTTTGAATCTACTAGAAAGAAATTACACTTTCAGAATAGGAAAACATATTCTGGAAATACACTTTGGACCGCGGCCGTAATTTTGAGAAACTTGAAGGACTCTTTTGCAAAAAGGCCTCGGCGAAAGGGTATCGGCCAACCTCGGCCTTTGGATCTGAAACAGAGGGCTCAGATTAGAGGGATGGAGGGAGAGGGAGAAGCGGCTGCCGGAACAGAAGGGCCGGCACGGCGGTCCTCCATGGGTAACGGCGAGAGCTCACCGGCATGAACAAACTCGGCCTTGGAGGCCACGGTTAGGCTCGGGGTTTGCACGGGACGAGAGAGCGGATGAAGGCGAACTCACCTAGGGTATTTGGAACGACAATGAAGGCACGGCGAGGGCATGAAGCTTGGTGGAGTGGACGGTGGATCTCTGTGAAGGTCGTCAACAGCGTGTGAGCAACAGAGAGCAAGAGAGAAAAAGAGAGAGGAGTCGACAGCTCGGAAGTGGTTCGCGAACGGCTCGGCTACTATTTATGGGGGCAGGTGGCGTGGGGAACACGCCGTATCCCGGGAGAATCGAGGCGTCTTGGCGGCGGGTCTCCGTCCCCTGGACAGTCCGGCCTCCTCTACCGGAAGGTAAGGGACACACATGACGTGTGGGTCTAGGTCATCGGTGAGTGAGTATGTGGACCACACTTGCAGAGAGACAGAGGGAGGGAGTCACGAGCCGCGCTTGCGAGCTTCAGCCTACTTGCTAGACTTTGCGGAGGGGCTGGACCTGCAGGGTGGAGAAGGCCGAGTGTCTTTGCGACCTTGGGAGAAGAGGGGGAGCGGGCAGGGCCGTAGAAGAGAGGAAGGAGGAGGAGGGCGGTGGGGATGGAGAGGGAGCAGGCCGAGAGAGGAGAGGGCTAAGCCTTTGGGCCAGAAAGGGAGGAGAGGGTTTTCTATTTTTATTTTTTCCCCTTTTTTCAAAAGCCCCTTTTCAAATCATTTAAAAAATATTTGAAATCTTTTTAAACTTTGTTCAAAGCCACCCATTACAATAAATCCAATGCACCAGCATGTATGCATAAACAAGTTGCTAAACTTTATGATCAATTTTAATTTAATGAAAATATTATTTTTTCCTATATTTCATGAGCACAAAAAGGCAAAATTAAATCATTTTTCATCTATTTCAAAAGGAGCAAATTTTCGAGTGTTACAATTCTACCCCTTTAAGATGAATCTCGTCCTCGAGATTCAGAAGATGGTGATAAAAGAGATGAAGGCGTTCAACCTTTGGATCCTTCTTTACTTCCTCGTATAGTTCCATCTTCCTAATAAGGATCCCACTTTACTTTGCATACCTGTTAACCTTACTCCAAGTAACTTGTCCAACTAATTCCAAGATTCTGACAGGTACTCCAAACACCCCTCAAGTAACTCCAATTACTAGACCACCTTTCCTTTTTACTCCATACTATCAATTCTCTTTCTTAAAATATTCACCTTCGAATGAAGCCTCCTTACTTTCTTGATCCAAAATAGGTTCTATCACCAACTTCAAAATATTAATAACTATATATGCTCATGTCAAGTTGCTCAACTCTCAAACACAATTCTAAATCCATGGTGTCTTCCGAATCTTCTTAGCTAGTCTCTCCTTTGCTAAGGGTATCGGTAATAACTTTTGCTTCTCCAAATGATAGCACTTTTCCAAGTCATAAAACATTGAAGCCTTCAATCCAACAATGATGTCATAAGCTCAAAACCATCTTAGTGAAGATATCCTTTAAATTCGAATACTAGCATCAGGCCACATATCTGTATCAGATATTCAACTTTGGTTATGCAGATTCGAATATGTTATCGGACTTTGAATAACCGGATTAGATATGGACTATCCATTTTGTTTCTGAACCCTCCAAATTTATATAGACTATCCGATCCATTTGGTTTCTAAATCTCTTTGGATGACGAAAGGACAGATTATCCATTCTGTTTTCATCTCTGGCAACAACCAGTGTAAGACTATGTGGCCAATCCAAGCATCACTGTCCTTAAACCTATACTTCCTCAGTTTCAAATTAAAAGTCGTTTTGACTTTTATAATACATCCAATATATGTCTAGATATATATAGCAAAATAGATGTATAAAAAAGTCAAAGCGACTTATTATTCTGAACGCAGGGAGTATGTAACAACGACTAACAAGAGGGCATCCTTTGAATTGGGACGGGGTCCAAGCAGGCTAAACCAAATATATAGTAGACTCAAGCAAAGGCAATGTGTGTGTGGGCTTTTGTTGGGCAATGAAATCAATCGTGGCTGCCAGAAAGTGGCAACGTGCCACATTTAGATGGTGTCTTTGTCTCCCAAAAGCACGAGCACGTTGAAATTGCAGAAAGGAAGCTGATACATTTACAACGTACCCTGTCTCCCCCAAAGGCCAAAGCTGGAGTTCAGCAAATGGCGGCCATCAATGCAACTCATGGGAATCTTGATTTCCCTCCACATCCTTGTGCTCTCTTTTCTGGGCAAACTTCTTTGAGCAGCTCACATCATATAGGTCTGCAGATCATATATAGCGTCTTCTCGCTCGTTAAATCGAAGCCAGCCTCCAAGGAAAGGGATGAACAAAGATGGAGAGTGCAATAATGGTTTTGGTACTCAAGGAGAAAAAAAAGAAGGTGATCCAATAAAAAGGTATACAAAGGGCTATGTATTGTTGGCATGAATATAATATAAGCTAACCTCACTGTGCTAAATTCTGAAAATATCCATATATGTTTAACATTTAATCTTCTATCTAAAGAAGTACACCAAAGATCTGATCATCTGAATACATACACAAGAGAAGATGACGAGATCGAATAAATAAGGTGCTTTCTCCATCATCTAGGTGCTCTTGGATTCATCAAGGCTTCGCAACCGAAACTTGGAGAGAGGAGGAAAACGTATGAATTTTCATGCAGGGTACTTATTTTTGGTTCCATTATTAAATAAAGTTTTCATATCATTGTAGTCATCAAGGAACACGAAAAAGTACACACACTCATGGGTGGCCTCTAGATGGGTGACAACGATAAGGATCAGGTGAAGCCATATGCTAGAGATGTTACCGCCGTTGAGTCCAATAAACTGAGAGGCTCATGAGGGAAATCCCAGCTGATGCTGCTTCCACCACACTTTGTTTATATATGTGCTGCAACCTATATGTTTCCACTTTCCTGTAAGTTAATTAATTATGTTTAGATGTTGGATAGTTAATTAGGTATGCCGATTACACCAAATACACTACAAGGATTTAGTCTTGACTGAATGATGCTGGAAAGTTAATATGTTACTCTCTCTGCCCCAAAAATACATTCATGTCATTCTAATTTTGTCTTAAGTCAAATTAAGTTTTATCAAGTTCATACAGAGGAATACTGATATTTATATTTCCAAATAAGTACATCAGATTCATCATGAAACATATTTGCATAGTATATTTATTTGATTCCATAAATGATGATATTTTTTTATAAACTTCGTCAAACAAAAAATATTTTGATTTAGGACAAAAGAGTGATATGTATTTTTGGGACAAGGGTATAGCCTATCATCAGTAGTTCCCAATTTATATGTGGCCACAACTAAGCTATAACCCACAAACTCAGTTACAATTGGTTCGTTACTATATATTAGCCTGTTTATATGTTATATGTACATCAGAAACATGTTTCGGTTGGATTTATGTTGATTAAAGACAACTAAGCTATAACACAAGCTTGTGACGCAATGTTCTCTAATCTTGTGCTGTCGGTTAGTTTGTTTACTCCTGTTTGTCATGCCTTTTGATAATCTAGTGTTAGTATCCAAAGCTTCCTCTGGGCTGTGTGAACCTATTGCTTTTGGCTTTTGTTGTTTCAAAGCACACTTCTTTTATTATTTGCAAGAAATGCTTGAATGAATTGATCAGCTAGCAGAAACTTCCGTGGTTAGGTTGTCCTGATGTTGCTTAGTTAACAAAGTGATAGTTAACAAAGTGATACCCATTTTTATCTTCAAGGTACTACGGTCTGACCTTTATTTGGAACTGGAAAAGTGGTAAACTAAGTTGCAAATCCCTGAGGTACATGTGCATTTGCCGTTAGCTTTACAATACTGAGGTAAATGTGGATATTAAAAGCTTTTCTTTATATCTTCAAATTTTGGATTCGGATCGAAGAAATACCCACGCCATTCTTTTACCCTGTTTTTTTGTTACTGATATAGAGGTCTTGCCCTGTGACTCTGAGAGAGGTCTGAAATCACACCCAAAAGATGCTTCAAATTGACCCAAAACAGATCTACAACTCTACTCTCAGATTGTAAGAATTGGATGACGACCCGTATTACAAATCGGGTGACCTGGTCAGGTATGAAAACCGGGTGGTCAGGTATGAAAACTGGGTATTACAAATCGGGTGACCTGGTTAGGTATGTCTTTGATGCAACTTAGCAGAAAAAATGCATGATAACTCTGAATATGACATGCAAACCATGTTGTGTGCAAGGAGCCACCGTGATTTTGGATTGTTTCAAAGTAATATACTTAATTACTAGGCCCGCAAGTATGCTTAGCCATACTCCTTGTTCTGTTGGAGTCTAATTACTATGGGGTTGTCAAATACCCGCTATTGCATCTCATTTTCTTATAGTCTAACACCTGAAAGTCTTATTTGTTTTTTAAATATATCCCCATGTGTCCATTATTGATCAACTGGTGTACATAGTTTTGTATAGCCAGAGAGTTTTATCACAGTTTGGAATATTTATTATTATGCCTGATCCCACTTTTTGTACAAAAAATACACAAGATCCAACCTTTTATCATAGTTTGGAATATTTATTATTATGCCTGATCCCACGCTTTTTGTAAACAAATAATATCCAACATTTTCTCACAGTTTGGAATATTTATTATTATGCCTGATCCCACTTTTTTTTTAAAAAAACAAGATCCCACCTAGGAGGAATTAGGTGATTTTCACTAATCATTAATCATTATCATTAACGAGAGAAAATAGGCACCCAAAAGTCAAAAGGGGACTTGAACCTATGTGGTTGGGTATACATCCACATCTCCCACCCATCCAACCTCCTCCTTATCATCACTGCTCCTTATCCTAGTTTTCCCTAAGAGTTTGGGTACAATTGCTACACTACGTGTTCTCCTACTCTCTCTTGAGTTTTGGCACAATTTATTCATGCGTGGAGAATGATGGACATAGGATTTTGAAACTAGGTTTGCTAAGCCACAGGAAAGATGTTTCAACTTGTATATTTTAGAAGGAAATTTTAGAGGGAAATCTAGCTTGATGAATTAAGTTCGTGATGAATCAAGGAATTGTATGACAACGTTTCACGGTGGATTAGGCTCACTCATGTGTACTTTGACTCAACTATCAATATATATATATATGATGCCAAAAAGAGTGTAGACCCGCCCCTGACGTTGCAGGTCAAACAACCATATTGGTTGGTCAACGGCCATTTGGGAATATAAAAACACATAAAACTTGCATACATTTAGACTATGAGGAAGTGAAATGCTGGTGGTGGGGTGTTTGAAAACTGAGGATTAGCACTTCACGAGGCATCATATTGTAGCAACAGTGCTAATTCAATTAAAATAAAGTGAGGGCGATTCCAGCATCACTAAGTCTTTGGAGAGATAGACAAGCTATGGAATCTGATTTTATAGTAAAAAAAAAAGAGAAGTACTGAAGAGAGAACTTTCTGGGTCTTGTTTGCCGAAAGAAGAGAGCATCCAAGGATTCGTATTTCGTACACGAATGGACCTGCAAGGGAAAGAAAGCTTATGGACATGACCTATGTGCGTTCCACTAAGCATGGCACTATCTCTAGCTAGGACAGAGGGGACCGTAGTTGAATCATTAGAAAACATGGTATATAGAAAAAACCATCAGTCGCAGCAAACAAATCAGACGTTTTGGATACAATGAATTTAGCATCTATGGTACTGAGCTACTGAATTATAGGAGGGGGTTCGAAAAAAGGCTACGAGATGAGAGTTTGCAACAAATGTATTCAAAAAGAATCTATATGCTGGATTAAAGAAATTGGACATGACATTTAGCAGTCATCAGTGCTAAAGGAATTTGTTCTTTGGATGAGTGCATAACTGACAAAGAAACCATTGAAGTTAATCCAGGTACACCTGATTGGTTTAGCCTACGACCTTATCAAAATGTTGTCTTCTTTTTTTGCTCATATATAAGCCAAACAATTTATTAGATATTCTCCGAAATTCATCATTTTTCCCTTGCATATATTTTCTATCTCGTAACTAACACCTTCAGTCTCAAGGTGAGAAGTTTAAAAAGATTGTTGAATGTATACATATTTAGACTAATGTTGTTTACAAAATAGCCCACAAAATTGAACTGGTGTTAAACTGTAACTTTTAGAAAATTCCTAGCTCACCTAGAAATTCAGTTTATTGGTTCGAACCAATATGAGCATAACAAAGAGAAACAGTGATCTCAAAAAAAAATACAGTGCAAAATATATTAGAACTCGCCTGTTAGTTTGTAAAAAAGATCATGTACTTATCACCCGTTTACTCACCCAAGAGCCAAGATATATGTAGGTCACATCACTACTGAATCAATCTCTTCAATGAATGCTACATGGAGAAATGGATATGCATATATTCCATGATTAATTCGGTGCAGTCCGCGCTGGATACCTATTGGAACAAACACCCTTTTTGTGGCAGGACCTCCACTGCCATATGTTTATTTTTCAGCAAAGCTTGTTATTAGTGCTTTACAAACTAATCCGTTTCATGTATGCTCAACATCACGTCACTCTACACTCAAAAGATTCAGATTAGAGCACCAGAGTCCTTGTGGTCCATTTATTTTATTGAGAACTCAGGATCAATCAGCATTATTCTCGTCTCAGTTCTATCCTCACCATCATCTCTCTGTTCAGCATGGGGAATTCATTCATTTGTATTTGTATTTGCAAGACTTTGCAAGTCTTTGTTGGTCTACTAGTAGTCCGGTGGCAGTAGCAGGGTGTTTTCACACAGGCCCCGTTGAGTTTACCTTATAATCTGCAGTATTCAGTTTATTTTTTCAGCCGGAACAATATTTTTCTCTCACAACAATTCAGCCAGAACCGTGTTTTCCAGCCAATTCAGCCAAGTTTCAGCAAGCCGAACGGGCCTCGGTCAGATCCAGGTGCTTTGAGGGGTGGGGCCCCTGGTGGTTTGCACCAATGGCAGACCAGGTCGGCCCACTCTGGTCCTGTCTGAAGATTATTGTTGCAACCCTCTTTATCCGTTTTGATTGGACAGCGTCTGGTTGTACTTGTTTTACTGGCCACTTGCGTCGGTGAGCACAGAAGTCAAGGCACTTCTCACGCGGCTGGGCTACTTTAGTGACGTCGTTAGTTGTGGCAGCGGATTGCCATGGATACGGATGCAGCCCATGCGCGCTCTGCTGCAACACACATCATGTTCGATTTTTAAGAGGGAATGTTCTGAGCAGAGCGGCACAGGCAGGGCACAGGCATTATTCACAGCTAGTACTACATCAAATTTAAACTCTGTTCATTAGGAAAAGAATCAATTCCTGCAGTATATAGAAACATTCTGTTTATTAGGAGTAGGGATGCAAACGGATCAAATACGGATGGATATCACAGATATTTTATATTTATTTTCATATTTTTATTCGGATTTAAATTCAAATACGAATAGTGTTAGCTATGTCGGATAGGATAAGATTGCATATCGACATCATGAATATGCGATTTGAGTATTCGGATACGGATACGGTATCGGATGTTGAATATCCTGACTCGGATACGGGCAGATCTGAACCCCTACGGATTCGGTCTTAAATACGGTCGGAAAATATCTGTACCGTTTGCACCCCTAATTAGGAATGAGCTAGGATGGTGTGTCAAAGATAAGATAGTGTGTGCCATAATCCAACTTACTCAACGCATTCTTCTTTGCCATAATCCAGCATACGCATTCTTCTTTAAACTCAATGCATTCTTCTATGAAGAGAAACTAGAAGGTTGAGCCTCGTAGCAACATGGGTTTGAAGGCATTAGAAAAGACCTTATCAGTATAAGGATGTTTGGCGTAGCTGTGAGTTGTGAAAAAACTGTCGTGAGCCATAAGTTGTGCAAAAGCTATTGTGAATTATGCCATGGAAAAGCTAAAAGCAGTTTGGCTGAAACAACTATGAAACCTTACCCCCTGCCTCTAACTCCCATGAAACAACCGTGAAAGATCTCTCTATTTCCACCCAATTGGAAAAGCAGAAAACTTAAAGCCAGAAGCAGGTTCCATGGTGCTACAAAAATTATATTTCACGAAAGCAACTTCTAGTTTCACCCGTTTTGTTGGTGTTATGCTTTTTGGTAGCAAGAAATACTTTTCAGAAACTGAACGTGACTAGCTAGTGGTGCGGCAAATCTAGCTTGGGGCTAGGGCTCAAGCCTCGCCCCTGCGCGGACAACAAAGCACCCCTAACAAGTTTTGTGCATGGATGGAAGCGAGGAAGAAGAAAAATTAGATGAAGATGAAGAAAAAAGAGAAATTCGGGAGAAAAGGATGAGGAAGAGAAAGTAAAGCTCTTCTTACTGGCGATCCTAGATCCGCCACTACCTAGTGGCGTAGGTTGTCAACTAAAAATAAAGGAACGGTATGTCGGAAATGAGAAGAATGAAGTGGCGATAATGGGTAGATTAAAAAGCACCATTGTCACCTAAAAAGAACGGCCTAACATATATCTCTTTCCATTGTAATCTAACATAATTGAGGGATGTGTTGGGTGTTGTTAAAAATCATTGGTGTCATGGTCGTATAGTTTTTTAGATAATGGAAAAAATTTGCTTGAGTTTTCTTTTAAGAAGAAAAGGCATCACCCCAAACTTTTTATAGCAACACACCTATAATTTAAACTTATTATAGCTTTATAACTAAAGTCAAAGACGATAAATAAACAACTACATGGCTCTCAAATTCTAGTAGCTTTCAAGCATGAAGAATCTATTTCTTGCCTTCATCCAAGCGCTGCAATAGAGTCCAAAATCATAGCTAGTGTGTCTCCCTAAAAGGAACCTATAGAAATTTTTTGGTTGTCTTTTATGAAACACCACATCGTTTCTTGTGATCCATATTGCTGAGAAAATGGTAGCAGCCCTAGTCATCAATGAAAGATAATTATGTTTGCAACCCCCTAGTTTTAACTATTTATTGAAAAGATGGTTGGTGTTCCTTAGTGGTTGGACGCCAAACAAAACAAACACACCACGCCAAAGAAAATGGCATAATAACAATAAAAAAACAAGTCTGGATAGTTTCAGATTTGCTAACAAACAACAAGTCTTACTTCCATTCTAGTTCATTGTAGCTATGTTTCGCCTTTGGATCCTTCTTTACTTCCTCGTATAGTTCCATCGTATAGTTCCATCTTCCTGATAAGGATCCCACTTTACTTTGCATACATGTTAACCTTACTCCAAGTAACTTACCCAACTAATTCCAAGATTCTGACAGGTACTCCAAACACCCCTCAAGTAACTCAAATTACTAGACCACCTTTCCTTTTTACTCCATACTATCAATTCTCTTTCTTAAAATATTCACATTCCAACGAAGCCTCCTTACTTTCTTGATCCAAAATAGGTTCTATCACCAACTTCAAAATATTAATAACTTTATATGCTCATGTCAAGTTGCTCAACTCTAAAACACAATTCTAAGTCCATGGTGTCGTCCGAATCTTCTTAGCTAGTCTCTCCTTTGCTAAGGGTATCGGCAACGACTTTTGCTTCTCCAAATGATAGCACTTTTCCAAGTCATAAAACATTGAAGGCTTCAATCCAACAATGATGTCATAAGCTCAAAACCATCTTAGTGAAGATATCCTTTAGACTCGAATACTAGCATCAGGCCACATATCTGTATCAGATATTCAACTTTGGTCATGCAGATTCGAATATGTTATCGGACTTTGAATAACCGGATTAGATATGGACTATCCATTTTGTTTCTGAACCCTCCAAATTTATATAGACTATCCGATCCATTTGGTTTCTAAATCTCTTGGGATGGACCAAAGGACAGATTATCCATTCTGTTTTCATCTCTGGCAACCAGTGTCGACTATGTGGCCAATCCAAGCATCACTGTCCTTAAACCTATACTTCCTCAGTTCCAACTTATAAGTCGCTTTGACTTTTATAATACATCCAATATATGTCCAGATATATATAGCAAAATAGATGTATAAAAAAGTCAAAGCGACTTCTTATTCTGAACGCTGGGAGTACATAACAACGACTAACAAGAGGGCATCCTTTGAATTGGGACGGGGTCCAAGCTGGCTAGACCAAATATATAGTAGACTCAAGCAAAGGCAATGTGTGTGTAGGGCTTTTGTTGGGCAATGAAATCAATCGTGGCAGCCAGAAAGTGGCAACGTGCCACATTTAGATGGTGTCTTTGTCTCCCAAAAGCACGAGCACGTTGAAATTGCAGAAAGGAAGCTGATACATTTACAACGTACCCTGTCTCCCCCAAAGGCCAAAGCTGGAGTTCAGCAAATGGCGGCCATCAATGCAACTCATGGGAATCTTGATTTCCCTCCACATCCTTGTGCTCTCTTTTCTGGGCAAACTTCTTTGAGCAGCTCACATCATATAGGTCTGCAGATCATATATAGCGTCCTCTCGCTCGTTAAATCGAAGCCAGCCTCCAAGGAAAGGGATGAACAAAGATGGAGAGTGCAATAATGGTTTTGGTACTCAAGGAGAAAAAAAAAGAAGGTGATCCAATAAAAAGGTATACAAAGGGCTATGTATTGTTGGCATGAATATAATATAAGCTAACCTCACTGTGCTAAATTCTGAAAATATCCATATATGTGTAACATTTAATCTTCTATCTAAAGAAGTACACCAAAGATCAGATCATCTGAATACATACACAAGAGAAGATGACGAGATGGAATAAATAAGGTGCTTTCTCCATCATCTAGGTGCTCTTTGATTCATCAAGGCTTCGCAACCCAAACTTGGAGAGAGGAGGAAAATGTATGAATTTTCATGCAGGGTACTTATTTTTTGTTCCTTTATTAAATAAAGTTTTCATATCTTTGTAGTCATCAAGGAACAAGAAAAAGTACACACACTCATGGGTGGCCTCTGTAATAGAACTGTCTAATTTATAAGAGCACAAGTCCAATAGCAACCACCGAGGCAGTCAAACCATCACACTTGAGCACATATAAATCTGGTAATCCGTCGAGTATCGCGAAGGATCTCGAATCAACCAACATACAAGCCAAGATCATACATGATTCAATATAACCAGTCACATGTTACATCACAATTCACAAATAGTTCACCATTTCTCACATACATCGGAGTTCACATACTTATTACAAACCAAGTTTAAATAGCGGAAGCAAAGTAGTTTAACATCAACATCACACGTAGTTCAATACATAGCCAGTTTTCATAGTCATCTCCAACAAAAGCACAAGGGTGAGATGATAAACAGAATGACCATGCCCATGGTCCTATTCCTCCTCCACTATAGGAGCAAAGCAGTGCTTGCAGTAGCCGTGGTACATAACATTATCTGCAACAATGGGAATAAAACCCTGAGTACAAGAAGGTACTCAGCTAGACTTACCCATCAACAACTAAAATACTAAGACACCAAGGAGTATGCAAGGCTTTATAAGTAGATCTGGTAGACATTATTTGCATGAAAAGCATTAGTTGTCCAATATCTTTTAAACTGTGAATCACCAATTATTAATCCTATCTCATACTAGATTAGCAACTATCATATGCCAAACATGTTGGTACCGTTAAGCCAATACAATAATAACCATATCAAGTTGAGCTCTTTCATAACTTCATAACCAACACTTACATCAATTACTACGATGAAGTGTACTCCTGTCAAGTTCTCACTATCCGGGAGAGACGGCGATTCGAATCGATTCCTTTCTAGCTGGGGAATTATTCCTAACACACACCCATACTTCCCCCATCGGGGTCATATCAGGTCACCTTTGGTACAACTCAAGTCCAAATCCCGTGTAAGACCTGCGCTGCACCGTCAAAGATACTACCAATCTGCCAGGAAGCTTGGGACTCGAACCCGCCCTTGGACTCACGCCATTGGTTCTCCGCACATCCTTACTACCTCCAAGGTGCGCACTTTAACTGCTCGTGTCCCCGGCCTGAGTTGAGCTACTCGGCTTCGCGGTTGGAACAACTTATCCGGCCAACTGTGTGAGAGGTATGCGTTCAACATGACAAGATGACCTCCAACGACCGGTCCTTAAACGACACAGACGGAATCACTATGATTACCACCAACATAAGACTCCACCTGGTCTCCAATTAATCAATAAGACTCCACCTGGTCTCCAATTAATCAACAACACCAAGTTATGTTCCGCGATAGCACAATATAGCCAACCGTGATCAAGTTATCGCCTATGGCTCGCAGGTGATAGAAAATCACCCGACTTCTACCGGTCTAAGCATAGCTAAGCATAAGGAGCGTTCCTGAACATAAATAGGATTCAGGGTAGATATTTTAGGACAAGGAAAGGTAACATACAGAAAGTATTTCCAAACAACTCCTATTTAATCACTACAAGCTAATTCAAACTCTATCCTAACCAAAATAGGCAATCTTTCCAGATATGTCTAGAAATTCCAGAGAACAAGTATTTTGGGAGACCAAACTCAAACAGCTATGACTCCTAAACCATTTGACATCTTGCCCTTAAATTTTGACACAAGATAGATGAAGAAGTTCCCTACAACTTTGTTATTAACCATTTTTATAGTAAACTTCATTTTGACTATACAAAATACCCAACAACAGAATCTGTCCAGAAATACATCTAAATTGAATTATAGAGCAATAATATTTTCACAGCATATAAAATCTTAAATTAAGCAACACTATTGGTATCAACAGTTCAGGAATAACAAATACACTCTAGAAAACATAATGGTCAAGACCAATTTAATTATTTAAATGCCTTTATTAATTTAATTAAATAATTAGGTGAAATAATAAACATATATCAAATATGCACAGTAAATTCTCAGAAAATTATAGTAGCTTCCAAGTTCTCCTAGTAGGCTTCTATACAAATTTCATACCATTTCAACATGTGTAGCATCCTCTAAAAAAATGACAAGCTAGCAAGGTTTATTTTAATGAAATAGTTAACCCTATAGAAAAGTGTCAAACAATAGATTTTATATTTTTTTAGCTTCATTCTAGTACCATAACACTGTACAAAAATTTGCATGACAATATGTTACTTATTTTTATCCTTATGAATTTCCTTAGAAAACACCATTTATTAAAAGATAAATAGAAAGACCTTACTCCAATCAAGTTTACTGCAAGTTTAGTATTTTTCTTAGCTATGGCATGTCAACACAAGATCAGCAAAATTTGAATCACAATTTTATCACTTTCCTAGCTCAAGTTATATATTTTACAAGATTGCAAACATTCAAAAAACACTTATCTAGCTACATTTTATTCAATTTGAAAAATACCAGAAACAGTGCATTTAATATTTTTATAAAATACTACACTTCATTAGTAATCCAACAAAATTTGGTTCACCAAAATTGGACACTCCTAGCTCTAGATATGAATTTTTGAAACAAGCATTCAAATCTGTGAAAATAATTCAGAAAATCAACTAATACTCAGACTAACAGATGGGGCCCGCTGGTCAGTGGGACCCAGACGTCAATGACGCAAGAACAGAGGAGATGCTCTGACCAGCGATATCTCACCGGCAGCGAGATCACCGGCGACGACGATAACACCTACGTGCTCGTCTCAACAAGCCGCGTCGATAGGTGTGCTCGGCTAGCCTGGAAGCTCAATGGAAGTAGCTCGCCGACGGCAATGGCAGACGGCGGTGGTCGCGCGGCGGTACATTGGCGTCCTTCGGCCGCCATATGCTCCGGTGAGGTGCTCTACAGCTACGTGGTAACCTATTGGAGCTAACCTAGGTGACTAGGGTCCCGGTGATGTGACTGCGAGCTCTGACCGCGTGCATGCCCGCGCGGCGGCGCACGAAACACGGCGGTGCTCACGACGTTCTAGCTAAACGACGGCGAGAGGTGGGTCTCCATCATGCTAGACGCTAGGTCTAGGCTTACACATCCTAATGCGTGCAAAAGAGACAGAAGGCAATGACTCAGCTCGGTGACGGCGAGCTCGATTGCCACAGCGGCAATGGCGGCCACGATGGGAGCGGCGGCGCGTTCCTGCACGACCACACAGTAGCATCAAGCCAAACTCCTACCTAAGCGTAAGTACCACAAGGCGACTATAGACCAACGAAGAGGAGGACAGGAGGTGCGGTGGACAGGAGAAACCACGGTGAGCCGAGCGCACAGTGGCGCTCCGACGATGGCGCGGTGGCGTCGAAGCAAAATACGACCTTACCCTGGCTCTACAAGAGGGGCAAGCTGGTTAGAGTGGAAGAGGTGACTATGGCGGAGTTGCTGGTGAACTTAATTGGACAATGGTGCAGCGACGATGGCGCAACGCGGTGGCGGAGCACGGTGGCGGCAATGGTGAGCACGGTGCTTCGGTGGCGGGTGCGAGAGCGAGTGAAGGATAGGAAATGAGTGACAGCGAGCAGATGGGCGTGTTGCAGTGATATTGAAGCTCACCCCATCCTGACTAGTGGGACCCACCCCAGTGCACGACCACCAGATGGCGAGTGCGCCCTACGACTATCGGCCACCACCGGCCTGCCCAAATCGACATGAGCCTGATTCAGCTCAACTGAACCCGTTCCCTTCCTCACTCTCGATCTCTCAAACCATCGTGATTCAGCAAAAACTGTAATAATCAAAATTGTAGAGCTTCATGAGTACTCCAAGTTTGCTTAAATGAGTTTGGTCTAAATCGGCCTCGTTTACGAGCTACAGCACGACAAACATCAGCACATTAAAACTCTGCATTGATTTTTGTGAGCATGATTTGACCATGTTAAGCATAGAATTAGACCTTGACCCAAAAATAAAAGTTGTTGCTCTAGTCAAGTACTACAACTTTGCTAACGGGTGCACTGCCATGTAAACACTCTATGCTATAGTTCAACTTAGGTCAAACATACAACTTGAAAATAGTAAGTTACAGTATAACCATGACTTAGAGGCCAAATTGGTCCAGGTCATGAATACCAAAGTTGTTCCATATGACATTCTAAACATGATTAGGGTACCCCTAAGGTTCCTCAAGCATTTTATACATTGGTCACATGTAAAACCTAGCATATGTGAGGCATTTAGTGACAACACATGCAATATAAGCAATCATAGAGATAAAATTTGAGATGCTCATACTCATGAATGATCAATGATGCTCGTGCTCATGCAATGCCAATACTAAATGCATGCTTAACACCTAGGGTGTTACAGCCCTTCCCCCCTTAAAGAAATCTCGTCCCGAGATTTGTACGACCTACCATCTCTCGTAGAAACCCGAATAGACCTCATGAAGATAGTCCTCCCGCTCCCACGTAGCGTCTTGCTCACTATGGTTATTCCATACCACCTTGTAGAATTTAATAACTTTGCTACGGGTCACTCTTTCCATTTCTTCAAGCACTCGAATAGGTCTTTCTTCATAGGTCAAATCTGACTGAATCTTGACACTAGCGGGTTCAATAACTTCTTCGGGCACATGAAAACATTTCTTGAGTTGGGAGACATGGAAAACATTGAATATAGCTCTCATTTCCGTAGGTAACTGGAGTTTGTAGGCTATGGGTCCTTTTTATGCAATGATCTAATATGGACCGATATACCTAGGAGCAAGTTTTCATCTCACTCCAAACCTTTGTACTTTCTTCATTAGGGACACCTTCAGATACACATAATCTCCAATTTGGAACACAATAGGATTTCTCCTTTTATCTGCATAACTCTTTTGTCTTGATTGAGCAGCTTCTATATGTTGTTGAATGATTTGAACTCGTTCTTCAGCTTCCTTGACAAAGTCAATCCCATAATACCTTCTTTCACTAGGCTCAATCCAATTCAGAGGGGTCCTACACTTACGACCATATACAGCTTCAAACGGAGCCATCTTAATGCTCTCTTGATAGCTATTATTGTAGGAGAATTCAGTCAAAGGTAACCAATCCTCCCATGAACCCATGGAAGAAATCACACATGCTCTCAACATATCTTCTAAGATCTGATTCACACGCTCAGTTTGACCAGCTGTCTGAGGGTGATAAGCAGAGCTATGAATCAATGTGGTACCTAAGTACTTGTGCAGGTGTTCCCAAAAATTATTAACAAATTGGGGCCCTCGATCTGATACAATACTCTTAGGTACTCCATGCAATCTTATAATTTGCTCAATGTATAACTTTGCATATTGATAAGGTCGACACTTGACATTGATAGGAATAAAATGTGCAGACTTGGTGAGACGGCCAACAATTACCCATATAGAATCATGACCCTTTTGAGTGGTTGGAAGTCCGACAATAAAATCCATACTAATGTCCTCCCATTTCTAACTTAGAATAGACAGTGGCTAAAGTAACCCTACTAGTTTCATATGAATGGCCTTAACTCGGCAATAGTTATCACATCTAGCAACGTATGCCGCAATTTCTTTCTTCATTTTTTGTCCACCAAAATAGGGTCTTCAAGTCTTTGTACATCTTGCTGCTACCTAGGTGAATGGATAGCTTGGAAGAATGAGCTTCCTCTAGAATTTGGTTTCTCAACTCCCTATCTTTTGGCACTACAAGTCGATCTTTAAACCATAGAACGCCATTCTCATCCAATCGAAACTGCTTGCTTTCTTCTTCTTTAATATGGAATATACCAACATCAGTCTTTTGGAGCTCAGTGAGTTTTGACTCTAGAGAGCAACCAACAGTGAGATTGTGTAAGACTACCGGATGCAATAAGTTGAAACCATCTTTCAACAAGGAATTACAATGATACTTCTGGCTTAAGGCATCGGCAACCACAGTGGGCTTTCTCGGATGATAATGCACTTCCAAGTTGTAATCCATGATCAATTCCAACCATTTGCGCTGCCTCATGTTCAACTCAGGTTGAGTGAAAATGTACTTAAACCTTTTGTGATTAGTGTAGATGTGGCAAACATTACTAAGAAGGTAATGTCTCCAAATTTTTAGAGCATGGACAACTGCTACTAGCTCAAAATCATGAGTTGGATAATTGACTTCATGTTTTCTCAATTGGCGCGAGGCGTAAGCAATGACTCTACCTTCCTACATTAAAACACACCCTAAACTGGTACCTAAGGCATCACAAAATACATCACATGGTTTCTCAATGTCAGGTTGCGCTAAAACAGGAGCAGTAGTTAGCAGAGTCCGCAAAGTGTGAAAAGCTGCTTCACACTCTGGTGTCCATATAAACTTTTCATCCTTCTCAAGTAGCCTCATTATAGGCTTGGCTATCTTGGAGAAATCTAGGATAAACCAACGATAGTATCCGGCTAGACCAAGGAAACTTCAAACCTCATGAACAGAGGTGGGAGCTTTCCAATCCAACACTTCTTGCACTTTAGATGGGTCTACAAAAATTCCATCTTCAGATAATACGTGACCTAGGAAAGGTACCTTCTTCAACCAAAACTCACATTTACTAAACTTTGCATACAACTTATGCTCTCTTAGTCTCGACAACACCACTCTCAAGTGCTCCTCATGCTCTTCTGCCGTCTCTGAATAAATCAAGATATCATCAATGGATACAACCCCGAACTTGTCAAGTTCGGGCATGAACACCGAGTTCATCGAATACATGAAATAGGCAGGAGCATTGGTCAATCCAAAGGACATGACTAAATACTCATAAAGGCCATACCTAGTGGAAAAAGCCATCTTAGGTATGTCTTCCAGCCTAATCCTAATTTGGAGATAACCTGACCTCAAATCAATCTTTGAGAACACTTTTGCTTTCGTCAATTGATCAAATAAGACATCAATGCGAGGCAAAGGATATTTGTTCTTGATAGAAACAGCATTGAGTGGTCGATAGTCCACACACATCTGCAAAGACTTGTCCTTCTTTTTCACGAATAAAGCCGGACAACCCCATGGTGACGAACTAGGGCGAATGAGATCCTTTTCTAAGAGTTCTTGCAATTGGATCTTCAATTCTGCTAACTCATTAGGTGGAATTCTATACGGTCTTCGTGAAATGGGTGTGGTACCCAGTAACAATTCTATCTTGAACTCTATCTCTTTGTCCGGTGGTAACCCCGGCAATTCATCAGGAAAGACATCTGGAAACTCACATACTATAGGAATATCAGCAAGGGCCACAGGCTGGATAGCATTGGCCACATTTTGGAGATCAAACTCCTTAGGAAGGGGTACTAGAAAAGCATTGTTATTCTTGGGGTCTCTCAACATAATGGTTCTAGTCGATGTATCGATAAGGACACCATGGTTCTTCATCCAATTCATACCCAAGATCACATCTATACCCAATCCCGATAATATCACTAGATTTGCAGTATACTCTCGTTCACTTATTTGGATAAGTACATCTTTAACTATCTGATTGGTAGAAATGTTACTCCCGGCTACACTTATACAATAACCACATTTGTCTACTACAAATATTTTCTGATCATGCTTGGATGCAAATGTTGGACTCATGAATGAATGCGAAGCTCCAGAATCAAACAGAACGACTGCAGGATGATGATTCACAAGAAACATACCAGCTGTGACAACCTCGCTAGAGGGAATCTCTTCCATGGTGGTGTAATGCACATACCCCGGGCGTGCATTTGCAGTTGCTGGCCTCTGATTGTTCTTCTTGGGGAAAGGGCACTCCCTCGCCCAATGACCAGTCTTGTTGCAATTGAAACATGGTTGATTGTTAGGTGGTGCCTTCGAGTTGCCTTGTCCTACAGCACCCTTAGATGGTAGAGCAATAGAGTATGCCCGACGATACCCTTTATTCGCTTGGCTTGGCTGGGCCTTCTTCTGAGGTGGCCAGTATTTTGGAGCAGGTGGGTGGTATTGGGTTCTTGCCACCACTGGAGCTCTCTGTTGAGATGCACCAGCTTCAAAGCCCCTCTTGCGGCACTTGGATGCAGCATAAATATTATTATGATTCTCTTGTGTGAGCGCATCACTTATGAATTCGTTGTAGGTCACACTCTTGTTATTTGCTAGAGTCTTCATCAACTTTGGACCTAGTCCTCTCTTGAAGCTTGCAATCTTCTTAGCATCGGTATTCACAAACTCAGGCGCATACCTAGAGAGGTTGTTCAAGGCATGCAAGTACTCAGTGAGACTTTTGATGCCCTGAGTAAGCCTCATAAACTCTGTATGTTTCATGCTCAATAGACCTAGGGGAATATGATGCCCCCTGAAAGTAGTCTTAAACTCATTCCTAGTAACCTAAGCATTAGCAGGGAGGGTAGACAAGTAATGAGTCCACCAAATGCCTGCTGGACCATGCAACCGATGTGAGGCATACTCAGCCTTCATATGCTCTGTAACTCTCAAGAGATGAAACTTCTGCTCAATGGTATTGAGCTATTCATCGACTTACAATGGCTCTTCCGCCTCCTTAAAGATAGGAGGTTTAGTGTCCAAAAAGTCCTTGAAATCACTGAACTGATTCGTTTTGGGTCCCTAGTGTAGGTCCCGTCCCCATCCACGAACGGTGTTCTACGCAAGCCCACGTAGAACTTCCCCCGTAGACTGTTGGGTCTCCATGAGTTGTGCCATCATTTCCATCGGCGTGGGGTGCAGTGGTGGTGGGAGATCATCATCACCATCACGACTGGTACCAGCCCCTCCGCGAGTGCGAGTCATTTGCAAAGTTGCAACAACAAGTGATTATTGGATGATGTCAAGAGATTGCAGAAGAATTGTATAATCATGCCATACTATAATTACTGGAGAGAATCATAAATTCATACAATAACACAGAGGCACAATAATTCATTTCCACAACATAACATCACCAAATGAATCACTTATCGTACTCGCAACGTGTTCCGTACATGCCAAATTTTTCTTGAAAAAAACAACTGGAAATTCATTAAAAAGTACCATCACCACATGTAGTATATGCACGGTTCCAATAACATCGAAGAGGGGTACATCATGAAATTGAAACCTAAATTATGAGTTCATTACATAAGGATCAAAGATAAAGAGCTAACGCATCTAGCTAGTTATTATAGCTAAGCTACTCCTCGGGGTGGTCGTTGTCGATGTCGGACACACCATCACCCTGGTCGTCCTCAAAAGGCTCAACCTCTTCATCTTCGGGCTCCTCCTCGGCGTTCACCTTCATGCCATCATCCTCAGCAATCAACACATTGGGATCTTCTTCAACCATTGGAGCTGGAGGAAGAATTGACCATGTTGTTGAGATGATGAACATCTAGCTGAAGCTCCTCAATCTAGGGTATGAGTTCCTGCTCTCTGTGATAAAACTCCATTGCCTGCCAAGCAACCTGAAACATAGTCCTGATTCTAGTTGCCTCCCTAGTTTCTGCAAGGCGAATGACCTCGTCCCTCTCAGTACGGACGTCCTGTAACTTAGCCCTAGCTGCATCTCTTTCAGCAATAGCATGAACAAACTAACTCCGACAGGCGTCCAAGGCTGTCATGTAATTACCGATCTCATTCTGAGCTACTCTAACTGCCCTTTGGTGCCTGCACACGCGTCCTCACATCCTGCGCTGTGCAGCCTATGCTCTTTGGAGCTCTTGCATACAGTTGATGTAGCTATCTTGGCGAGAGTAAAACATCCTCATAACTGCATACATGGCCCTCATTGCAGCATTACTACTTCCTACTCTTTCATCCCGGTCTCTTACCAAAGCATTACCGCCTGGCTGGGTCCAAGCGGTCTATGATGCATCCACTCGAGAAAAAGATCCAATGGGCCCATTGACAAGCTCATCACCAAATTCCTGATAGATTTCGCTGAGAACTTCAAAAGCGGCCACTTGGGCACCGTCCCAAGGGGTCTATCCATCTAACTCAATACTCTATCCTTGCCACTGAGGGTTGCCCACATGAGCGGTGACAATGACCCGCACGTCATACCACCATTGTCCCTTAGTTACCACTTCGCTTCAAAAGTAACAAGGCGGTTCAGCATACCCGACAGAGTGCAGTACCCTCCACAGTAAGGTGGGAGTCCCAAACAATGCCAAAAAGGTGTCGCTAGCAACAGGTGCTCCTAGGACTGCCATCTGTAGCAAAATGTTACAATTAAGTGAGACCACGCGATTATAGAAAAGAGTTATTTAAAAATAAGATCAAGCAAGGGGGAAACAATGCAATGATATGAAGGAATAATGTATCATGATGTATGCTCGTTCTGTACGTCCTCACAAACTTAGAAAAATAAGTCCTAATGACATACGCGGTGGCATACATACGTTCTCTCGATATAATCGTAACTAAATGAGCTACACGTTTCGTTGTTAGTGTACCTACAAAAAAATTCATTTCAGCCCAACCCAATAGTTATATGTACAGAAAGGTAATTCTAGGCTCTAAGTTGAATATCAAGGATAGCAAGATATATATTAAAGCAGTAAACTAAATACTTCCATATATATATCCCATATATATACTTCTGTATCAAAGCTACCCGATGATCAATACACTATCCATAATTAAATATGCACCATATACACATGCAAGCATGCATATACAACCGTATCACAGCTAGCTCTCCCCGACCGCCCGCTCACTTCTTGCGGTCATGCCACTCATCAACTTACCTTCTTACTTGGCGTTGAGGCAATTCATCCATACATTACCACTCAAGTGAGTGGCACCCATACAATAGCACACCGTATGGATGATGAAAGTAAAATCCCCCATGTTAGTACTTAAATAGCCACCTAATAGTCCTTAACTAGGCGTAAAGGAGATGATCACTGGCATACTTTAGATTTTTATAAAATAAAACCTTTGTTTTAAATACACATATGACAAGTTTAATGTTGAACCTTGCTACGATGCCAGCTGTAACAGAACCGTCCAATTTATAAGAGCACAAGTCCAATAGCAACCACCGAGGCAGTCAAACCATCACACTTGAGCCCGTATAAATCCGATAGTCTGTCGAGTATCAAGAAGGATCTCGAATCAACCAACATACAAGCTAAGATCATACATGATTCAACCTAACCAGTCACATGTTACATCACAATTCACAAATAGTTCACCATTTTCTCACATATATCGGAGTTCACATAGTTATTACAAACCAAGTTTAAATAGCGGAAGCAAAGTAGTTTAACATCAACATCACACGTAGTTCAATACATAGCCAGTTTTCATAGTCATCTCCAACAAAAGCACAAGGGTGAGATGATAAACAGAATGACCATGCCCATGGTCCTATTCCTCCTCCACTATAGGAGCAAAGCAGTGCTTGCAGTAGTCGTGGTACATAACATTATCTTCAACAATGGGAATAAAACCCTGAGTACAAGAAGGTACTCAGCTAGACTTACCCATCAACAACTAAAATACTAAGACACCAAGAAGTATGCAAGGCTTTATAAGTAGATCTAGTAGACATTATTTGCATGAAAAGCATTAGTTGTCCAATATCTTTTAAACTGTGAATCACCAATTATTAATCCTATCTCATACTAGATTAGCAACTATCATATGCCAAACATGTTGGTACCGTTAAGTCAATATAATAATAACCATATCAAGTTGAGCTCTTTCATAACTTCATAACCAACACTTCCATCAATTACTACGATGAAGTGTACTCCTGTCAAGTTCTCACTATCCGGGAGAGACGGCGATTCGAATCGATTCCTTTCTAGCTGGGGAATTATTCCTAACACACACCCATACTTCCCCCATCGGGGTCATATCAGGTCACCTTTGGTACAACTCAAGTCCAAATCCCGTGTAAGACCTGCGCTGCACCGTCAAAGATACTACCAATCTGCCAGGAAGCTTGGGACTCGAACCCGCCCTTGGACTCACGCCATTGGTTCTCCGCACATCCTTACTACTTCCAAGGTGCGCACTTTAACTGCTCATGTCCCCGGCCTGAGTTGAGTTACTCGGCTTCATGGTCGGAACGACTTATCCGGCCAACTATGTGAGAGGTATGCGTTCAACATGACAAGATGACCTCCAACGACCGGTCCTTAAACGACACAGACGAAATCACTATGATTACCACCAACATAAGACTCTGCCTGGTCTCCAATTAATCAACAACACCAAGTTATGTTCCGCGATAGCACAATATAGCCAACCGTGATCAAGTTATCGTCTATGGCTCGCAGGTGATAGAAAATCACCCGACTTCTACCGGTCTAAGCATAGCTAAGCATAAGGAGCATTCCTAGACTTAAATAGGATTCAGAGTAGATATTTCTAGACAAGGAAAGGTAACATGCAGCAAGTGTTTCTAAATAACTCCTTTCACGTAATGCAGCAATACGAGTAACTTAGGTGATATTAATAAAATAGGAAGACTTATAATGCTCTAGGGCTTGCCTTTCACGAATGTGGCAGGCTGGTGATCTAGGCGCTCAAGAAGATGATTAGCTTTAGGCTCTCCTTCTCCTAGAATCTCCTGGTGTTGCACCTCTTGGTTCTCCTCTTGTGGATCAGCTTCGAGTTCCACCAACATGATCTCTTCGGTTGCACCTATTGTATGCATATGCATAAGTAAGTTCCATGAATGCATAAGAAGGATCATGGATGATGTGACCTAGGAATGTACATGCTGTGATAATGATGTTGAGTTATACAAATGATAACAACGCTAATTCCTTGTTTGCTGAGAAGGTGCATAACTCTTCTCTATCCATTTCCAATATTCATCACAAGGCAATTTCTGAGCTATACACAATAGTTACAAGTTTAAATCATAACTGTAGTTCTACCTATCCAAATACTATGATCTTAGACTTTCTGAAAATCTTATAAAATTGCCTACAACTCTTATTTAATCACCACAAGCTAATTCAAACTCTATCCTAACCAAAACATGCAATCTTTCTAGCTCTGTCCAAAAATTTTAGAGAACAAGCATTTTAGGAGACCAAGCTCAAATAGCTATAACTCCTAAACCATTTGGCCTATTGTCCAAAAATTTTGACACAAGATAGATGAAGAAGTTCCCTACAACTTTTTTATTAACCATTTTTACAGTAAACTTCATTTTCAATATGCAAAATACACAACAACAGAATCTGTCCAAAAATCCATCTAAATTGAATTATAGAGCAATAATATTTTCACAGCATATAAAATCTCAAATTAAGCAACACCGTTGGTATCAATAGTTCAGGAATAACAAATACACTCTAGAAAATATAATGGTCAAGCCCAATTTAATTATTTAAATGTCTTTATTAATTTAATTAAATAATTAGGTGAAATAACAAACATATATCAAATATGCACAGTAAATTCTCAGAAAATTACAGTAGATTCCAAGTTCTCCCAATTGGCTACTGTATAAATTTCATACCATTTCAACATGTGTAGCATCCTCTACAAAAATGACAAGCTTGCAAGATTTATTTTAGTGAAAATAGTTAACCCTATAGAAAAGTGTCAAACAATATATTTTATATTTTTCTTAGCTTCATTCTAGTACCATAACACTGTACAAAAATTTGCATGACAATATGTTACTTATTTTTATCCTTATGAATTTCCTTAGAAAACACCTTTTATTAAAAGATAAATAGAAAGACCTTACTCCAATCAAGTTTACTGCAAGTTTAGTATTTTTCCTAGCTAGAGCATGTCAATACAAGATCAGCAAAATTTGAATCACAATTTTATCACTTTCCTAGCTCAAGTTATACATTTTACAAAATTACAAACATTCAAAAAAGCACTTATCTAGCTACATTTTATTCACCTTGAAAAATACTAGAAACAGTGCATTTCATATTTTTATAAAATACTACACTTCATGAGGAATCCAACAAAATTTGGTTCACCAAAATTGGACACTCCTAGCTCTAGATATGAACTTTTGAAACAAGTATTGAAATATGTGAAAACAATTCAGAAAATCAACTAATACTCAGACTGACAGATGGGGCCCGCTGGTCAGTGGGACCCAGACGTCAGCGACACGAGAACAGAGGAGATGCTCCGACCAGCGATATCTCGCCGACGGCGAGATCACCAGCAACGACGACAACACCTACGTGCTCGTCTCATCAAGCCACATCGATAGGTGTGCTCAGCTAGCCTGGAAGGTCACCGGAAGTAGCTCGCCGATGGCAATGGCGGACGACGATGGTCGCGCAGCGGTACGCCAGCGTCCTCCGGCCACCATATGCTCCGGTGAGGTGCTCTACAGCTACGTGGTAACCTATCGGAGCTAACCTAGGTGACTAGGGTCCCGGTGATGTGATGGCGAGCTCTGACCGCGTGCATGCCCGCGCGGCGGCGTAGGGAGCACGGCGGTGCTCACGGCGTTCCGGCGAGACAGCGGCGAGAGGCGGGTCTCCATCATGCCAGATGCTAGGGCTAGGCTTACACATCCTAACGCGCGTGAAAGAGACAGAAGGCGATGACTCCGCTCGGCGACGGCGAGCTTGATTGCCACGGTCGCAATGGCGGCCATGGCGGGAGCGGTGGCGCGTTCCTGCACGACCACGCAATAGCGTCAAGCCAAACTCCTACATAAGCATAAGTACCACAAGGCGACTATAGACTGACGAAGGGGAGGACAGGAGGTGCGGTGGACAGGCGCAGCCACGATGAGCCGAGGGCGCGGCGGCGCTCCGACGATGGCGCGGTGGCGGCGAAGCAAAATACGACCTTACCTTGGCTCTACAAGAGGGGCAAGCTGGTCGGAGTAGAAGAGGTGACTACGGCGGAGTTGCTGGCGAACTTAATTGGACAATGGTGCAGCGACGATGGCGCTACGCGGTGGCGGAGTACGGTGGCGGCAATGGCGAGCGCGGTGCTTCGGTGGCGGGTGCGAGAGCGAGTGAAGGAGAGGAAATGAGTGAGAGCAAGCAGATGGGCGCGTTGCGGCGATATTGAAGCTCACCCCGGCCTGACTAGTGGGACCCGCGCAGGCATATGGCCGCCAGATGGCGAGCGCGGACTGTGACGGTCGGCCACCACCGGCCTACCCAAATCGGCATGAGCTTGATTCAGCTCGACTGAACCCGTTCCCTTCCTCACTCTCGGTCTCTCAAACCAGCGCGATTCAGCAAAAACTGTAATAATCAAAATTGTAGAGCTTCATGAGTACTCCAACTTTGCTTAAATGAGTTTGGTATAAATCAGCCTTGTTTACGAGCTACGGCACAACAAACATCGGTACATTGAAACTATAACGCAGTTAAGACTTAGAAAAATTTTAAGTCTTCATAACAGCATTGCATTGATTTTTGTGAGCACGATTTGACCATGTTAAGCACAGAATTAGACCTCGACCCAAAAAATAAAAGTTGTTACTCTAATAAAGTACTACAACTTTGCTTAAGGGTACACTGCCATGCAAACACTCTATGCTATAGTTCAACTTAGGTCAAACATACAACTTGAAAATAGTAGATTACACTATAACCATGACTTAGAGGCCAAATTGGTCGAAGTCATGAATACCAAAGTTGTTCCATATGACATTTCTAAACATGCTTAGGGTACCCCTAAGGTTCCACAAGCATTTTATACATTGGTCACATATAAACCCTAGCATATGTGAGGCATTTAGTGACAACACATGCAATATAAGCAATCATAGAGATAAAATTTGAGATGCTCATGCTCATGAATGATCATGATGCTTGTGCTCATGCAATGCCAATGCTAAATTCATGCTTAACACCTAGGGTGTTACAGCCTCTAGATGGGTGACAACGATAAGGATCAGGTGAAGCCATATGCTAGAGATGTTACCGCCGTTGAGTCCAATAAACTGAGAGGCTCATGAGGGAAATCCCAGCTGATGCTGCTTCCACCACTTTGTTTATATATGTGCTGCAACCTATATGTTTCCACTTTCCAGTAAGTTAATTAATTATGTTTAGATGTTGGCTAGTTAATTAGGTATGCCGATTACACCAAATACACTACAAGGATTTAGTCTTGACTGAATGATGCTGGAAAGTTAATATGTTACTCTCTCTGCCCCAAAAATACATGCATGTCATTCTAATTTTGTCTTAAGTCAAATTAAGTTTTATCAAGTTCATACAGAGGAATACAGATATTTATATTTCCAAATAAGTACATTAGATTCATCATGAAACATATTTGCATAGTATACTTATTTGATTCCATAAATGATGATATTTTTTATAGACTTCGTCAAACATAAAATATTTTGATTTAGGACAAAAGAGTGATATGTATTTTTGGGACAAGGGTATAGCCTATCATCAGTAGTTCCCAATTTATATGTGGCCACAACTAAGCTATAACACACAAACTCAGTTAGAATTGGTTCGTTACTATATATTAGCCTGTTTATATGTTATATGTACATTAGAAACATGTTTCGGTTGGATTTATGTTGATTAAAGACAACTAAGCTATAACACAAGCTTGTGATGCAATGTTCTCTAATCTTGTGCTGTCGGTTAGTTTGTTTACTCCTGTTTGTCATGCCTTTGGATAATCTAGTGTTAGTATCCAAAGCTTCCTCTGGGCTGTGTGAACCTATTGCTTTTGGCTTTTGTTGTTTCAAGGCACACTTCTTTTATAATTTGCAAGAAATGCTTGAATGAATTGATCAGCTAGCAGAAACTTCCGTGGTTAGGTTGTCCTGATGTTGCTTAGTTAACAAAGTGATAGTTAACAAAGTGATACCCATCTTTATCTTCAAGGTACTACGGTCTGACCTTTATTTGGAACTGGAAAAGTGGTAAACTAAGTTGCAAATCCCTGAGGTACATGTGCATTTGCCGTTAGCGTTACAATACTGAGGTAAATGTGGATATTAAAAGCTTTTCTTCATATCTTCAAATTTTGGATTCGGATCGAAGAAATACCCACGCCATTCTTTTACCCTGTTTTTTTGTTACTGATATAGAGGTCTTGCCCTGTGACTCTGAGAGAGGTCTGAAATCACACCCAAAAGATGCTTGAAATTGACCCAAAACAGATCTACAACTCTACTCTCAGATTGTAAGAATTGGATGACGACCCGTGTTACAAATCGGGTGACCTGGTCAGGTATGAAAACCGGGTGGTCACGTATGAAAACTGGGTATTACAAATCGGGTGACCTGGTTAGGTATGTCTTTGATGCAACTTAGCAGAAAAAATGCATGAGAACTCTGAATATGACATGCAAACCATGTTGTGTGCAAGGAGCCACCGTGATTTTGGATTGTTTCAAAGTAATATACTTAATTACTAGGCCCGCAAGTATGCTTAGCCATACTCCTTGTTCTGTTGGAGTCTAATTACTATGGGGTTGTCAAATACCCGCTATTGCGTCTCATTTTCTTATAGTCTAACACCTGAAAGTCTTATTTGTTTTTTAAATATATCCCCATGTGTCCATTATTGATCAACTGGTGTACATAGTTTTGTATAGCCAGAGAGTTTTATCACAGTTTGGAATATTTATTATTATGCCTGATCCCACTTTTTGTACAAAAAATACACAAGATCCAACCTTTTATCATAGTTTGGAATATTTATTATTATGCCTGATCCCACGCTTTTTGTAAACAAATAATATCCAACATTTTCTCACAGTTTGGAATATTTATTATTATGCCTGATCCCACTTTTTTTTAAAAAAAAAACAAGATCCCACCTAGGAGGAATTAGGTGGTTTTCACTAATCATTAATCATTATCATTAACGAGAAAAAATAGGGACCCAAAAGTCAAAAGGGGACTTGAACCTATGTGGTTGGGTATACATCCACATCTCCCACCCATCCAACCTCCTCCTTATCACCACTGCTCCTTATCCTAGTTTTCCCTAAGAGTTTGGGTACAATTGCTACACTACGTGTTCTCCTACTCTCTCTTGAGTTTTGGCACAATTTATTCATGCGTGGAGAATGATGGACATAGGATTTTGAAACTAGGTTTGCTAAGCCACAGGAAAGATGTTTCAACTTGTATATTTTAGAAGGAAATTTTAGAGGGAAATCTAGCTTGATGAATTAAGTTCGTGATGAACATCAAGGAATTGTATGACAACGTTTCACGGTGGATTAGGCTCAATCATGTGTACTTTGACTCAACTATCAATATATATATATGATGCCAAAAAGAGTGTAGACCCGCCCCTGACGTTGCAGGTCAAACAACCATATTGGTTGGTCAACGGCCATTTGGGAATATAAAAACACATAAAACTTGCATACATTTCACTACTGGAATCTGGCTTTTTTCTGTGGGTGCAAAAACACACAGAAAAATGCGAATACCGTCAGAAAAATATTTTTCTGACGGTGTACCCTCAGAAAAATACCCACAGAAATATAATGACAGAAAAATTCAATTGTTCTGTGTGTTCACCGTCAGAAATAATTTTTCTGTGGGTGTTACACGCACAGAAAAATTGCGTTCGCCCAGATTAAAACTAATTTTTCTGTGTGTTAATCCACACAGAAAAAAGAAATAAACGCACAGAAAAACACATTTTTCTGTCGGTCTAGGTAAACTCACAGAAAAATTCATTTCGCCCAGATTAAAAAAATATATTTCTGTGTAACCATACAGTACTTTCTTACTTTCTGTACATGACCAACAAGGTTTCATTCAAATAATACACAAATCAGTAGTTCATCATGAAACACAAAATTTGCTCCATACATTTTATTTGAAATCTATGCAAAATTTGTCAACTGTTGCAAAATTTTAACAGCATTTGCACCAAAATCCATAGAAACACATTTCATTTCAACAATTACGGCAGAGACATGTGTTGCTTTGCCGCTTCCTCACCCGGCAGACGTAGCCGTGAGGCTGCCGCTTGTGGAGTTGAGGCACTGGCTGTTCTTGCTGACATAGCAAGTTGTACTGCTTCACTTCCGCCGCACACAAGGATTGTTGAGCGTCCAGTCCAAGACAATGGATAGAATCAATAATTTGTGAGAAAAAAAGGAACAATAAATTGCACAATTTAGCACGAGCACGCACGAAGCGAAAAACTAATGGAGCAACACACGTGACACATTAGGGGAAGAAAAACATCAATCCACCAAACCGCATATCAGGACGCTGCCCAAAATCCTAATAACGAGAGAAAATTCCTGAACGCAAGCAGAGGGTGGCAAGCTTCAATCAAAGACAGGCAATACAGATCAGCAGACAAGCATCTAAATTAGGCAAGCCTTATAATTTAGGATTAAAAAGAAAAACCAATACAGTTTGGAAATTGGCTAACTTCCAGATGTCAAACTGCAAACCTAAGTACAACAGCATGAACACTAGACTGCATGGTTTACATCATCGACCAAGACAACGGTTTGAACTAACAATAGAGGAGAAGAACATTCTTCTAGAAGTTGAACCCATAATATTCCGTGTGAGAAGTTGAACCCATAATATTCCTATGTTACAACAAAAGCACCATCTAAAGGACCCAGCTTTTACAAATATATTGAATTAAGCATTGCCTTCAACAAATAATTAGCACGAGAAGGCTCGAGAAAGTAAGGCAGTGCAAAGGGACAGATCAGTTATATACTAGCACAAAGTACAACAGCATGAACACTAGACTGCATGGTTTATATCAGCAATGCTTGTATCAAAGACATCTACCATACACTAAGAAAAACACTAAAGACAAACTATGATACAAATCGAGGGCATCCTATTGAAGTCAAATGTTGAGAGAATCACACTTTGAGGTGCTACGCCAATCAGCGATTTCACAAAAAAAACATCCAATTTATTGCTAAGAAATAAGGGATTTCAGCAGGATAGGCATGTAGACACATAAGCATAGTAGTATTGTCAATCTAACATACTCTTGCAAGTGAATAAAATAAGTTTCTAAACAGGCCATTTGACATTGCTAACCACCTTGCAAGTGAATCATACATATTCAAATCAGATTGTTATATGGCAATAAAATAAGCTCATATTTATCAAGTGCAAGCAATCGGTTCTTACTACTGATTTTACACTTTTGGGGTCATCAAAAGTTGAGAAATCAAGTGCCAATCTTAGACTCGAAAAGGTTGGAACAATGTCGAGGCCAATTCAAAATCGATAAGGTATGCATTACTCAAAGTCTCGGTCTTAAACAATAATGAGATTAGATTATTGTACATAAACCACCGACCTCAACACAAGCTCAAGGTCATCGGTTCTTAGCATGCTTAATATGATATCATCATTGGCAAAAGTAAGTGAGGCCTCGACTTAACGATATGTTGGTACAATTTCCATATACTCAATCATAGGTGGTGCCAAGGCAAGGCAAAAACAGATAGAAGAAAACTAAGATCATGTCCCATGGTTTCTTTGTATCATGAGAATCATCTGAGAATGCACAAAAAACAAATTGCAGCCATCTCGAGTTTATTTTTATGTTGCATCATTGGCCAAATAGATATCAAGAGTTTGAACATCACAGTCATATCAAGAGATTGAACATTAGTGTCATAAATTTTAGATGCTTCAGCACAAAGAACCCTCACTAGAATCAGAGCTATGGACTTAAGCAAGACGCGGCTGCCACACCATAGGGTGCTCCTCCAGCGCCTAGGGTTAAGTAAACATCATCGACCAAGACAACGGTTTGAACTAACAATAGAGGAGAAGAACATTCTTCTAGAAGTTGAACCCATAATATTCCGTGTGAGAAGTTGAACCCATAATATTCCTATGTTACAACAAAAGCACCATCTAAAGGACCCATCTTTTACAAATATATTGAATTAAGCATTGCCTTCAACAAATAATTAGCACGAGAAGGCTCGAGAAAGTAAGGCAAAGGTAAAAGGGACGGATCGATTATATACTAGCACAGTAGTAGTGATGATATCTCAAAATAATAATAAGAAGAAAAAAAATCAGGTCACGAAATGAACAAAAAAACATGATGACATGCGCAGGTATTAACAGTTCTACTAGAGTTAGGACCCACTTATAGTACTCAAAGTCTCAATCTTAAACAGTCAGCGTAGATTAGCATGCAAAACCAGTGACCTGTGCATGGCATGTAGCCCAGGTACACAAAATACCAATAATAAGATGGTGATCAAATGATGTAGTATTCAACACATTGGCCTCAGATATCAGTTGCTCCTCGGTTGACCTTGAGCTTGGAGCATAAGAAACAAAGAGTAAGAAACAAAGTTCCAAAGATTACCTCAACACAAGCTCAAGGTCATCGAGTTCTTGGCATGCTTAATATGATATCATCATTGGCAAAGTAAGTGAGGCCTCGACAACGATATGTTATTACAATTTCTATACTCAATCATAGGTGACTTGCAAGACGAAAGCAAATGTAAACATGTAGATCAACAAAAATGTCGCCCAAATCTAAGTATCTAAGAACATGAACCCTAATATCGGTGGACGACAAACAAAATCCACAAATGATTCAACATAAATCACCGCACGCAGAGAGGCGGGGAGATGGGGGGCGGTGAGATATCTTGTCGAGCAATTTGGAGGACCAACACGAATCCGCCGGTGGAGGTTGACCGTATAGGTCAAGCGAGCTCGATGGGGAGGAAGAGGAGAGAGCGCACCAAACCCGGAGGAGGAAGGAGAGGCGCGAAATGGGGCCATAACCCTAGCCCAGTCCCTAGGGCGACAAGATCTCCACAAGAAGATCTGGGGGCAGCGGCGGCCGCCGCATGACAGTGGAAGAGAGGAGGGGAGGCAGATCTGGGGCGGCGGGCGGGCGAAGCTCCTTGGTGCGGCAGGAGGCGGATCTGGGGGAGGCGCCGCCATCCGGCCTTGCACGGCAGCCACCGCCGTCTTCCGAGGGAAGGAGGGAGGAGGGTAGGGAGGAGGGGTGGTGACCTCACCGATGGAGGAGGGGTGCCCCACACCGATGGAGGAGGGTGGGTGGCCGCCAGACGGGTGGAAGAGAGGAGGGAGGGAGGGCGCCGGGTGAAGAAGGGGAGGGAGGGGGCACCACCGGGAAGAAGAAGGGGGGAGGGAGGGCGCCACGGGGGGAGAGAATGGGGAGGTGCGGATCTGCTCGGTCGTCGTCACGGCGGCGACGGATCCGGATCTGTTGCTGCCGGGTGAAGGGTGAAGAGGGAGACGGATCCGGCGTCGGGGGTGAAGGAGAGGGGCCACGCCCGACGGGTCGATGAAGAGGGAGAGGGAGGAGGGGAGGAGCGGCGGCGTTGCTCGAGGAGGGGAGGAGCCCATGCCCG
Organism: Miscanthus lutarioriparius; assembly: GCA_904845875.1. Taxonomy (NCBI): domain Eukaryota; kingdom Viridiplantae; phylum Streptophyta; class Magnoliopsida; order Poales; family Poaceae; genus Miscanthus; species Miscanthus lutarioriparius. The sequence goes on from CAJGYO010000015.1 coordinate 42,593,458, forward strand.
AGTCATGAGAGGGAGGGCGCGGCACAAAAAGGAGAGAGTGAGGGAGGGGCGGTCTCATCAGGCGCGCGTGAGAGGGTGTTTGGGGGGGGGTGGGGGGTGGGGGGGATTAGGGTTTGGATTTTTCTGTGCGTGCACATTTTTTTCCGTGCGTTTTTAAAGAACCGACACAATAAATTGTATTTTTCTGTGAGTGATGATTTTTTCTGTGTGCATATTGTCACGCACAGAAAAAAATATACGATTTTTCTGTGGGTTTTCATATTTTTCTGTCGGTATATTTTGGAACCGACAGAAAAATCATAATTTTTCTATGCGTGTCGAGAAAAACGCACAGAAAAATTCATCACCCACAGAAAAAAGCGAGATTCCAGTAGTGTTTAGACTATGAGGAAGTGAAATGCTGGTGGTGGGGTGTTTGAAAACTGAGGATTAGCACTTCACGAGGCATCATATTGTAGCAACAGTCTAATTCAATTAAAATAAAGTGAGGGCGATTCCAGCATCACTAAGTCTTTGGAGAGATAGACAAGCTATGGAATCTGATTTTATAGTAAAAAAAAGAGAAGTACTGAAGAGAGAACTTTCTGGGTCTTGTTTGCCGAAAGAAGAGAGCATCCAAGGATTCGTATTTCGTACACGAATGGACCTGCAAGGGAAAGAAAGCTTAAGGACATGACCTATGTGCGTTCCACTAAGCATGGCACTATCTCTAGCTAGGACAGAGGGGACCGTAGTTGAATCATTAGAAAACATGGTATATAGAAAAAACCATCAGTCGCAGCAAACAAATCAGACGTTTTGGATACAATGAATTTAGCATCTATGGTACTGAGCTACTGAATTATAGGAGGGGGTTCGAAAAAAGGCTACGAGATGAGAGTTTGCAACAAATGTATTCAAAAAGAATCTATATGCTGGATTAAAGAAATTGGACATGACATTTAGCAGTCATCAGTGCTAAAGGAATTTGTTCTTTGGATGAGTGCATAACTGACAAAGAAACCATTGAAGTTAATCCAGGTACACCTGATTGGTTTAGCCTACGACCTTATCAAAATGTTGTCTTCTTTTTTTGCTCATAGATAAGCCAAACAATTTATTAGATATTCTCCGAAATTCATCATTTTTCCCTTGCATATATTTTCTATCTTGCAACTAACACCTTCAGTCTCAAGGTGAGAAGTTTAAAAAGATTGTTGAATGTATACATATTTAGACTAATGTTGTTTACAAAATAGCCCACAAAATTGAACTGGTGTTAAACTGTAACTTTTAGAAAATTCCTAGCTCACCTAGAAATTCAGTTTATTGGTTCGAACCAATATGAGCATAACAAAGAGAAACAGTGATCTCAAAAAAAAAATACAGTGCAAAATATATTAGAACTCACCTGTTAGTTTGTTAAAAAGATCATGTACTTATCACCCGTTTACTCACCCAAGAGCCAAGATATATGTAGGTCACATCACTACTGAATCAATCTCTTCAATGAATGCTACATGGAGAAATGGATATGCATATATTCCATGATTAATTCGGTGCAGTCCGCGCTGGATACCTATTGGAACAAACACCCTTTTTGTGGCAGGACCTCCACTGCCATATGTTTATTTTTCAGCAAAGCTTGTTATTAGTGCTTTACAAACTAATCCGTATCATGTATGCTCAACATCACGTCACTCTACACTCAAAAGATTCAGATTAGAGCACCAGAGTCCTTGTGGTCCATTTATTTTATTGAGAACTCAGGATCAATCAGCATTATTCTCGTCTCAGTTCTATCCTCACCATCATCTCTCTGTTCAGCATGGGGAATTCATTCATTTGTATTTGTATTTGCAAGACTTTGCAAGTCTTTGTTGGTCTACTAGTCCGGTGGCAGTAGTAGGGTGTTTTCACACAGACCCCCGTTGAGTTTACCTTATAATTTGCATTATTCAGTTTATTTTTTCGACCGGAACAGTATTTTTCTCTCACAACAATTCAGCCAGAACCGTGCTTTCCAGCCAATTCAGTAAGTTTCAGCAAGCCCGAACGGGCCACGGGCAGATCCAGGTGCTTTGAGGGGTGGGGCCCCTGGTGGTTTGCACCAATGGCAGACCAGGTCGGGCCACTCTGGTCCTGTCTGAAGATTATTGTTGCAACCCTCTTTATCCGTTTTGATTGGACAGCGTCTTGTTGTACTTGTTTTACTGGCCACTTGCGTCGGTGAGCACAGACGTCAAGGCACTTCTCACGCGGCTGGGCTACTTTGGTGACGTCGTTAGTTGTGGCAGCGGATTGCCATGGATACGGATGCAGCCCATGCGCGCTCTGCTGCAACACACATCATGTTCGATTTTTAAGAGGGAATGTTCTGAGCAGAGCGGCACAGGCAGGGCACAGGCATTATTCACAGCTAGTACTACATCAAATTTAAACTCTGTTCATTAGGAAAAGAATCAATTCCTGCAGTATATAGAAACATTCTGTTTATTAGGAGTAGGGATGCAAACGGATCAAATACGGATGGATATCACCGATATTTTATATTTGTTTTCATATTTCTATTCGGATTTGTATTCAAATACGAATAGTGTCAGCTATGTCGGATCAGATAGGATAAGATTGGATATCGACATCATGAATATGCGATTTGAGTATTGGGATACGAATACGGTATCAGATGTTGAATATCCTGACTCGGATACGGACAGATCTGAACCCCTACGGATTCGGTCTCAAATATGGTCGGAAAATATCTGTACCGTTTGCACCCCTAATTAGGAATGAGCTAGGATGGTGTGTCAAAGATAAGATAGCGTGTGCCATAATCCAACTTACTCAACGCATTCTTCTTTGCCATAATCCAAAATATGCATTCTTCTATGAAGAGAAACTAGAAGGTTGAGCCTCGTAGCAACATGGGTTTGAAGGCATTAGAAAAGACCTTATCAGTATAAGGATGTTTGGTGTAGCTGTGAGTTGCGAAAAAACTGTCGTGAGCCATAAGTTGTGCAAAAGCTATTGTGAATTATGCCATGGAAAAGCTAAAAGCAGTTTGGTTGAAACAACTATGAAACCTTACCCCCTGCCTCTAACTCCCATGAAACAACCGTGAAAGATCTCTCTATTTCCACCCAATTGGAAAAGCAGAAAACTTAAAGCCGGAAGCAGGTTCCATGGTGCTACGAAAATTATATTTCACGAAAGCAACTTCTAGTTTCACCCGTTTTGTTGGTGTTATGCTTTTTGGTAGCAAGAAATACTTTTCAGAAACTGAACCTGACTAGCTAGTGGCGCGGCAAATCTAACTTGGGGCTAGGGCTCAAGCCTCACCCCTGCGCGGACAACAAAGCACCCCTAACAAGTTTTGTGCATGGATGGAAGCGAGGAAGAAGAAAAATTAGATGAAGATGAAGAAAAAAGAGAAAGGAGGGAGAAAAGGATGAGGAAGAGAAAGTAAAGCTCTTCTTACTGGCGATCCTAGATCCGCCACTACCTAGTGGTGTAGGTTGTCAACTAAAAATAAAGGAACGGTATGTCGGAAATGAGAAGAATGAAGTGGCGATAATGGGTAGATTAAAAAGCACCATTGTCACCTAAAAAGAACAGCCTAACATATATCTCTTTCCATTGTAATCTAACATAATTGAGGGATGTGTTGGGTGTTGTTAAAAATCATTGGTGTCATGGTCGTATAGTTTTTTAGATAATGGAAAAAATTTGCTTCAGTTTTCTTTTAAGAAGAAAAGGCATCACCCCAAACTTTTTATAGCAACACACCTAGAATTTAAACTTATTATAGGTTTATAACTAAAGTCAAAGACGGTAAATAAACAACTACATGGCTCTCAAATTCTAGTAGCTTTCAAGCATGAAGAATCTATTTCTTGCCTTCATCCAAGCGCTGCAATAGAGTCCAAAATCATAGCTAGTGTGTCTCCCTAAAAGGAACCTATAGAATTTTTTTGGTTGTCTTTTATGAAACACCACATCATTTCTTGTGATCCATATTGCTGAGAAAATGGTAGCAGCCCTAGTCATCAATGAAAGATAATTATGTTTGCAACCCCCTAGTTTTAACTAATTATTGAAAAGATGGTTGGTGTTCCTTAGTGGTTGGACGCCAAACAAAACAAACACACCACAGCCAAAGAAAATGGCATAATGACAATAAAAAAACAAGTCTGGATAGTTTCAGATTTGCTAAAAAACAAGTCTTACTTCCATTCTAGTTCATTGTAGCTATGTTGTCTTTTGTAACTACCTCCTTCTTTAAGAACCAATAATGAAAAATCTTAATTTTCAGGGACACATGCATATGCCAAATTTCCTAGGTAACTTTAGTCATGTATTGACTAGGTATTTATGCATAGATTTAACAGAAAACAAGCCATTAGTCTAGGACACATAGGAGTAAAACATCAATGCATTGGCGGTAATGATCATCTGCATGTAAAGTGATCAGTTTTGTCGTTAACATTTGTTTTCACGCATTCCCTAACATATGCACCATTGTATTTTAGGAGTAAGTATAGTAATGTCTTGCATATCCTTATTCACATCTTCAGTTTTTATTTATGAACTGCTGTAGTGCTCTTTGACCAGTGTGAACAAAAAAATCTACCGCCCATGAACTTGGATTGAAATTGATATTGTGAGGCACTGTGGCTTTGTGTTGTTTCAAAGCAATTGTACTTAACTATATATGGAAAGATTTGTTGATTTGGGAAGGACAAATAAAGTTGATTGAAGATATAAACTCAGTTCTATGCTTGTTGCTTTTGTTGTGCCAGTAAAAAAACAATATATTATAGCTTAAAACAAATATTTTAATAATGCCATGTGGTGAATAAAATTTTCATAATCCTATTATTTTGTTTACGCCATGAGGTACCATCTGTACAGATAAATCAATGCATAAACGTATTTAATTATTTGTCACACCCTGTCTTGTGGCAGGAAAAAAGGCTAGCTTCTGAAAATTTAATTCAAAAGATGGTACCACAAAAATATTTATCCTTTTTGGATTAAAATAATCAATATTTTATGGAAAATAAAGCCAGCGCGAATTTTGTTTTTATGCAAAATATGTATCCTATGCAAAGCAGGCTTCAGCTGCCTCTTGCGGGCCGCTGCCACGCACATCCGCAAACTCAGCTGCCTCTCGTGGACTTGCGGGCCAGCCTTGTCATGCCCTTTTTTTTAATCCACGACAGGCTCTAGGGCCTTTCATCATTAACCAAAAGCTCAGCGGTGTCCCCTCAAAAAAAGAAAAAAAAAAGCTTAGCGGTATCGCGAGCAACACAAAGTTTAACAAACATTGACATGATCCGGGTCCTAACTCAAACCTAAACTTGCCATCTCATGCGCAGACGAGTTACACAATCCGGGAATAAAAAAACATTCAAAGAATATCGCTACAAAGCTTGCCCTCCGGAGCCAGGTTCATCTCCTAGGACAGAATCACAGAACTGCCTTCTTCGGAAGTGCAGAATCAGTTTCTAGCTGCACCCGTGAAATGCCATTTGTTGCAGCTGACTCTAACTAACGCATTTAAGCGAGCCACTGCCTCTGCCATCAGTGCATCATAGAGACATAGACATTGGAAAATCTGCCAGCTCTTGCCGAGACGACATCCCCGCCCCGGCATGGTCCCCGGGTCACGAAACCCCAACCACCCTTTCTCATATCTTGAACAAAAGCACCGTCAGAGTTACTCCCTCCGTCCTCAAAAGAATACAATTCTATAACAGTGTCATATTCAGTATATAAGTTTGACAAATTATAGATAAAAAAAGTATAAATATTGTAATATAAAACAAATATCATTATATTAATTATGAAATGTATTTTCATAATAAATTAATTTAGAGCCATAAATGTGAATACTATTTACTAAAAACTTGATCAAACGTAAAACGTGAAGTACTTTAATTGGCATGCAACCCGTAGTTACGTCCTTTTAGGGACTAGCCCTGCAGTGGGGGGATACATTTGCATCTTGAGGCCGACAAGTTTGATGGATGCTTCTCCTTTGGTTCTTCACCAATCTCACTGGTCAGCAAGAGGACTGAATGTGCAATCTCTGGACCTGTCATTGCTCTTTTCCAGTCATTTATCTTATTTCAAACATCCCACTACTTCTATACTAAAACCAGCGCCCTGAGACACGTCTCGTCCTTCCAGTCCAAATCGCCGCGGCCCTAGAACAGCTGTGAACGGTGATGCGGCTAGCACCTGTAGTGGCGGTAAAACAGAGGAGCATCCAGCTCCTCATCTGTGTAAATGGCGGAAAGAAACCTCAATTCTGATAGATTCACACCGTAGGCTCTCCCCAAAGCAAGACCTCGGCAAAGATAGCGGCTACCACCGCTACTCAGGGGCATCTCCGCTTGCCTCCATGAGATTTGCCCTTGTGCACTCTTTTCTGGGCAAACTCCTTTAAGCAGCTCCACATCATATAGGTCAGCATCATATAGTGTATCTGCTCTCGCACATTACAGCGGACCAGACTACAAAGGCATACACAGAACTGAAGAGACCAATAGTGCTTTCAATCAATACACGCAAGGAAAAGGTAGGTGATCGATGAACACAACTGCATTTTTCCCCCCTTCGAACACATGAACACAGCTTCACTTTGGTGATTAGATTTGGAAAACATATCTCAAAATGAAGAAAGTGGGTAAAGATAAATCCAAGTATTCTCAGAGCACGACTCCAGCAGATCACGTCAATGGAAGGCATAACGCATAAAGGTGTAATCAGTTGCAGTTCCAACATCACCAATATTACAGATAGAACACAGGACTAGGAATCGTAGGAATGTGCGATTATTAGCTAAGCTGTGTTAAAGTTCTGAAAATGTCTACCATTCATACCGAACTATCCTGAATGAGTGGATTGCTAAGGAGGCGGAAGTTCACAGAGAACAGGTCCTGGTCAATCACAACCCCTCATTCTAAGAGTAGTGACAAAATAAGTTACTTTATCATCTAAATGTCAGAAAAATGGATCCTATCCTCCAGTAAGGAAATGCCGTAAGATTGCCTGCCTAGTGTTTATATAGTCTTCTAAAGAAGGTTCATATGTCACTAAGATCTGATCATCTGAATGCACAACAGAAACTGTTGCTTTTCTGATTGCGAACTTTTGGATTCATGAAGATTTAACCTGATCCTGTGGAGATGAATAAAATGCATCAGTTTCTATACATGGCTTAACACAAGAAAACTGGAAGAAAAGTTGTTCTTGACTCCTTGAAGAAAGTTCTCTTGCAGTCATGAGATTTATTAAGGAACAGAAAAGGGTACTTTCAATACTGCACTCTGCACATTTGGCTTTGGCTACTTATATATCTAGAACCAGGTAGTCATGAGAAAACCAAGAAATAAAATTTTGCACCTCAGTTCAACACTATGTACCCCAAAGAAATCAGGTGAATCCAACTGAAGTTTAAAGACTGGATAGTTGAACTTAACTAGAATGAAGCCAGCTATTTTTTTTTTTTTTTCTCAAACATGCAGGAGAGCTGTGTCATCATTATATTAAGAAGAAAATGAAGCCAGCTATTTTTCTGACGGACAAAATTAATTCTAGGTTTTCAATCACCATGCAAGCTTCAATGGACAAAACAGGCAACTGAAGGCTTTGGCAAGTGGCAGCATATAATTCTTGATCAAACTACAGTAAAATTAGAGATTACGACAAGGTGTACAATGTGCATCATTCTTGATCAGCCTGAACTTATAGCAAAGGACATGTTTGGATGTCTTATTTGGCCTGGTACAGATACTTCAAAGTTGTAGTCACTGAGGTGCACTATTCATAAATTGGATTCAGGTATACCTTTGATAGCCAACAGCTGACAAAACCTGGACGCCCATCGACAGAAGCCACTAGACAAAACTTGCCTTCAAGTATTCAGATCATATTTCACGTTAGCAAGGTACAGACCACAAGCAGGTGCCATATGGGGTGCAGCAGTCACCGTCTTTGCATCAAGAATTCTCTCAACTGCATCAAAAGTAATATTCACTTCAATGTACCATCATGAATCATGAAGCAAAAAAGGTATTCAGATAAGTTGAAGAACATAAAACCAGACCATCTGCAGTTGTTAGATCTCCCGTCCCAACAGATTTTAGAAGACCGACCATCAACCTTACCTGTGTCAAATAGGGCATCAGAGAACTAGCCAAAAAAGCATAACAGTAATAACAAATGGATAGAGCATACAGCTTCCCATATGGATACTGTGACAGCAGCATCCATCAAGTTATAAAATAAAGAAAGTGTGGCTGCCAACACAAATGGTAAAAGCGATGTCAATGAATTTTACTCTAAAGTCACTCAGATACAAATTGTATCACGTTTAACTATACATAGATAAGACGTGAAAAACTTGAGACATAACTTGGAGATCCTCAATTACTAGGACATAACGGAGAGATCAGAATTTGACCCAATATCCACTAGAGATCTTATTAACATTTCCGCCTTTACTTCTAACACAATGCATATAAACAATGATGAAGAAAGTAGATCAACTGAGCATCACATCAGGTAGAGAATAAGAGTACTTATAATCCAATATACACCAGCACAAATCACAAGTTTTGGTGTTAATTAACACTCTAAAAATCAAGAACAAACATGCCAAGAGTAACTAGGAAATCTGACATTCAAGAAAACAAATTAACCTGATGGTAAAGAAAAGACCGTGCCCTTGCAGTAACAACAAAGCAGCGGTGCCTTGATCTCTTTCCAAAGTCTTCTCCATTCTTGAGTTCTGATTTCACACTGTTGGTACAGCTACCATCAGATCCTTTCCCAGAAGATTCTATGTCTGGTGTCCTTGAATAAACAAGAGAGCCATTTGATGATTCCAACTCTGATCTTTCCACACTTGAAGGAAAAAACATGAAAGGGAATACTTCTGTAACACTAAGTTCATCTAGAGTTCGCATCGGAGAGTTTGCCTGCAAGCAATAGTTATTAAAAGACATCAATGGCATGCAAACAGTTTTATAACCCAAGAGAGCACTCGTGAAAACTGGAGGTGGAGTTTAGAATTTTCATTCTGTTACATTGTTTAAAAGCATAATTCATTGGTGTCCACTTTAACCAACAAATAGTTAATCCAACATGTTGCAATATTTCCAAAAAAAAAATCATCACAAGAATCATGTATGTAGTACACACAATCAAATAAACCTGCAATGGTTTAATCTCAAATTCATCTTTGATTTTGTTTCTTGACATCTAGAATGAATTTGAAACTGAATTGTTGCAGATATACTTAAGGTTATGGGTATTGCGTGCATGATTTATTCACTAATGGGGATGCCCACACCCCTGTACACAAAATCTGCACTAGTTTAAAAAATGGCTGCCCAGATGCATATGTGCTAGGCAACACCCCGGATAGTGTCTTTGCCACCTAGCCTACCTAGGCCTTATCCCATGGGCTACCAAGCAACTTTGCTTTTTAAAAGACTTTATTTGTCCTTTTGAGATGCAACCCAAAAAAAAAGGCAAACATAAATTACGTTATTGAAAAGGTAACTTGTAAGGAAAATTTAAGACAAGTGTACTTCACAACTTTAATTTGTATTCTGACCAACCCATTTGGTTTATCAATGTGGTTGCAGTGGAAAGGCAAAATGTCCCTACAGCAAGGGAGCAGTGAAAGCCTAATACCAGAAGTCCTAAACATCATGATAAAGAGATAAAATGTGCCTTTGTCTATGATACACTTCTTTATGAACTCCATGCACTTCAAAAACCTGATGATTCACAATAGTTAAGAAGTAAATATCACCTGACATCCAGCTGCTCGAAATGAACTGAAATCATGATGGCCAACAAGTATGCTGCATGCTTTCTGAAGAAGAGACACCATCAGTAAAACAGCAGCACAATTTTACATCAGCAAACAAGTAAAATACAGCTACAGACTTCACCTTCATTGCCTGAATATCCAAATCTTCAGATATATGCCAAGCAGAGTTTTTCTCGAAGACAGATGTTGATTCAGGTCCAGAAAGCAAGCGATAGTGATATCTTCAAAAAAAAAAAAAGAGTAAACATGTAGTGTGAACATTTTCAGCATTTCAGAAGGCGAAACAGAGTATTCTATGAGCTAGCTTAGCTATTATTTTTTTAGTACATATCTTAAAGCTGCAAGCCATTTATAAATACTGGACACAAGACTTAAATTAGTATATGAACAAGATCAATTTTAAACATGCTCATATTGTATTATATATTCTGCTACCTACGTGCGTTCTAGAGCTTTGTATCTAGCATGAAAATCTGGTGCAACACAGCGAACATCAGTCACCATTACGTCACCTTCATTCTTCTGCAAGGACAAAAAAGTGGAGCACATAAATATAAACAGCAGGAGACCAATTATAGCAAATATAGAAACCTAGACAAATCAAATTTAATCAGCAGCACCTTTTTCTTGTTCAAGAAAAAGAAAAAAAATTGGGGGTTTATTCAACTCAGTAAAACATATCAATCCAACCAAAATGAAAAGAAAATCTTCAATGTAAATTTTTCATTTTGTTTTCCATGAGTGATAGATTCACAACTTCATTTAGTCAAAAACTTACCAGTAGAAAGTGGTTCACAGCGCGTTTTACAACTCCAGGCTCATGAGGTGTTAACTGCAAAAAGGAAAAAGCAAATCAGCAGCAGAAGTTATAAGAGGTACCGCTGTTCTAGAAAACATATTTCTATTTACTTCCTCTGTTCTAAATTATAGGTCACTTTAGCTTTGTTCTAAGTCAAACACCTCTAACTGAACAAGTTTTTAGAAAAACATATTAACATCTAAAAGTTCAAATAAGTGAAGACATTTCATATAGAAATATAATGAAACTAATTGATGTCATAGATGTTGATGCATTTTTCTTTAAACCTGGTTAAATTTAGAGAAGTTTGACTTAGGACAAAGCTAAAGTGACCTATAATTCAGAACAGACAAAGTAGGCGATTTAGAGTCAAGGTCAGAAAGAGTAATTCCATTGCTTGTAAGATTCTATTTTGGAGAACATAGAAGATGTAAATCAGGCACAACAACAATTATTATACACATACTTAACATGCAAAGATCAAAAATGAAATAAGTTTATACTGCCAATAGATGAAGACAAGGCCTGGTGGGTAATCAGTATTAAGAAAAAGAATGGTTTTTGTGTACATACAACTTCACCAGGCTTCCTTTTACTTATCCGCTCCACATCAACATGACAAACATTTGATAAAGCATGAACACCTGCATCCTGAACAAAAGCAAACGACATTATAAACACATCAAAATAGATCTCCAGAATCCATAGAAGTGTGACCAGTACAAGGATAAAGTAGCCTGAACAAAAGCAAAGGACATTAAACACATTAAAATAGATCCCCAGAGTCCAGAGAAGTGTAACCATTACAAGAATAAAGTACTGAAAAAAAGTATGCATCACAGATCAGTAAAACCACTAATCAGGCCTCAAACCACAGCAACGATCTGATGAACTCTTCCTACACAGCAAAGTATGTTTGGAACTAAGGAGTAGATAAACAAAGCCTCATATAGCATGTCATGCAAGATTCAATCCTAGCTCCATATTTGACGCTTATTTGAATACAACCTCCTTTCTGTTTTACTTATTGTTTGGACACCAGCAAAGTCTCCATCGCACACCTTTGAGCATTTGTATGTTAGCTATGATTTTGAAAATATAATAATGCAGACGTACTTTTGATGAATCTGCTAGTATCATTCCATTTTGCAAATACAAATGCATTTGTGGCTGGTAGTTCGTATGCTAGGACAACATTTTGTTGAGAAAAGAAATAGTAAAGCAGGTATTGTAGGACATCTCAGAACAGATATAGTAAAGCATCATAAGTTCAAAGCAAAAATGTCAACAAGATAAAGTCCATTGAATTTTTTGCCTTTGCATTTGCATTAAAGCAAGTTCTCATACTATGATACTAACCTAGAAGGCAAAGATACATACTAACCTAGAAGGCACTAAATTTATTCACATTTGCATTAAAGCAAGTTCTCATACCGTTCGGCTAGAACAGAATATCGAAACTGGCTGCCCAATAAATCTGTGAAATGCCTCCTGAAATAACAGAAAGAAAAAGGATAAACTGTTAGCTAGATCTAACATCCACTCCCTAGCCTCCACTACTAAGCAAACGCTATATAAATACTAAAGTAATCGACAAAGAGGCAATAGTTTTGACGGTAAGTATGATTAACTGTGTTGCAGACTTGCAGGCGATGGTGATAATGATGGTGACATTAAAAAACCAATAGAAGGCTTGCTGCTAACATATTAGTGGATTGGTAGTGCAAGCATTGTGGTTTAGTATTACCGCTGCAATACCATGTGATGTATATACAGAAGCCTCACTGCTTTTGTAGGCCAATGTACAGATGACATGGGAAGACTAACGGAAAACAATAGCACGGATCCTAATGTATCCCTAAAACTGTTTGTTCTCTAGTTTCCCCTGTAGATTTGTGGAAGGCAGAAGGCACAACGAAATTTCCTTCTATTTGAGGCAGACCCTCATTGTTTTTGACATGTCTATTTTAATTCCATGGAATCAAATGAGCTGTAAGAAAGTTGTCGAGTAGAGAGCAGTTACTCTTTTTATACCTTCTGACTACTAACCTTGCAATTTTCCCTCTCCGTTAGGGAGCCACAAATCTACAGCAATCTTCCACCCAGTTTACTGACCAAGCATCAGAAAGTAGGAATTTGTTTACCCTATATGCATTCTGATTATCATTCCCGCTAATCTTAGGTCGATCACTAGGCTCAACTATCATCAGCCAATTGTCCTTAAGCATCAGATCATATGAGCAAAAAAGTAGTTCAAATGTCACAAATTTTCCTATTCCTACATCTAAAGTCGCTACCTCTAAATTTTAAACATGTAAAAATCCACAAGGTTAGCCATCTCCAAATTGAAGAAATCTCAGCATCAAGTGGCTTTAACTCCAATTCTGTAACTTCATGTTTTGTGCATTCAAGTGTAGGAGAAGTCCTATCAAAAAAAATGTAGGAGAAGTCTAAAGACTTATCCAGGATGGGGATAACTGGGCATTATATGTTCACTACTTCAGTAAAAGGGTGAGGATTAAACACACTAATCTTGGAAGGATATAGGCATATAGTGCAGAATGTTAGATACAAAATAAAAAAGACATGTGTTGAAATCTTTGGTAGCATGGATAGTATGATCATGGTAATAATCAGCTACATAATCTTAATCATGTACATGGGCCAGTAAAGGGTGACAAGGGAGGGCACAAAAAAGCCTTTGGGAACAGGAAGCACATGGTCATTTGTATTGATCATCTGCCAGTTTACAAGTGACAGGAAAAAGCCTTGGAACCATTTTTCATGTCCCACAACAAAATTTAATTAGATGCCCTGAGTTAACAAAATATAAAATGGATGTTTCAACAACATATCTACAGTGTCAGGGCATCATCCACCTGGTTTGAAGGAGTGGATGGAAAACATTTGCAGCCTCTAATTCAGTGACCAATTCATACATAACTATCACAATTCACAACCATAGTTAAAGCAATAATTCCTCCAGTGCCATCCAAACAAGGTAGCTAGGTCACATCCAAGACATTCAGACCAGAAATTCACCATGTCCCTGCAATTATCTATTATCCCATCATCCTCAAGGCTATCTCTAACGAAACTCTCGGGCATCAGCGTCTCAAGAAAAATTAATTTCAGAATTTGCATTTGCACTACACTAACATCTTGGGCTACTACTTTTGATCTTACATCTCAGACTAGCAAGCGCCTTACCTCGAGGACGCCGACGACGGTGCGCTGGTTGGGCTGCTGCTGGGAGCCGGAGAAGCGGGTGCCAATGTACTCCACGGCGACCAGGTACCTCTGCGCCCTAGGGTTCCGCGCGACGGCCATCACCTCGCTCTCCACTCCCGTCGCCGCGCCGCCGTTCGGTTTCCCCGCCGGCGTTGGGTCTGACGGCTCGGAGGACCGCTGGAGCTTGGCCGACGGCGTGGCGTCGTCGAGGGAGGGGTCACAGGGTCGCTTGCTTGAGACGGCGGCGGGGTTGCCGTCGCTCATGGCGATTGTGGCATGGATGGGACAGGAAGCGAGGGTTTTGGGAGGGGTCTGGGAGACTGGGAACAAGAAGTGATTTTTTAGGGTAAACACGACAGAATTTCAGAAATCCAACGCAAACTAGCTGTTTAGAATTTCACAAAAAGAAGTTACTCCATTCTGATACATTTATTTATAAATAATAATAATATACTTCAAGTAAACTTATAATACCAACAATAATTACTTAAAATTTCTTTAAAAACACTACTAACAATAATTTACTTTAAACTTCTTTAAAAAATTATATCTACCAAAAATAATTAGTTTAATTTCCTATAAACACGTGTAGAGTTATGCCAAGAACATAATTTGAAGGATTCTAAGAATATGTTTTCCAGAATAAATTAGTAACTAACGATATGCATATGGCATGTTCGCTTAGTCGTAAATAATCGTGGATTATAAGCCACAACAATATTTTCTCTCATACCAAACCAGTCAGCACTGATATTGGTCAGCGTGTCATATAGATGAACTTATGTTTATCGGAGAATGTAGTAATTCATTTGCTTATTTGGTTGAAAAATATGAATATTTTTATCTTCTCGAAATAAAAAAGATTAACTTGTTCTCAAACAAAACAAAAAACCAAGGGCAAATGTGACTTTTCTCCTTCGTCTTAATAACGTGGAATTGCTGCCCTTCTTCAGGACGCCACGCAGCGCCGCCGCCTCCCGCTGTTGAACTCGCCTTCGGCTTCGCCTCGCCCCCTCTCTGCTTCCGCATCAGGTAGAGCCGTGAAAGGCCCTGCTCTCTTCGTTGTTTCGGAGTTTGATTCACTCGAGCTTTGTTGTTGCCCCTTACGGCCTTACTCTGCTGGTTTCTTGGCGAAGGAATAAAGGCGCATTCGTTGTCGAAGGAGGGGAGCTATGGAGCACGGGTCGTTGGACGATTCGAGCTCGTCGACGTTCTCTATCATGGAGGAGGATCATACCCTCGCCAACTCGGTCAGATTCGTCCTCAACCAGGAGTGAGTCGCAATTTATCCTTTCTTTTGTCTTTGTTTCTTGTACTACATCCGTTATAACTTAAAACCAGATCACTTTGGCTTTGTTTTGATTCAAATTTCTCTAGATTTGACCAATTTCTAGAAAATATTATAGTATCTACAGGTTCGAATAAATATACTATCAAAACATATTTCATGGAGAAGAATTTAGTGAAACTAATTTGGTGTTGTAGATCTTGCTACTTTTTTCTGTAAATTAGATAAGTTTGACTTAGAGCAAAGCCAAATTGAACATTTGAACTATAATTTGGAAGAGGGGTACCTTGTCGCTTATCCACCCGTTAGACAGCTTTGTAGTCTTGGATTGCTTATGAGAGGATACAGTGGAAAGTTGTGTCAAATCAGTTTTTACAGTGAATTAATTGGGGAAACTGATGTTGCCTTACAGTGAATGAATTGGGGAAACTGATGTTGCCACCAGCAACGCAATTGAGTTTTTAGTTTCATGCAGTAAAATTTGGTTGGGAAGTTATTAATAACCTAGAATAATTGGAGTTGAATCATAGTTGCAACTATTCTGTAATTAAAGCCTAGAACTTTATGTTTTCTTTACAGGCTTATGCATGGGCTGAAAACAGCTACACTTAAAACTTGAACAAGTATTACAATTCTGAAGTCAATTTAGATGAGTTTAAATGATCATTTGATATTACTTCTCTTAAGGATATAGCATGTTCAGGTATTGTGAGGATAGATAGGAGCCTGCACTCGTTCTGGTTCTGTTTAATTTATAGAAAAATACTCACCAAAGACAATTACGTTTTGTTGATACCAGTATTTAAGGTTGTTGGACCTTGCTTTGTTATATGGTATATGCAGTCAGCAGCAGGAGTCATTTGTCTTCTTTAGCATGCAATGATGTTGCTTTGAGATGACTATCACTATCAGAAAATTGAATACCTTAGTGCTTAAATAAATCTGTGTCTTGTCACTGTTGAGCATGTTTTGCTGGTACAAGATGGCAGATGATAACATATAAGCCTTAGCATGCAAAAATTCAGTTTCTTTGTTGATGTGATAATAATTTCTGGAACTCCTAGGCACCTGAGCGAGAAAGGGGGAAGAAGAACCTGAAATTTTTGGTACTTTAGTTGTATCTTCTATGTATCCAACCATTAAGGAACTATGGATGCCTGCATTAGATTAATGACATTTAAATCATGTGCACTAAATATTTGACTGGTTCAGATGATCATATGATGAATTTAAATTGTGGTCATTATAATTTAATGTATGTTTCAATTTGTATGTATTTGAAGTTTTGGACCAAACTTCTCAAAGTTGTGTGCATTTTGTATGTGTAGTGTATATGGCTTTTCTCATTATAATTGCTTCTGCGATGTTGCAGCCCAAGGGTGGCATTTTGTGGATACAGCATCCCTCATCCTGCTGAGAACAAAGTTAACATACGGGTTCAGACTACAGGTACTATACAATAGCATATGATCCCAAATTCCCCCCTTCCTTTCTAACACTTCTTGAATGGAGGTTTTAAGAATTTGAAATGATATTCCTTGTACTTTGTTGCTGTCGATCCAATGTATTGTAAGAAGGATACACGATTTTGTGGTATCTGCCGCAATGAGTTGTAACTGCCAACATTGTTCATTGAAATGTCAGAGAGGCTATTTTCATTCCCTGTCGTGGAATACAAAATAGTATTTCTGAATTGTTTTGTCAAAACGAGTAATTACCAATGCACACAATGTTGTGGCACCTGCAATCCTGTGATGAGTAGTTACCGATATTATTATTTGAAACGTCGAGAGGCTACTGTGTGAATTTGTGATCCCTGCTGTCTACAGTAAAAATAGTGATTCTGAATAGCTGCCTTTGGCTTAAATTCCTGATATATGATGGTTGATATGTTGGCAGGAGATCCAGCCAAGGATGTTCTGAAAGATGCATTGCAAGACCTGATGGTGATGTGCCATCATATAAGGGGGACACTTGACACTGCAGTGGCTGATTTTCGGGGGAACAAACCAGCAGAAGCCATGGACATCGATTTGAACAAAAAATAGAAGATTCCATATGGTCATTAGTGAATTGCAGAAATGCTCGTATCCTTAGTGTGCAATTCAGTTATAAATTATTCTAGTTGTATGGGATGTAGTCCTTAAAGTAGGCTTATACCAAAGTATGGAATGGCATTGCAACCGGGGATACTTGCCTGAGTAAAATTCGTGCATTTATTCTGTTTTGTGTTCCTTTTTTTTTGTGTTTGTGTGTGTGCCATATGAAAATCACATCCAGCGTCAGGTGTGGAAGATACTCTCTTTCACAGAAGCATCTTAAGCATGGATATTTAGGCTGTACAATATCGCAAATGACCGAGCCAGAAACGACAGAGTACATCTACAACTACTTGTGAGTTGTGTACGGTTAGATGAGTCCAAATCACTGTTAACGCCACATTGCATAGATAACAATATGACATTAACCCAGTCAATCTCATAGAACATAGAACGAACACAAGCAGATACTTGAAAGTTAAAATGAACTTGCAGGATTTCATGTACTTGTCATCATAATACGAAAAAAATACACACATATCACGAGTGAAACGAAACTTAACTACATCAGCCCTTCAACCTCACTATCTTATTGGACACGACTGATGCTCCTGATGCAACGTTTTTCCAGGATGTGGCATAACCTAAAGACCAGCTCACATTCCATTCAAGTGCCAAACTAACTAATACAAGCACCACATGGCGCCTAACCTCAACAGAGAATCGACTAAAAAGGAATGAATTAGAACCTTAGTGTTCTAACTTCAAACTCATACAAGGATCGCTGTGTTTCAGAGACAGGTTTGCAAATTGTGAATCCAGGTCTCTGCTGTTACTACGGCTATGGGTAGGAGCCTGCTGCTGTGGTACATGTTGTTGCTGTTGCTGCTGCTGCTGGAACAATGTTCTAAGACGACCAATTTCCCTCTCAAACATCTCCTGCTGATCTGCAAGATTGGCGAGAAAAAAATTGGTGACTCAACTGTTTTAAAAAGATGGTTGATGAGCTCCAGTATATTCTTTATGATTGATGAGTCAACTGTTTCCTACTGAACAATTTCTAAAGTAACACCTGCTGAAATGCAACTATGCTTAAAGGGAACTGTCCTGATAATCTCATTGTTCTCACAAAAGTGGCATTGCAGTTTTATCAAGATTAAATAATGATGTTTTAGCTACAGCCAACGTCTATTAGAATTTAGCAAAGCAACTATGCAAGATATTCTCTTTTTTTATATGCTACATAAGATAAAATATTTGGTAGTTAACAGCTATATTGTTTGAATAGGTCCCCTGTATATTTTATCATAACTTCAGGAAATTAAAAAAGATTGTAGACAACCTATGATAGAAACATGGATGTGATGAAATATGGTAATCCTCTCTGTTTTTAGCTGGAACTAAAACATTATAAGAACATGTCAGTTGTAGGCATGTAGTTGGCACTTTACAACAAAACATTTTTTTACAGGTTCCTAACATATATGTAGGTCCATCCCAAGAATCCATCCCAAGAATCATTTTCAAAATAAAATTTTAACATATAACATCCACAAGCAGTATCTATTTGCCTAGGTAATGGATGAGGTTACTAGGAACATACAAGGAGATATCCCTTGGTGTATATTGTTCGCTGATGATGTAGTGTTAGTGGACGAAAGCCAGGCGGGAGTAAATAGGAAACTAGAGTTATAGCGGTAGACCCTTGAGTCTAAAGGTTTTAGATTGAGCAGAACTAAAACCGAATACATGAGATGCGACTTTGACGGAGTTGTACAGGAGGAGGGAGATGTGAGTTTGGAAGGTCAAGTAGTGCCTAAGAAGGATACCTTTCGGTATCTGAGATCGATGCTACAGAGAGATGGAGGTATTGATGCCGACGTTAGCCATAGAATCAAAGCAGGGTGGATCAAGTGGCGACAAGCTTCTGGCATTCTCTATGACAAGAGGGTACCACAAAAGCTAAAAGGCAAGTTCTATAGAACGGCGATTAGACCGGCTATGTTGTATGGAGCAGAATGTTGGCCTACAAAAATTTGACATGTTCAACAACTGAGTGTTGCAAAAATGCGTATGTTGCGATGGATTTGCGGTCACACAAGAATGGACCGAGTTCGGAACGATGATATACGTGATCGTTTAGAGGTAGCACCAATTGAAGAAAAGCTTGTCCAACATCGGTTGAGGTGGTTTGGCCATGTCCAAAGGAGACCTCCAGAGGCACCAGTGCATTGTGGAGTCCTAAGCCAAGCTAATAATATGATGAGAGGTAGAGGAAAACCGAAATTGACATGGAGGAGGCAATAAAAAGATATTTGAAAGCTTGGGATATACCTAGAGATCTATGTTTGAATAGGAGTACTTGGAAAGCAGCTATTGAAGTGTCTGAACCGTGACTTGGGGCTCTTGGTGGGTTTTAACTCTAGCCTACCCTAACTTGCTTATGACTGAAAGGCTATGTTGTTGTTGTTGAACATCCATAAGCTCATTTTATTCACCAAACTCAGAGATCCGAAACCTGACTGCTACCATAATTCCTAACTGCAGAAGACACATTCAGAAAGTCACCAAAGAAACTCCAGGGGAAAGAAAGACGAATACTTACAGCGTTTAATGAGATGCTCCTGAGACAGACTCTCAAGCCGTTGCTTCAAGGCTTTATTTTCCAAGTCTAACATGATATTTTGCTGACCAAGAAAATCCATTTCAGCAGTTACTTCTATCCCCTCTGTCTGCAAGCATAAAAATTTAAGAATTCTCTGGGATGTTTAAGGTTTCTAACTCGTGCAATAAACGACTAATATGGTTCGTTTTGGAAAAAAAAAAGATTACCTGTAAGGACTGAACTCTTCTCTCAAGCTCTGCAATATACTGGAGCTTACGGACACGAGATCTCTGAGCATATTGTCTGCAATTGTCATCAAAAGTAAAAATAAATAAGGATACCTCAAAATTCAAGGTCTACCAGCATATATCTACATGGACACCAGACATGACATCTTCATTGTGTAAACTTAAGTCTGCATATACTGACAACAAAATGAAGCTCAATGCACATGAAGATGTGCACCTATATTGCAGTCAAGTGTATTCTGAATTTAAAGATGGCAAACACTGACACACACATTCCACTTGTACAGTTACATCTTATTAGGACTTGCATCCTAAGGAGCTGGAGGACTTCCCACATAATCTATTTACACATTGATTGTCAGTGGTCATTACATCCAAATTCCATTTTGTTTTGAAATCATATAGTGACTTTGCGTTATAGTCCACATGAGTAGAGTTTCCCACTTGAAGTTTGTACTCATGTTGAATTGCCATGGCAAATACACCAATAAAATTTCTATCCAAATACATAGACGAGACATTCAGAACAAACACATTTGTGCTATTTAATAACACTTAATTCAGTTCTTAAAACAGAGCACATCATAAGAGAAATCAGCCTACTACTGTGCAGCATATGGTATAGCTATGTGCTCACCTTTTAGTCTCAAAGAATATTGCAAATTAGAATTCTGGTTTCACTAAAGTGTTTGCCTTCTACAATCACACTTATTACCACTACAGATGTTTGAAGAACACAAAGTCCACAAAACTACTCCCTCCATTCCAAATTATAAGATATTTTGTCTTTTTTATATGCATTGCTTTTATTATGTATCTAGACATAATGTATATCTAAGTGCATAGCAAAAATCTATGTATCTAGAAAAAACAAAATGTTTTATAACTGGAATGGAAAGAGTAACATAATTCTTCAAATTGACTGCAACAATAATATCAATTCAACTCACTGTTTGGCTCGTTTGGTGTCCGCCTCCGACTGCGAGTGCCTCAGGCCCTCCTTTCTCTCTGCTACAATCCCCGCATCACTATGGCCCTTCCTGTCCACCCCATTGGGTAAATGACCATGCTCATGATCAGCAAATGAGCTGGATGGACCATGGCGCCCGCCGTTCTTCTCCCTCCCTGGCATCGGCATGCCACCACCCTGCCGGTACATCTGCCTGGACTCCCACGGCCGGCCCTGAGGCCGCCCAAATGAGGTTAGCTCAGGGAAGAACTCGGGCGCACCGGCCCAAGAAGCCACCTGCCCTCCTCCTCCTCCTCCCCTCATGCCATCGAGCACATTGTCATACATGCCCCCAACAGCAGCGCTGCCACCGCCTTCAAAGAGCGCGAACGAGTCGCTGGACGACCTGCGGTGGCCGGGCCGGCCTTGCGCCCGCGCCGCCGCCGGCGTTTCGGGCTCGTCGAGCAGGTCGTCCAGCCACGACGGCTGCTCGTCGGCGAGGAAGCTCTCGGACGACGTGCGCTGGTGGCCGTGCCGGTGGTGCGCGTCCCGCGACCGCGCGATCGGGCCGAGCTCGGCGTGCGGCGCGGCCGCCGGGAACGGGATCCGCGGCGGAAGCAACGCCTGCTTCTGGAGCCTCCCGTTCGCCATCATGGCGTTGGCGTGCTCACCCAAACTGCACTCCAGAGAAATAGTGACAGAAAATGGTGAGAGAGAAAAAATAAATTCCCCAAGATTTGAGAAACCGTGGCACTTAAACTACCTCGCCGAAAAGCTAAAATTCAGGCGGGACTGCTGCGGCTCCAGCCACAGATCTCGCCCAGGAACCACCGCATGCGCCAAAAAATCGAAAAATTACGGCGAATTCGTATCAAGGACGCCCATGTCCACGGGCACAATGGCATTGAATAGTCGCAAGAAGGTCCCAAGATTTCCCAGAAATGGAAGCGAGAAAAATCAACGACGGTAAACGAAGCTCAAAACAATCCCCAAGAAATTCGCACGGAGATGAGTTGAGAAAACGGAATCCGGTTGGAATTGCGCCAATTGAACCGGATCAAGACAGGGCAACCCATACAAGAACCGTAACACTAAATTGGCCGGGAAAAAATAGGCAGGGGGAATGGAAAAGCACGTACCAATTCGGCCGCGGCTCCAGCGCGTGGCCGCCGCTTGGATTCCTGCGCCAGAATCCCAATCCGCTCCTAAATCCGAATCTCAGGCTCCTGTCGCTGGTAACAATCCTGGCAGAGAAATTGGCGAGCACAGAGGATAGGAGAGGGAGAGAGGGAGGCGGATAAAATGGCGAGATAGGGAGGACGAGGAGAGAAAAGTCAAATACGCACAGGTACTATTTATAACGGCAGAAATTTCCAGGGTTTTGACGGCTGGGATCGACGGGATTCATCCAGATTGATCCATCCTGGCCGTTGCATCGGGTAGTCTGACCACGGGATAATCGCTTCGTTCGTTTCAGCTTATTCAGAACTATTTTTTAATTATGGAACAGTGTTTTCTTCTCACAATATTTTAATATAAGCATCAACATAAGCCAAATTTCAACATTAGCGAACAGGTGAATGTCGCTAGGAAAATTGCTTTGGATACTCATGTGGATGGGAGAAAAGGTTAAAATTTCCTGAGGTAACACGTTGTGAGATGAAGATCAATCACATGATGCAACTTTTGATTGGATTCATTCATTAGATTATGGTTCTATCCACTACAAAGATTGTAGGCTTGTGAGTTAAAATATGTTGACATTTTTTTAAAGAGAGAGAGAAGACAACGAATGGTAGATGCTCGTTTGGAACGAATGAGTTTTTACATAATTCAGTATAAACTAAAAATATAAGAAAACGTAGAAATAAGGAAAAATTCCATGTTCCACTTAAGTCTAGAAAAGTTGATGAGCAAAATTTCCAGGAGAAATGTGCCGTTGCTGCTGTGAAGTACTACGTAGCCTAGGCATTAACGATTGAAGTGGCAAAAGGTAGCGTGCCATTTTTATCAGCTCACTAACTCCTAATGTAATCTTAGTGTCAAAAGACAATAATCCTACAGTATCTCCGGTCAAAGTATAGAAGACATTTGAGACAATAAAACAAGCCACCTTCCTAATACTACTCCCTCCGTCCGTATGTCTTCGTGTCTATCAAAACTAATTTTATATAAAATATTAACAATATTTATATTGTTAAATAAATTTATTATAATAATAAATTCAACGATCTATATAATAATATTAATTATATTATATAAATATTAATATCTTATTTTATATATTTAATTATGTTTGACTTCTCGGAAAATGAGAACGACGTAAACAAAGGGATAGAGGTGAATATGATTGGGGTTTGACAGCAAAAATCACTCTCTAAATATCATTCTACTCATGATGAGGTTAAAAAAGATGATATCATTTAAGGAACTACTAGTGACTCAGAATGGCAAATCGGCATTGCTATATCATGCTGCAGGGGAGAAGACAAGGAAAAAATAGAAAACTGGAACTCCTACTCCTACTCGGTAGCAGCGTGCATCACGGCGTGTGGACATGGGGAGGGTGTTGGGCGTTGTTGGTACGAGCGACGAGGCAAAGCCGACGCGGCCGTGTCGAGCTGTCTGCCTGCCTGCTCCAGCTCCAGGTCAGGCATGGCCAGCCGGGAACGAACAGAAAAACAGCGGCGCCAACACAAGGACAGCTCCAGATCCAGCTGCCGCCGCCGCCCCACTGGGCATCCTGCCCGTGTGCTGCATCTTTTCCCCCTTTTCTTTTAGCTGTTGTATTACTGTACGTATGTGGTATTTTTCTTTGGTGCTGTACGTATGTATAGAATGCATTGTTCTTTGGGGTTTCGTGTTGTCAACAGCTATGATATAAGACCAGTGTCACTGAGGACTCCGTGTTCCACTTTTAAGACTACTACATGTATTGGAAATGATTTAGACAAGTTGTTCATACGAAACTTATTTCATGATATACTTTAAATGAAGAAAGAGATGATAAAAATTTCATGTGATAAAATTTGTTTTATAGGGATCAAATTTGTTTACACTATTTACAAAGGGAGCTACCATCAATTCTCATTCCCCCGCGCTCGTGCCATGCTACCATCACTCAATGTGACTCCTGACTCTCTGAACAACACGAAAGATGTGCAACATGAAACACTTGAATGTATTATACGTAAGCAATAGATGAAACATCTGGAACGTACACTGCCAACATATGTGTGAAACATATGCAACATACAGAGAAAACACTTGCAACTTGCAACATAAAAACACTTACTGCAACATAAGACTGAAATAACGAAAAAATTTGAAACATATTGTTGCAACATATGTGTGAAACATATGCAACATCCAGATCAGAACGCTTGCAACATACGTATGGAACAGATGAAACATTTTGAACAAACCTCTGAACCACTTGCAACATATTCAACATGTGCAACATCCCCGATCTACTTTTGCAACATCCATATGAAACAATTGCAACATACATCTTAAACACTTGAAACATACGCTTGCAACATCTGCTTCCATCACAACATCTCCTTGTTGAGGTCGCGCCTCTCGATGGCCATGGCGTCGACAGTGGCCACGACCTTCTGGTGGGGAACGGCGGCGTCAACAGCACCTCGACAGCACCCTAGCCGCACCTCAGCGCGTGCGAGGGACGGGGCACAGTGCGTAACAGCAGGGATGCAGCGTGCAACGAGCTAGAGCGGGCGTGGCAGGGATGGAGCGCGGCGCGGCGATGGAGGCGGCGCGGTGCGGGATGGAGCATGATGCTGGATGGGGGAGCCACGCGGTGCGAAATGGGGTGCGCGGCGGGGAAGACGGCAGCAGCGAGAGCAATGGCGAGATATTTTTGAGAGGAGATTTTTAGCAGATTTTTGAGAGAAGAGATGGGAAGACGCAGAGAATAAACAGTCCTGTTGGGCCGATACGCGCAGGCCCAGAAAACGGCGTCCGGACGGACGAACGTCCACTCCTGAGCATTACTGTATTTCCAACTTATGTAAATCTTGAAAACAAGGACATAAAACCTCCACTGGGACTAGCCTAATAAAACTTTTATCATCTCTCTCTTCATTTATACTATTGTCGGTGTTTGATGACCAACAACATGTCACAGGGGTATCCGAGACAGTGTTAGGTGGGCTTCGGCGTATGCAAAACTCGGCGGAAAACATGAAGACGAATGATTTTTAGACTGGTTCGGGCCCTCGTAATTGAGTAATAGCCTTTACGTCCAGTTCGACGTGAGCCTTTGTATTGGATTGTATGATTGAGTTGATGTACAAGGGGTGCCACCTGCCTCTCTTTATATAGGTTAGAGGGCAGGGCGATTGCTCTAGTCCTAGTTGATTACATTTGGAGAGTCCTAGTTGTATTACAAAGACTACTTTCCCTAAATGTTCATGTAGGTCGGTTCTTGAATACTTGGAGATCACGCCACCTTGTTCTGTGTCTTCAAGCAAACCTTAGGGTCGGCCCAGGAAACCTCCAAGTAGTCGGTCCAATAGGGAACCCATAGGATCCTGGTCCGTCAACTATGCCATGTTATTTATACTAAAACTAGCCTAAGAGGGCACTCCCAGATCCCGGTTTCCATGAAATTAAATGAGGTTTTCACCTCCTCAAAATACGGATGTGGCAAGAAATTCAACGAGGAGAGAGATAAAAAAGGGAAGAAACTATTTATCAGCAATGCATCCAATACTCCAGGAAAGGACAACTTTCGCACTAGGGCGAAATCGGCGGTTTCTTATTACCTAGACTTTTGTGGGGCCTCTACTTGTATTGCTCATCGACATGTTTCCATGTCGTCGCATTTGCCCATCCATGACCCGCGACTCCATTTCCCAGTGCTCGCCACGCCTAGTGCCATAGGTCACGCGTGTCGCTCGCTATGCGTAACGCTGCTAGCCCTCGTGCATCGCCGAGAACACTCGTCACCCACTAACTTACCATGTCGCAGACCATGCTTGTCACCTGCCCACATCCCATGTAGCGACCCGTGCCATTGCGCTCATCTGTCTGCATGTCTCTCATCATGCCACCGCCTATGCCTATGTTCATCCCCATGCCACTGTACCCCGCTCGCCCTCACGAGCTACTCCTTTGTACACCTGAGCCCACGCCACGCTCACCCCCGCGCCACGTGATGCGAGCCAGAGACAATGGGAGGAGAGAGAACTCGAGAAGGAGAAAGAGATAAGTGAGAGAGAAAGAGAGTCATGATAATTAATAAGGGCCCACATGAAGAAACTGTGGGTCGTGTACTTTGATTTCTAGGGGTAATTCCTTACTAACATGGTAGCTATGGAAACATTAGTAGTATCAATGGTTGGGACTGCCCTAAATGGATCAGCTTGGGAGTTGGGATGAAAGGTGGACGATGGTTATGGACTTATGGTGTCTTTTCATATCAAATGGCTTCACTAAAAGAGTGAAAAGGATCAAGATGCCAAAAAGGGGTATGAATTGGGCTAAGTATTTTTTTGTGGAAATTAAAAACCTACAACTAGCCAAATTAACCCATGTGCCTAGATGTGTCTCCTAGACGCTAACACACAAAGTCTTGCGCCCTAGGTTTCAATCTAATCTAACAAGGAAATTCTAGGAAAGTAATTGCAATGAAGTAATGCTGTCGACAGAATATCATCGGCGGTCCTCCGAGGGGTATCCCACGAAGGTAGATTGATCGGTAGAGATGCGTGTAATCGAGAACAAGAAGGCAACAGAGACACACGAGTTAGACAGGGGCAGGCCGTCAGTATGACATAATACCCTACTCCTGTGGTCTGTTGGTTTGTATTGGCTATCGTATGATATTGCGTGAGTTTGGAGGGGGTCCCTGCCCGCCTTATATAGTCTGGGGGGTAGGGTTACAAGTCGGTTAGATCTGAGAGATAACCGGAAAGTAATAACAGATTATAGGATTCTTGGGATCATACATATCCCAATAGATCTCGTAGCATTTTCAGGATATCTTCCCAGTATCTTGCAGGAGGCGCTGAGTAGAGTCATTGAAACGACCTGATTTCCGCTGTAACACCAAACAAGTATTAAAAACTGGACATATCATCATATGCATTGCAAGGCATTGGTCATATTGCAAATTTTGATATGCATTCACTAAAACAAGTTTACATGTATGTTATAAGTATTGTTTGGTATTGTTTGAATCAAGTTGAAATCTTTGTATTGATTTGAAATTCCGAAAACCCTGATTTTCAATATTTAAATCCTACCCTGAAAATCCATTTCAAAATCGAAGCACATTTTGGGGTTGAACCTTAAAGCAAAGTTGTAGAGCTTGTTGAGTTGTACAAAGTTTGTTTTTGGAGTTTTTCAAGTTGTTTAGTAAAAATTGAAGTTATTTGAAAAGGCGAAATTCCTTAAATGTCCCCTATTTGAATTCAAAAGTTCATTTCAAAATGTAGACCGAATTAGGGGTTGGTTATAAAAGAAAAGTTGTAGAACTTTTGATTTTGAACAACTTTTATTTTTGGAGATTTTTGAGTTGTTATACAAATTTGGGAGTAATTTGGATTTTAAACTGGATAGCAATTCTGTAATTTCGATGAACAGTGTTCACCGCTCTTGCTACACCGCCGGCGACCTTCGGTTTGCTTCCAGGCGCGGTCATGGCTGTCTTTGGTGTAGCGCTGGCGCGGTGAAGGCCACAGCGCAGCTTCCTTGCGCTTCTGAGCCGCTCTATTTAGCCTTGGCTGTCGCCGTTTGCCCCCGCTCTCTTGCTCTGTTTTCCTGACGCCACGACCATAACTCCGGCGAGCTCTCACCATCACTTTAGCGCACTCCAGCTGTTACAAAGCTTGTCATAGTTCTGTCTGCTACTTGCGCACCCAACCAACCTGCTTTTGTCGCTTGTCTTCACTGGAAACTCGCGGTGCGCGCTCTTCTTCCTCGCGGTCGGCAACCTCACCTGCGATCCCGTTTCGTCGTGGTCAGCGCGTTGCGGTGAGTCTCTGTCCTTGCCGAGCCGTGATTCAGTTTCGCCACGATGCCATGGTGCTTTGTACCTTGATGCTTGATCAAATTGTCCAGCGCAGCCACCGGAGCATCACCGTCGCCGTTGCTTGCTCTGCCGTGACCGCTGTGTCCGTCGAACGGTGTCTCCAGTGCTCCTCCGGCCTTGTGCTCTACTCAGTCGCGTTTGGGGTGAGCTGCTGATGCTTCCTGGGCCATCTGTTTAAGCTTTACAAGTCTCACGTCACCAGCGTAGCGTAGCCACGCCGTCGTGGCCACCATGGCCGGCGTAGTGCTCGGTCCAGTCCGTAGCTGGTCCAGCTTGTGCCCCAAATCAATGCGCCTAGTCAAGGGTAGTGTTTTGGTACCTTGGTTGTCACCGTTGGTCTCGCCGTTGGCGAGATATCGCCGGTCAGCGCGCGTGTCGCCGGAGTCAAAGCCTGAGGTTGAAGATGACAGGTGGGGTCGGGATGTCAGTGACTTTATAGTTCAAAAATGGATTTTTCTATTTTCTGGAATGAATGAATAGTGTCTATTTTTGTTATTTTTGTGTAGATTTATTTAGACCTCCAAAAATTATGAAAATTTTTGTGTGACCTCTCTGTGATGTATATTATTTAGGAAAAATATGAAATGTTGTTTTTCAGTACTTTTTGAATATGATAAAAATTGCTCAATTAATTAATAAATGAGTTTCTAGGATTTTTCTAGGCTTATTTGTGTATCCAAATATTATGAAAATTGTTTTGTCACTTAGTTATCATATGATGAACATTTACAAAAATTTTGAGGCCAATTGGAACAAGTTGATTTATTTCATAATTCTTAATTAATTAATTAACTCATAAAAGCAAATAGTAACCTTTAGTGATTTAGGTTTTGTTTGAGTTTTTGATTGAGTGATGTCCTTGGGTCATTAGTTTGTGATGATCCTTGGCAATTGATGTGAGTGTTGCGAAAATGGTTTAGTTAGTTTAACTTGTAACTGTACCGCGAAGGAAAGTTGTATTCAAGTTGTTAATTTTGCATCCATCATCGAGCATCATATTTCGTATTCCGCATCATGTTAAACATGGCATTGTTGCCACGTGTAGTGAACGAAGGTGAACACGTGTTAGTTAATCAAGTAGTTGAGGAGGTTGATCCATCTGTGGAGGTTGGTGTTGATATCGGTGGAACGACTCCGGACCTAGACTTTTCTGTCAGCGAAGGCAAGCCCCGGATGCATACAACCCTACCTTGTATTTTACAAATTGATTTCGCTTTTGCTTCTTTTTACTGCATTAAGTGATTGGGAGTCAAGTGAAAACCAATTTGGTACATTACCAACCTTGTTATTCCATATTTACCATATTACCAGTTTTAAATTCGTATATGCCTAGTTTTGCTTAGCTATGCTTAAAACGATGAAAGTCGGGTGATTACCTGTCATCTGCAAGTTTTAAATGGAACTGTGGTTACTTATGTTATCATGTGATATGGGAATGTGGAGTAATAAATCTAGACCGGGCGGACTCGGTGTATGGGAGCCACAAGACATGGAGGTCTTGTGAGCGGGTTCTTTCTGCCTGTGTCGATTAAGGTCCGTCCGTTGTTGAATTGCATGAGGTGAGACTTTGTAGTACTAGCCACATACTCCGGTAAGCCTTAACTTGGCTATTCTATTACGAGAATGGCTAATCGCGCACTTGGAGTGGAGAGATGGAGGGAATAGCGTGTACCCATGTGGTAATGGGCTGGATTGGTGGTGTACTGTATTCTCGGGTGGCGCGGACCCGTTCTTGTTTAGAGGATCCAATGGTAGGTTGATATATGTAAGTCGGGGACCTGCATATGTCGTGTGGTCTGGAATTCCCAGCTGGGTTTTTAATCGGTTTGAATCATCGTTGCTCCTCGGTTATGGAGACTCAACTCACTATTCATCATCATAGTAATTAATAACTAGAACTTGAGGATGGTCTGTGAAGGTGTTGGTTATGAAGTTTCATGATCTCATTACGGATCGTGTGAGCTTTGTATATGAGTTTATGAAGTTTTAAATGTTGATGTAAAGAATTTTATTAAAAAGTTTTTACGCAAAAGAACCTTGATTATTGCTAAAGCCATACCTTGAATCCCCGAGCCTGCATTCATAAGTTCTATTAGTTTTTATTTTTGGTTAAGTCTTGTTGAGTACTTTTGTACTCAGGGTTCGTTGACCCTTGTTGCAGGTGAGGCTCATGAGCAGATCTGTTTTGGATCATGCTGCATGACTGTTGTTCAGTGCGATGACGATAAGTAAATCTGTGGCCTTGGGCAGGGCAGCTTATTTGTGTGTTCTGTATTATATTATAATGCCACTCCACTACTTTATTTTGTAATAATTATCGAACTTAGTTGTATGGTTTGAAACAAACGGTTTGTAAACTATGTTATTGTAAGACTTCCGCTGTTTTGACTTTGGTGTATCTATTTAAATAAACTGTTGTAATACTGCAATGACTCTGTAATGTGATCCTGCTCGGAAATCGTGGATGATTCGGGGTTCCCCGAGGACACCCGACAGTGTTCTTAAGTTACCGGGAACGTATGCATAGTGTCAAAGGTCGTTGGACAGTGATAGGTGCATGTGGGCCCTATAATTTAGGAGGTTCTGCCACAGAATGGTATCAGAGCGATCGTTATAAAGTTTTTGTTGTATTGGTTTACAAAAACTTCAAAATGATTTGGGATAACAAAAATTTAACTTGATTAATTTGGTCCAAATTGCTTCTAACTTGTCTTATTTCTTTCTCACCATTCCTTATTTGATTAAAAAGGCTTTGTGTGGTGGAGTAGTAATCTTATTATGCCCTATATAAAAACAAATGTTGTTATGTTCGTTTTAAGCTTTGGTGGTTTTGTTCGTAAGAACGATTCATGCATCATAATTAATTCACTTGTTACTTCCTTCGTCTCTGAGTCTAGGGTGAGTGGTGTGTATGGGTTGAGTTGTGTAGTCCATCCTTACTGCTCTTGAGACTATTGTTAGATTGTTTTACTTGGATTAATCCTGCTCGTACAGCATGGCTCGTACCAAGAAGACACCCCGTAAGTCCACCGGGTCCAAGGGAGTTCCTCGCCATCAACTTGCCCCTAGGAATGATGGTGCTAGCAGTAGCGGCTCTAGGCCTGATCCTCAGGCGGAGATACAGAGGATTTCTACAGAGTTAGCCCAAGCTACTAGAGATAGGGCTATGGACGCCATCCAGGTGGGTAGATTACAGGAGCAATTAAGGCGTCTCACCACCGCTCACAGGAACTGCGAACGTATGTTAGTTCGTACGGTGGAAGGAAGGAATGAAGCTTGGCATAGGGAAAATGTAGCTAGAGCTAGAAGTCATGAGTTAGAATTTTATGTAGAAGACTTAGAAGAGCATAATACCTATCTGCATGAGGAAGTTCATAGGCTAAGCAATCTCCTAGATCCAAATCATGAACCCCAAGCTGGTGCAATGGATCCCGGTGTTATCCTTGCCGATGGTAGTGAATCGGAAGAAGAAGAAGAAGATCCCGAAGAATTAGTAATGATCGATGAAAGTGACAATGAAGGCGGTAATATTTCCAGAATGGATACCGAGCCTGAAGTTTGATGTAATCGCGAAAAGGAGTAGAGTTGTGAAATAGTTAGTTCTAGTTTAAGTTAAGTAGTCTTGTTTAAATGCGGTCTTGTGTTTAAATAAGTGGAACTAGTGCATTGAGTTGTAGTCCGCCCTTTTATCAATCAATAAAGGCTTGTGAGTAAAGTTTGGTTTGTTATGAACAGACGCGTCGCACGTGGGGTTCGTATATTCCTGGTACTTCACAAAATGAGAACGATATTCCAGATCCGCCACCAGTTCCAACAAATCTAGCGGATGCTATAGCCACACTTGTCAATGTGACGGCTAAAAATTCTCGTTTGCTTCATGAGATGGCTCAAAGTAATCAGAATCAGATGCATGGAAACCGTGGTCGCCATCATAACAGGCAGGAGGCTACATATGTGGACTTCACAGATACAAAACCCCCAGTGTTCACTAAGGCAGATGAACCATTGGAGGCTGATGATTGGCTTAGGACCATGGAGCAGAAATTTGATCTTATACCATGCACAGAGTTTTAGAAACCAGTTTTTACTGCTCAGCAACTTAGAGGTGCAGCCAGTGCTTGGTATGCAAATCTTATGGCCATGCAACCCGCAGGTGTTCCGTTAACTTGGATGGAGTTTCGTACTGCTTTCAGAGCTCATTATATCCCGGAGGGAGTTATGGATATGAAGCTGGATGAATTTCTTGCTTTGAAGCAAGGGGATCAAACCGTGATGCAGTATGTGGAAAGATTCAATCACCTATCACAATATGCACCTGAACATGTCAATACTGATGTCAAGAAAAAGAAATGGTTCATGAGAGGTCTGAATACCAAATTGCAGACTATGATGACAACTTGTACCAATGTCACTTATCATGAGGCAGTGAATATTGCAATTGCTTCAGAGGCAAAGTATCGGCAACATAAGGAGCTCAAGAAGAAAAAGAGTATGCTATCTGGATCTTATGGGGGAAATCCAAAAAGGCAAAGGGTGATTTATCATCCAGTAAATCATAATCGTCCTCCTTATCGTCCGCCTCAGTTTTAAGCCGGTCAACAATCAAATGTCTGTCCTGTTACAACTTATTAGAATCCACAACCGACAAATGCTTCTGGGGTTTCTGCTTCAACGCCCCAGGGTCACAAGTATCCCTGTTTCAATTGTGGCAAGCCTGGTCATTTCTCGAGAGAATGTCCGTATCCAAGGCAGTCTAATCCCAATTATCAGAAGACCCCTGCAAATCAACAACAGGGTCAGGCACATAACAAGAATAACAATCAGAATGCTTAGAAAGGCAAAGATGAAAGGAAGACAGGACGAGTGTTCTACATTCAAGCTAGGGAAATTCCGGAAGGGGAGTCAGTGATGATGGGTATGTTTCCTGTCGCCAACCATCCTGCAGTTATACTTTTTGATTCTAGCGCATCGCATTCATTCATCAATAGAACATTTGTGGTGAAGTATGAAATCTCAATTGGGGCAACAAAGGAAAAATTCTTTATACAGTCGCCCGGGGGACGTCTGTGTACTAAGGAAATGGTATACCAGGTACCCATAAACCTGGGTGGGCATATTTTTCCCACTACCATGATTATCCTTAAGGATCAGGATATAGATGTAATCTTAGGAATGAATTGGATGTATCAGCATAAGGCTATTATAGATGCTTTGAATAGAACTATAAGGGTGAGTTTGCCAGATAGTACTTCTCAACTTCTTATCCAACTTCCAACCTTAAGAAGATCAGTGGGCAAAGTTTGTGCAACTGCCGTCCAAGAGATTAGAGATATCCCGATAGTATGTGAATTTCCTGATGTGTTTCCTGAAGATTTACCCGGTCTACCACCTGATAGGGATGTCCAGTTTAACATAGAATTGCAACCTGAAACAGCTCCAATTTCTTGGAGAGCTTATAGGATGCCACCTAAGGAGTTAGCCGAGTTGAAGAATCAGTTGCAAGAATTGATTGAGAAGGGGTTTATACAACCTAGTTCATCTCCTTGGGGGTGTCCAGCAATTTTTATGAAAAAGAAAGATGAGACCCTGAGGTTATATGTTGACTATCGTCCGTTGAATGAAGTGACCATCAAGAATAAGTATCCATTACCTCAGATATATTTGCTTTTTGATCAACTGGCCGAAGCCAAAGTTTTCTCCAAGATAGATTTGAGGTCAGGATATCACAAAATCAAGATAAAGCCTGAAGATATTCCCAAAATGGCATTTACCACAAGATATGGATTATATGAATACTTGGTAATGTCTTTTGGTTTGACAAATGCTCCAGCTCATTTTATGTATTTGATGAATTCTGTATTCATGCCTGAGCTAGACAAATTCGTAGTGGTGTTTATTGATGACATTCTAGTATATTCCAAGAATAAGGAAGAACATGCGAAACACCTCAGAATTGTTCTGACTCGTTTGAGAGAACATCAACTATATGCCAAGTTTAGCAAGTGTGATTTTTGGCTTAAGTAAGTACAATTTCTTGGACATGTCTTGTCAGCGGAAGGAGTTGCTGTTGATCCAAGCAAAGTGAAGGATGTGCTTGATTGGAAACCACCAACCACAGCCATCAAGTTTGGAGTTTTTTGGGATTGGCAGGGTATTACCGTCGGTTTATTCTAGATTTCTCTAAAGTATCAAAGTCCATAACTGAGTTACTGAAGAACCAAGTCAAGTTTGCATGGTCATCTGATTGTGAAGAGGCTTTCCAGACTTTGAAGAGACTGTTGACCACTACACCAGTATTAACCCAACCTGATATCGAGAAGCCGTTTGATGTTTATTGCGATGCTTCAGGTGTTGGTATTGGATGTGCGTTGATGCAAGAAGGCCGAGTCATTGCTTATGCATCCAGGCAACTTAAGCAACATGAAGAACACTATCCGACTCATGATCTAGAGTTAGCAGCTGTGGTCCATGCTCTGAAGATTTGGCGGCATTACCTACTTGGTAATACGTGCCATATTTATACAGACCACAAGAGCTTAAAGTATATCTTTACTCAGTCAGAGTTGAATATGCGACAAAGAAGATGGTTAGAGCTGATTAAAGATTATGACTTGGAAGTACATTATCACCCCGGTAAAGCAAATGTGGTGGCAGATGCCCTCAGTCGCAAAAGTTATTGCAATTGCCTGACAGTAAGAACAATGGGTTTGACCTTATGTCAAGAGATGGAGAAGTTGAATGTGGAAGAAATTCAACAAGGTAGTTTGACCAACATAATTGTTGAAGCCACTATTCGAGATCAAGTTATTGCTGCTCAGAAGAAAAACAAGGGTGTAGCCCATATCAAGGAAAGAGTCAGGAATGGAAAGGCGAAATGTTTCAGCATAGATAATGAAGGTGTGCTATGGTTCAAGGATCGCCTGGTGGTACCAAAAGTTACTGAGTTGCGGCAGTCAATTCTTGAAGAAGCACATGCTACTAGGTTATCTATCCATCCAGGAAGTAACAAGATGTACCATGACTTAAAACAAAGATTTTGGTGGACCAAAATGAAGATAGAAATTGCAAGATATATAGCAAAGTGTGATACTTGTCATAAAGTGAAAGCTATACATTTGAGGTATGCTGGAGAATTACAACCATTGCCTATTCCAGCTTGGAAGTGAGAGGACATAAGTATGGACTTTATTGTTGGTCTACCCAAGACATCAAAGGGATTTGACTCAATATGGGTTATTGTAGATCGACTCACTAAGTCAGCACATTTTCTTCCTATCAAGACTATATATCCCACTGTCCAATATGCCAAGATATATTTAGCAAGAATTATGAGTCTCCATGGAATACCAAAGACCATAGTGTCCGATAGGGGTACACAGTTTGTCTCCAGTTTTTGGAAACAATTGCATTCTTCATTGGGTACCAAGCTCCTATATAGTACAGCTTATCATCCGCAGACTGATGGACAGACTGAAAGAGTCAATCAAGTGCTTGAAGATATGTTAAGGTGTTGTGTCCTTAATTATTCCAACAAGTGGGATGAATGCTTACCTTTGGCCGAGTTCTCATATAACAATAGTTATTAGGAAAGCATTAGAATGGCTCCATTTGAAGCACTCTATGGTCATAGATGCAGAACATCGTTGAGTTGGTCTGAGCCCGGAGAAAGAAGATTCTTTGGAGTTGACCTTGTGAAAGAAACAGAAGACAAGGTTAGGCAAATACAGAGTAATTTGAAGATAGCTCAGTCCCGCCAAAAGAGTTATGCGGATAGACAACGGAGACCATTGGTGTTTAGCAAAGGAGATTTTGTATATCTGAAAGTATCACCAATGAAGGGAGTTACCCGTTTTGGTGTTAAAGGCAAGTTGGCACCTCGATATATTGGACCATTTCAAATTTTGGAGAGATGGAAAAGTGGCCTATCGCTTGAAATTACCAGAACATTTATCAGCTGTACATGATGTGTTCCATGTGTCTCAGTTGAAGAAATGTCTTCGAGTGCCTGAGTAGAATGTTGAAGTTGAAGGAGTGGAACTTGAACCAGATCTGACTTATTTAGAATATCCTATCCGAGTGTTGGATCAGAAAGATCGTGTTACTCAAAGGAGGACAATAAAGTTCTACAAGATACAATGGAATCAACATTCAGAAGAGGAAGCTACTTGGGAATTAGAAGATTACTTGTTAGAAAAGTTCCAGAGTTTCTTGCGTCATTATAGAATAGAGTACTGTTAGTTAAGCTCGGTTGTTACAACGTGTGTTTTGTAAAGGAACCTCAGTTGTTTTATGGATGAGAATTGGATGTTTTTGGATTGACACATTTCCTTTTCCATTACTTACCCTATGGCTTTGAATCTCAGGGCGAGATTTCTTTTAGGGGGAAGGATTGTAACACCCCGGGTGTTTAAGTATTAAAAACTGGACATATCATCATATGTATTGCAAGGCATTGGTCATATTGCAAACTTTGATATGCATTCACTAAAACAAGTTTACATGTATGTTATAAGTATTGTTTGGTATTGTTTGAATCAAGTTGAAATCTTTGTATTGATTTGAAATTCCGAAAACCCTGATTTTCAATATTTAAATCCTACCCTAAAAATCCATTTCAAAATCAAAGCACATTTTGGGGTTGAACCTTAAAGAAAAGTTGTAGAGCTTGTTGAGTTGTACAAAGTTTGTTTTTGGAGTTTTTCAAGTTGTTTAGTAAAAATTGAAGTTATTTGAAAAGGCGAAATTCCTTAAATGTCCCCTATTTGAATTCAAAAGTTCATTTCAAAATGTAGACCGAATTAGGGGTTGGTTATAAAAGCAAAGTTCTAGAACTTTTGATTTTGAACAACTTTTATTTTTGGAGATTTTTGAGTTGTTATACAAATTTGGGAGTAATTTGGATTTTAAACTGGATGGCAATTCTGTAATTTCGATGAACATGTTCACCGCTCTTGCTACACCGCCGGCGACCTTCGGTTTGCTTCCAGGTGCGGTCATGGTTGTCTTTGGCGTCACGCTGGCGCGGTGAAGGCCACAGCGCAGCTTCCTTGCGCTTCTGAGCCGCTCTATTTAGCCTTGGCTGTCGCCGTTTGCCCCCGCTCTCTTGCTCTGTTTTCCCGACGCCACGGCCATAACTCTGGCGAGCTCTCACCGTCACTTTAGCGCACTCCAGCCGCTGCAAAGCTTGTCATAGTTCCGCCTGCTACTTGCGCACCCAACCAACCTGCTTTTGTCGCTTGTCTTCACCGAAAACTCACGGTGCGCGCTCTTCTTCCTCGCGGCCGGCAACCTCACCCGTGATCCCGTTTCATCGTGGTCAGCGTGTTGCGGTGAGTTTCTGTCCTTGCCGAGTCGTGATTCAGTTTTGTCACGATGCCGTGGTGCTTTGTACCTTGATGCTTGATCAAATTTTCCACCGCAGCCACCAGAGCGTCACCATCGCCGTTGCTTGCTCTGCCGTGACCGCTGTGTCCGTCGAACGGTGTCTCCAGTGCTCTTCCGGCCTTGTGCTCTACTCAGTCGCATTTGGGGTGAGCTGCTGATGCTTCCTGGGCCATCTGTTAAAGCTTTACAAGTCTCACGTCGCCAGCGTAGCGTAGCCGCGCCATCGTGGCCGCCATGGCCGGCGTAGTGCTCGTTTGTCTGGTCCAGCTTGTGCCCCAAATCGATGCGCCTAGTCGAGGGTAGTGTTTTGGTACCTTGGTCGTCACCGTTGGTCTCGCCGTCGGCGAGATATCGCCGGTCAGCACGTGTGTCGCCGGAGTCAAAGCCTGAGGTTGAAGATGACAGGTGGGGTCGGGATGTCAGTGACTGTGTAGTTCAAAAATGGATTTTTCTATTTTCTGGAATGAATGAATAGTGTCTATTTTTGTTATTTTTGTGTAGATTTATTTAGAGCTCCAAAAATTATGAAAATTTTTGTGTAACCTCTCTGTGATGTATATTATTTAGGAAAAATATGAAATGTTGTTTTTCAGTACTTTTTGAGTATGATAAAATTTGCTCAATTAATTAATAAATGAGTTTCGAGGATTTTTCTAGGCTTATTTGTGTATCTAAAAATTATGAAAATTGTTTTTTCGCTTAGTTATCATATGATGAACATTTACAA
The DNA here is from genome assembly GCA_904845875.1 of Miscanthus lutarioriparius. NCBI lineage: Eukaryota > Viridiplantae > Streptophyta > Magnoliopsida > Poales > Poaceae > Miscanthus > Miscanthus lutarioriparius. Next base: position 42,631,614 of record CAJGYO010000015.1, read on the forward strand.
AAATTTTGAGGCCAATTGGAACAAGTTGATTTATTTCATAATTCTTAATTAATTAATTAATTCATAAAAGCAAATAGTAACCTTTAGTGATTTAGGTTTTGTTTGAGTTTTTGATTGAGTGATGTCCTTGGGTCATTAGTTGGTGATGATCCTTGGCAATTGATGTGAGTGTTGCGAAAATGGTTTAGTTAGTTTAACTTGTAACTGTACCGCAAAGGAAAGTTGTATTCAAGTTGTTAATTTTGCATCCATCATCGAGTATCATATTTCATATTCCGCATCATGTTAAACATGGCATTGTTGCTACATGTAGTGAACGAAGGTAAACACGTGGTAGTTAATCAAGTAGTTGAGGAGGTTGATCTGTCTGTGGAGGTTGGTGTTGATATCGGTGGAACGACTCCAGACCCAGACTTTTCCGTCAGTGAAGGCAAGCCCCGGATGCATACAACCCTACCTTGTATTTTACAAATTGATTTCGCTTTTGCTTCTTTTTACTGCATTAAGTGATTGGGAGTCAAGTGAAAACTAATTTGGTACCTTACCAACCTTGTTATTCCATATTTACCATATTACCAGTTTTAAATTTGTATATGTCTAGTTTTGCTTAGCTATGCTTAGAACGATGAAAGTCGGGTGATTACCTGTCATCTGTAAGTTTTAAATGGAACTGTGGTTACTTATGTTATCATGTGATATGGGAATGTGGAGTAATAAATCTAGACCGGGCGGACTCGGTGTATGGGAGCCGCAAGACATGGAGGTCTTGTGAGCGGGTTCTTTCCGCCTGTGTCGATTAAGGTCCATCCATTGTTGAATAGCATGAGATGAGACTTTGTAGTACTAACCACATACTCCCGTAAGCCTTAACTTGGCTATTCTATTACGAGAATGGCTAATCGCGCACTGGGAGTGGATAGATGGCGGGAATAGATTGTACCCACGTGGCAATGGGCTGGATTGGTGGTGTACTGTATTCTCGGGTGGCGTGGACCCATTCTTGTTTAGAGGATCCGAGGGTAGGTTGATATATGTAAGTCGGGGACCTGAATATGTCGTGTGGTCTGGAATTCCCAGCTGGGTTTTTAATCGGTTCGAATCGTCGTTGCTCCTCGGTTATGGAGACTCAACTCACTATTCATCATCGTAGTAATTAATAATTGGAACTTGAGGATGGTCTGTGAAGGTGTTGGTTATGAAGTTTCATGATCTCATTGCGGATCATGTGAGCTTTGGATATGAGTTTATGAAGTTTTAAATGTTGATGTAAAGAATTTTATTAAAAAGCTTTTACGCAAAAGAACCTTGATTATTGCTAAAGCCATACCTTGAATCCCCGAGCCTGCATTCATAAGTTGTATTAGTTTTTATTTTCGGTTAAGTCTTGTTGAGTACTTTTGTACTCAGGGTTCGTTGACCCTTATTGCAGGTGAGGCTCATGAGCAGATCTATTTTGGATCATGCTGCATGACTGTTGTTCAGTGCGATGACGATAAGTAAATGTGTGGCCTTGGGCAGGGCAGCTTATTTGTGTGTTCTATATTATATTATAATGCCACTCCACTACTTTATTTTGTAATAATTATCGAACTTAGTTGTATGGTTTGAAACAAACGGTTTGTAAACTATGTTATTGTAAGACTTCCGCTGTTTTGACTCTGGTGTATCTATTTGAATAAACTATTGTAATACTGCAATGACTCTGTAATGTGATCCTGCTCAGAAATCGTGGATGATTCGGGGTTCCCCGAGGACACCCGACAGTCTTCTTAAGTTACCGGGAACGTATGCATAGTGTCAAAGGTCGTTGGACAGTGACAGGTGCATGTGGGCCCTATAATTTAGGAGGTTCTGCCACAGAATAGTATCAGAGCGATCGTTACAAAGTTTTTGTTGTATTGGTTTACAAAAACTTCAAAATGATTTGGGATAACAAAAAATTAACTTGATTAATTTGGTCCAAATTGCTTCTGACTTGTCTTATTTCTTTCTCACCATTCCTTATTTGATTAAAAAGGTTTTGTGTGGTGGAGTAGTAATCTTATTATGCCCTATATAAAAACAAATGTTGTTATGTTCGTTTTAAGCTTCGGTGGTTTTGTTCGTAAGAACGATTCATGCATCATAATTAATTCACTTGTTACTTCCATCGTCTCTGAGTCTAGGGTGAGTGGTGTGTATGGGTTGAGTTTTGTAGTCCATCCTTACTGCTCTTAAGACTATTGTCAGATTGTTTTACTTGGATTAATCCTGCTCGTATTATGACTATTTATAGATCATATTACCCAAATTCCAGTCAAATACCACATCCATACAACGATAATATCAGAGTACAAATAGTGCGGAATTACATAAATTATTACATCGCCGCATTGGTGGAATCAAAAGTAGCATTCATTCAGAACAGCTTGAAGATAAGATCGCCAAACTCGAGCGTAGGAGCGAACCCCTCAACCGTCAAACTCCTCAGAGCTATACTCCTCAGCAGAACCTGTGTGCCAAAATTTATCAGTACGATTTGTACTGGCCACTCCCACCCTATGAGCATTGCTTTGTGAAAATTGGATGCAAGTTAGATATATTCAAAAGGAACCTATAAGGCTGGGGTTTCCTATGTTTCAGCATATCAAGTATATATATATTAATAGTTGGTCAAGTTTTAACACCATTCCCACACCCATTCCACCCCATTTCTGTCCAGAGCCAGGTTTCGATCCTAGGATCAATATACCACCATCTCCATATCATCACCACATCACCACCATACCATCGCTCAGTCGATAGGCCAACTCCCTCTCGGCACTGTCTCATGGCCCGTAGCCCCTGGCTACGACCGACACTCTGTCACGGGGGAAGAAGAGAAGGACTCATCACATTATCTAGTTTAAGCGAAACCCAAGAAAGGTCCATAGCCGACAAGTCGTCATATGTATCGATCGATCAACCATACACTCTGCAGAGGTTTTACATAACCACAAGATCCACCTTCCTCGCTGACCGTCGTCAACTGGGCTGATTTCGGCCGCTTGCTACCCTAGGATAATGCCACTCTACCATTCAGCCCTGGTACACCCCAAGTCTAGTCTAGGGTGGCTGAAACTGTGAGTCATGAGCCGGGTCCACAAGGTCTCCATGAAGTCTCGGAAGGGTGTGGGGGGAATCCTCCACGCCCCGTACCTCCTCGCACTATCCGCTATCCACCTAGCAGTAGTGGCAATATCCTACCAAGTAGTCCGGCCGTCCCGCACCATATAGGGCGAGTGGTACATAAGGCTTCCTGGTGAATCTGAGTACTAGTAAGTCCTTAGGGATGACCAAGCCAGAATGTCTTCATCAGGGTTTTCATTTATCGTGGCACCACAGTACCTCCACCCTGGGCTCCTCCCATCACAGGTTCACACCCAGGGCCACCTCATATACCATTTACCAACCACAGGTATCCATTTCTAGGGGTGCCCAGGTAGCACCCCACGCCTAGACTTGCCCTAGGCTCGTCGTATATTCCAACTTGGTCGACACAACCCTCACCCTCCACGCACCCAAGTCACACACGCAGCACTCTCCCCATAGTCCAGATAACACCAGTTTCCACCACGCATCAATCTAGTACAAGCGTAGTAAAAGTAATAAGCAATGAAATATAGCAGCAAGCGTGTGTCTAGCCTAATAGTAGGGTAAGCAGGGGTAAGGTTGCGTCAATGTAAAAGCCATCAAATAAGCATACTACCATGCAAGTCCTATCATAGTGTGATTATAACAATAAAGTAAAGCAATAGCAGTTCTATATTAGCCATGCATAATAGGTGCTACGAGGTTGGGTGGGATGTGGAACCTTCAGTGTAGTCATCTCCGTACTCCTCATGGTACTCTCGGTCCTCGTCTGTCTGGTTCTCCTCTGAGTCTGCAAACGATGGCATTATAGTCGTGTTAGCGACGTCTATAGAATAGCACAAAGAAGCAATGAAAATTTAAAAGAGCCAAATGCACTCAAACATGGGTTCATTGCGTAGAGCTTGATTTTAGATGAATTTTGGTCCTAGTTTCATATTTTTCTGAGGTCGTATGAATTAGTTATGAATTTCTGAAGATTAAATCCATTTCTAAAAATAATAAAGGCTGATTAATTTAGGGCTGACACGTGTCACACTGTGACTGGTTCTCATGTCATGTAGGGACTTGGAGTGGTGTATCAGCTGGTGAGGTGGTCGGAGAGGTCACCGAGGTGGTCAGACAACTCGTCGAGGTGGTCGGAGAACTCGCCGAGGTGGTCGGAGAGATCACCGAGGTGGTCGGAGAGATCACCGAGGTGGTCGGAGAGGTCGCTGAGGTGGTCGGAGAGATCACCAAGGTGGTCGGAGAGATCGCCGAGGTCCCCGACGCTGGCGTGGTCACATCATCGGCATGACGTCAGCATGGCGTCATCAGAGCTAAACCACGATTGACAGGTGGGTCTCGATCAACGGTCAGCTCAGGCCGGGTCCAAACTGGGCCGGTTCGGCCTGGACAGGGCTGGATTTGGGCCGGGCTTAGCCCACCACGTTGAAAGGTCCTTGTTGGTTTTGGTAATTGAGTGACAACCTAGGTGGACTAATTGTGTTTATGTGAGATACACAGGTGATTAGTCCACAGGTACATGTGTGTGAGCAACATACGCCATGGAAGTGAAAATGGCTTGGAGATGTTGCAAAGCTCACACATGTGATGATGAAGGAGCTTATTGCACATGAGACATGACATTGAGTCATGTGATCAAGGTGGAGAAGATCAAGACATGACTTGGCTTGATGGACCGGTTGCAAGCGTGAAGGGCAAGTCGAAGGCTTTGGAGTGATGGACCGCGTGGCGGTGAAGCTTGAGCAAGACTTGGCGCCGATGGACGATGGCAACGGTGAAGAGCAAGTGGAGTCAAGATCGATGAACCAATATGATCATGTGATGATATGAAGTGGATCATATCATTGTTGATCGTGTTGGTGCATGTGTTGCATCGACATTGGAGGAGATGGAATGGAATGCGCAAGGCAAAGGTATAACCTAGGGCATTTCATTTCACCGGTCATAGGTGTGTAGAGAAGTTTATGACCGGGTTTAGGATAGATGGCCGTACTATCAAGAGGGGCAAACTTGTTTGCATATCGGTCATCTAGTGCCACTTGAGTGATCTAACTTTGCATTGTCGCTAGGATCGAGTGGCGTGGCAAGTTGAGTGGCTAACATCCTTTGGGAAATGATTGTGAAAATGCTAACACACATACACATGATGGTGTACACTTGGTGGTGTTGGCACATTTACAAAGGAGGTGGTGTTTGCAGGGGTGAGATGGGTTTGGGTCCCTCTCTCCCTCCCGCCGAGCTTGCGAGGCGGGATTCGGCGCTTTCGGGAAAATAGAATGCCTATTTTCTATTGCGCCGGATGCAAATTCTTGGTGGTTAGCACATTGGAGCAAGGGTGAAGAAGTTAGAAGTGAGAACGAGTTGGTCGCGAAGATGCTGGCGTCGGTCAACTGACCGGACGCTGGATCTAAAACGACCGGACGCTGGCTGGCTGCGTCCGGTCGCGCTGACGTTCGATGACGCAGTAGCTGGAGAGTGACCGGACGCTGGCTGCGTCCGATCGCGTTCGACCGGACGCGTCCGGTCATGCTCGGGAGCTTACTGGAAACGACCGGACGCTGAGGTCCAGCGTCCGGTCAGTTGAAGCTGCTGCGTCCGGTCAGGTCAAGTGACCGTTGGAATCGGGACACGTGGTCGTCTGCGGGCGACCGGACGCTGAGGTCCAGCGTCCGGTCAACACGACCGGAGCGTCCGGTCGGCCCGACCGTTGCCCAGTGAAGGGGTAACGGCTAGTTTAGCCCTTGGGGCTATAAATAGAAGTGGCCCTCGGCCATGGCTGGTGTAGAGCACCTCAAGGGACTTAGTGTCCATGCTTGTGAGTGCTTGGGAGCCCTCCATCACACATATACTTGATAGTGATCATTCGATTGTGTGAGTGAGCGATTCTAGTGCGATTGCATCGTGAGGTTGCATCGAGTGGCACTAGGTGATCGAGTTGCGAGCCGGTGGTGCTTGTTACTCTTGGAGGTTGCCACCTCCTAGGACGGCTTTGTGGTGGTCTCCGTCGAAGCCTTAAAGAAGCTTGTGCGGCGCTCCGAGAAGTGCTTGTGAGGGGCATTGTGCTCGCCCATGAAAGTCGCGAAGAGCAACAACTTTAGTAAAGCGTGTCATTGAGCTACCCTCACTCAAGGGGTAGGTTCTTGCGGTGCCCGACGTGCGGGCTTAGCGGGTGATGCTAATTAGCCGCCGAACCACCAAGTGAGCGGTCGACACAACGGGGACTAGCGTGTTGGCAAACACGTGAACCTCGGGAGAAAAATCATCGTGTCAACCTTGTTCTTCCCGTTGGTTTGCATCCCCATTACACAAGCTTGCAATTACTTATATATATATATCTTAAGCTTGTGTAGTTGCTCTTGTAATTAGATAGCTTGTGTAGCTAGCTAATTACCTTCTTGCTTGTGTAGCATAGAAGTAGCTTCCTTGCGTGGCTAATTTGGTTTTAGTAACCTTGTTAGTCACATTGCTTAGTTTGTGTAGCTAAGTATTTGCGTTCTCTAATTAGGCGTTGGTTGCCTTGTTATTGAGCATTGCTAGTGAGCTTAGTTAGCTTTGTGCTTTTGCTTACTAGCATGTGTAGGAGCTCCCTTGTTACTTAAAGTACTAGTGGCATAGGTTTGTGTGACCTTGCTCCTAGAATTGTTTAGGAGAGCTCTAGCTAGCCCGGCACCTTAGTTGCTTTATTAGTATCTTTGCAAGGTGCTAGTGAACATATATAGAGGGGTGTAGTCTTGGCTAGACCGATTGTTTTAATTCCGCACTTATATCGGTTAGCCGACGCGATTAATTTTAGAAAAGACTATTCACCCCCCCTCTAGTCCGCCATCTCGACCCTTCAAGTGGTATCGGAGCCCGGTCTCTCATTTGTGGTCTTCACCGACCCGAGAGGATGGCGTCTAATGGGCTAGATGGTTGTGAGAATCACATTTTTAATGGCACTAACTTTGCACTTTGGAAAAATCATATGCTTGATCATTTTCGTGCAAAGGGACCTAAATTTTGGTGGGTTGTCACTAGTGGTCTCTCCCATGTCTTGGATCATAGAACTCTAACCAAAGCTCAAAGAGTCCTCTATGAATTTGATGCACATGCTTGTTGTTTTCTATTGGATGCTTTACATTTTGATTTGATGAAGCAAGTAAACTACAAGGGGACCGCTCGTGAGATATGGGACTCCATCAAGGACACCTTCGGTGATTCCTCCACATGGGATGATGGTAAATTCAAGAAGGAGGATGAGCCCAAGAAGGAGGCACATGAGTGTGTTGAACATAACCACAATTTGGTGATTGTGGAAGATTGCTCCACCTCATGGTCAAGTGATGATGATGATAGATCAACTACAAGTTCACTTGACAAGGTTGATGATGATGCCACAAGAGTTGCAAGTGATGATGCTACCCCAAGCACACTTGATGGTGATCGTGATGATAATGGCTCATGCTCAAGCCAAGATGATGATGCTACTACAAGCCCATCCACTACACCACTTTGCTTCATGTCACAAGGTGACACCAAGGTATCAAATGGTAATGTGGTTGATCATGTTGAGTCATATGATGAGCTTGTTAGTAGACTTGCTAGCATGACCATGTCTTTAGAAAATGAGAAAGCTAAAACATTGAAATTAGAAAATGAAAACTCATTTCTAAAGAACTCTTGTGAAGAACATAAGAAATTGCTTAATGCTTATAAATCTTCACTTGATGAGCTTAAATTGAATCATGAGACACTACTTACATCTCATGATGAATTATTAGAAAAACAAGCTTCTCTCATTAAAGTGTTTACAAAGAAACTTAAAAATAATGAGAACTCATCACATGGGTCAAAAGATCAATTGAAAAATGTTGCTAAACCTTGTGATGTAGAAAAGAAGCATGTATCCACCTCTTGTGATGATTTATTAGATATGCCATGCTCTTCACATATAGATGCTTGTTCTACTTCTATGTCTTGTATGACTAACATTTTGAAGGAGAACAATGAGCTCAAAAATGAAGTGAAGAAATTGAGAAATAAGTTAGAGAGGTGCTACAACTCAAAAGTCACCTTTGAGCACATATTGAAGACTCAAAGAATCTATGGTGACAAGTGTGGCCTTGGCTTCGAGAAGAAGATGACAAAGGGCGAAAGAAAGAGAGAAAGAAAGATGAAGAAGATTCAACAAAGAAAACTTTCTCACACCATGTGCTACCGGTGTCATGAAGCGGGACACCTTGCAAATGGTTGCCCTAACATTGAGAAGCTCAAGATGATGAAAGAAGAAGAGAGGCTAAGGCATGTTAAGTGCTTCAAGTGCCGCACTTGGGGTCATCTTACCTCAATGTGCCCAACCAAGCAATTGGTGAAGCAACAAGAGAAGCCTCAACCAAAGCCACAAGTTGAGCAAGAGAAGACACCCCAAGAGCAAATCAAGATCAACCATGAAGATGGTGATGATTTGATGATAAAGAAGAAGAAAACAAGAAGGGGTGGAAAAGGAAGGCATCCAATGCAAATCCAAGATGCCAAGATGATGAGCAAGAATGAAGATGAGATGAAAGTCTATGCTCACATCAAGTGCTTCAAGTGCGGAAGTACGGGACACTTTGCCTCTAAGTGTCCTAACAAGCTTGAGAAGAAGGCTCAAGCAATCCATGAGAGGCAAGGCAATGAGAAGCACCACATGAGCAAAGAAGAGAAGGCTCAAGCAAAGAGAAAATGCTACTCATGCCGGGAAAGGGGACACATGGCACATTCATGTCCCCTAGGTAAAATTTCTAAGCCTATTTCAATTGATGATCATGATATGCTTAGAAAGGATGGTAATGGTACCTCTATGGTTGCTATTGCAAAACATCCCGCTACTCATACATAATGAAGGCATTGCCTAAGTATGTTGCTCCTAACTTGAGAGGACCCAAAGTTGTTTGGGTACCATCAAAAAGTGGATGAATGTGTGTAGGTACCATTGGCATTGGAGGCTTGATTCAATTGTCTTCATAGTGATCATCATATGTTGAATTAAGATATGAAGTTTAGTGCACATCCAATCCCAATGCCATGACAAATTAAGTGAAGTCCAAATGTGCTACAACATACAAATGAAAATTTCAAGTTGTTTGTGATTCATTGGATATATTTGATGACTTGCAAATAATTGAGTTGAAGCTTGCTAGTTGGATGATCATGAGCTAACCAAGGTATATCTCTTATTGATCATTTCATTTGGGTGCATATGAGTTGATTGAATTGGATAAATATGCAATGTTGCTTGCTATGAGATGTTTGAATGGATAATTGCTTAGTAATCAAGTTTGGATTGATTTGTGATTGGATAAGTTCATAAGATGACATTTAGTAAGTGTTTTGAATGGATATATGTCTTATGAAAGTATTCAAATAAGTTAGTTTCAAGTTTGGTTCATATTTGATGAAGTATAGCTCAATTGCTTGAAATCTGTCCTATATTCAAAATCTGAGCTAGCTGTGATCATAGCCATGTTTGAGTGATCAAATCTTATTGGATTGGCTTGAAAATTGGTATACATGCTCTAGACATATAGTATGAGATGCTGTAGAAATTTCATGGAAATTGGATAAGAAATGCTTTGGTTTTGGAGTGGTTCTTGTCAGCTATAGTGCAGCAGTTTTCAGCATATAGCAGTGGTGGAAGAATTGCAATCTGGTAGCAATCTAGAAGTCAAATGAAGCTCAAATTTTTACAGCTGCTAGAAAATTCAGTAATGCACATCTCCACCAAATTTCATGGTATTTGGATTTGTACTTTGGGAGATATGCTTATTTCTTTGGAGAGTACAAAATCTGCTAGAAAAGTGACAAATATTGGATTGATCTAGAGTCACTGTGATTGAAAGGTCCTCAAGTTGGAAACATGTCTATAAGTGTTTGAGGTACCTAAGTTTGGTTTTGATATAATCTAGAAGCATGACAAGTAAAGAGTACAAGGCCATTTGATTGTGGAGTGTACTTTGCACACATTTGGTACTCAAATTAGAAGATCAATATCAAACTCAAGATGAAGATGAAGTTTAAGCTCTAGATATGATTGGAGATCATTTGATAGAAAGAAAAAGACTTAAACAAGTAGAAAGAAAAGAACTTAAAGAAGGAATCAAGGTTACTCATCAAGTTAAGTCCATTACTTGGATCAATCAATCAAGTCATTTCAAGTGAGTATCAAGAATGGTTCTTGGAGAGAGGTCACTTCTCCCTAAGTGTAGGGGCTTGCCGCCTATGAGTAGGTAAACCAAGTGTGGTACTTGGAAGGCTAACATGGAAGTGGTGATCCGAGGGACATTTAAGATGCTTAGTTGAAGCAAGCAAAAGGGTTGATCAAGAAAAGCAAGCAACACCCAAAAGAGAGCTAGTCATGATATTTCAAGTGGTATTCAAAAATTGATGCTCTCATGCAAGCTAAGATCAAAAGATGAAGCAAGTCAACCACAACAAGAAAGTGCACTTGATCATAAGTGGTATTCATTTCATATGGGTGAAGAATGAGATTCAAATTGGTATCTATCGGTCTTCACCAAGCTTATAATTGGACTTCACATCGCTATTGGAGTAATGAATTGGAATCTATGTGACTATCCTCTACTCCAACATAGCAAAGGTATCATTGTAATGTGCATGATCATTTCATCCCTTACTAGTATGCGGTTAGTGCATATAGTACATGCTTCATAGGATCATGCATAACAAATGAAATGTTTAAATTCATAGCCTACCACTATTGTTTGAATGATTACTTGATCTAGTGGTTAGTACATGAATTTGTTCATGAGCTAGTGAACCCAAGTACTTGTCTTAATTTGTATCGTTAACAAGTGACAAGTACAACATTGATAAGATAACCCTTAAAAGAGGTGTGAAGAAGCTTGTCATTGGTTCAAACCGGACTTGAAAACTTAAGCAAACCAATTTAGTTCAAGTCACATAAGAAGCTCATGATAGTGATAAGAGTACAAGCACAAGACAACAATGCAAATGGATATCTAGTTTGTATGTTTTAACTCACAAGTGCTATCCTATAAGTGGTACTCATGAAGATAGCAAATGTTCAAGAAATGGTCTTTATTGATAAATCAAACAAGTGGTTCCATACTAGAAGATTCTTTCAAATGATATTCACTTCCTACAAGTGGTATCTATACATAGTAACAATCATGCAAGATGATGGTTCCACAAGTGATCCTCAACTTTAAGTGATCATCAAATGAAGAATGCATCCCTCACCTACAAGAGCTTAAGTGCATAAAATGGATGACCCATGCATAGAATGATAAGATACATGTAATACAAGTTACAAGTTCAAAATGGTATCTACATATAGTGTCTTTCCAACAATCAAGTAATGTCCATCAAAAATGCACGATTCAAGTCTCAACCATCTACCCCAAAGAGTATACCTTTGCATCAATAAGAAGCATACCTTTTATGGAAATTGATGACAAAGGGGGAGAGATTGTACAAAGATATGAAAGCTTGATTGAATGGGGGAGAAATTGGACATGGAAAGATGAGATATAAAAGAAATAGAGGTTGGACATGGACAAAGAGGGAGCAACATTGAAGAAAAGAGATGGATCAAAATTCTTGGACAAGAGAAGCACACAAGTAGGGGGAGCAAGCTCATAAACTTTGATTGATTGCATTTGATATGTGCATAATCATGTGCTTGCTTGCATTGCATAAGTTTTCAAATTCAATATGCATGCTTGTGTGGTGTATGCTAGTTATAGAACTTGAATGATGATTTGATAACTAGCATGCATAGGATGATAGCTAGACACTTGGTATATTCTTTAAGTAATGCTAGTACCTTGATTTTAATGTTGATCTCATGAGGTATCTAGTGCTTTTATTTTCAAGTGATATCTAGCTAACCATGGTGCTAAGGATGAACTTAAAGGTGCAACTACGATTGGTACACGCTTCAAAGGTTTATTCTATACACCTTAGCATCATTTTGTAGTATTTACTCTCCCACAATTTCAATCTATGCATATGTGCAAGCTTCAAATTAAATACACTAGCACATATGTAGGGGGAGCTAATACTACCATTTCGAGTTTGTGGTACTTGTCCAAAATCTTTTTCCACATAGTAAAATTGCTTGGGCAAGCAACATGAATCCAAAAGAGCTTAATTTCCATATCTTTGTAGAGTTGTCATCAATTACCAAAAAGGGGGAGATTGAAAGGTCCTTGTTGGTTTTGGTAATTGAGTGACAACCTAGGTGGACTAATTGTGTTTATGTGAGATACACAGTGATTAGTCCACAGTACGTACATGTGTGAGCAACATACGCCATGGAAGTGAAAATGGCTTGGAGATGTTGCAAAGCTCACACATGTGATGATGAAGGAGCTTATTGCACATGAGACATGACATTGAGTCATGTGATCAAGGTGGAGAAGATCAAGACATGACTTGGCTTGATGGACCGGTTGCAAGCGTGAAGGGCAAGTCGAAGGCTTTGGAGTGATGGACATGGCGGTGAAGCTTGAGCAAGACTTGGCGCCGATGGGCGATGGCAACGGTGAAGAGCAAGTGGAGTCAAGATCGATGAACCAATATGATCATGTGATGATATGAAGTGGATCATATCATTGTTGATCGTGTTGGTGCATGTGTTGCATCGACATTGGAGGAGATGGAATGGAATGCGCAAGGCAAAGGTATAACCTAGGGCATTTCATTTCACCGGTCATAGGTGTGTAGAGAAGTTTATGACCGGGTTTAGGATAGATGGCCGTACTATCAAGAGGGGCAAACTTGTTTGCATATCGGGTCATCTAGTGCCACTTGAGTGATCTAACTTTGCATTGTCGCTAGGATCGAGTGGCGTGGCAAGTTGAGTGGCTAACATCCTTTGGGAAATGATTGTGAAAATGCTAACACACATACACATGATGGTGTACACTTGGTGGTGTTGGCACATTTACAAAGGAGGTGGTGTTTGCAGGGTGAGATGGGTTTGGGTCCTCTCTCCTCCCGCCGAAAACTTCGGCGGGATTCGCGCTTTCGGGAAAATAGAATGCCTATTTTCTATTGCGCGGATGCAAATTCTTGGTGGTTAGCACATTGGAGCAAGGGTGAAGAAGTTAGAAGTGAGAACGAGTTGGTCGCGAAGATGTCAAGCGTCGGTCAATCGGCCGGACGCCGGATCTAAAAACGACGGACGCTGGGTAGGCTGCGTCCCGGTCGTACTGACGTCGATGCTCGATGACGCAGAGAGTGGAGAGTGACCGGACGCCGGCATTGCGTCGATCGCGTTCGACCGGACGCGTCCGGTCATGCTCGGGAGCTTACTGGAAACGACCGGACGCTGAGGTCCAGCGTCCGGTCAGTTGAAGCTGCTGCGTCCGGTCAGGTCAAGTGACCGTTGGAATCGGGACACGTGGTCGTCTGCGGGCGACCGGACGCTGAGGTCCAGCGTCCGGTCAACACGACCGGAGCGTCCGGTCGGCCCGACCGTTGCCCAGTGAAGGGGTAACGGCTAGTTTAGCCCTTGGGGCTATAAATAGAAGTGGCCCTCGGCCATGGCTGGTGTAGAGCACCTCAAGGGACTTAGTGTCCATGCTTGTGAGTGCTTGGGAGCCCTCCATCACACATATACTTGATAGTGATCATTCGATTGTGTGAGTGAGCGATTCTAGTGCGATTGCATCGTGAGGTTGCATCGAGTGGCACTAGGTGATCGAGTTGCGAGCCGGTGGTGCTTGTTACTCTTGGAGGTTGCCACCTCCTAGACGGCTTGGTGGTGGTCTCCGTCGAAGCGCGCAAGAAGCTTGTGCGGCGCTCCGGAGAAGTGCTTGTGAGGGGCATTGTGCTCGCCCCGCGGGAGTCGCGAAGAGCAACTTTAGTAAAGCGTGTCATTGAGCTACCCTCACTCAAGGGGTAGGTTCTTGCGGTGCCCGACGTGCGGGCTTAGCGGGTGATGCTAATTAGCCGCCGAACCACCAAGTGAGCGGTCGACACAACGGGGACTAGCGTGTTGGCAAACACGTGAACCTCGGGAGAAAAATCATCGTGTCAACCTTGTTCTTCCCGTTGGTTTGCATCCCCATTACACAAGCTTGCAATTACTTATATATATATATCTTAAGCTTGTGTAGTTGCTCTTGTAATTAGATAGCTTGTGTAGCTAGCTAATTACCTTCTTGCTTGTGTAGCATAGAAGTAGCTTCCTTGCGTGGCTAATTTGGTTTTAGTAACCTTGTTAGTCACATTGCTTAGTTTGTGTAGCTAAGTATTTGCGTTCTCTAATTAGGCGTTGGTTGCCTTGTTATTGAGCATTGCTAGTGAGCTTAGTTAGCTTTGTGCTTTTGCTTACTAGCATGTGTAGGAGCTCCCTTGTTACTTAAAGTACTAGTGGCATAGGTTTGTGTGACCTTGCTCCTAGAATTGTTTAGGAGAGCTCTAGCTAGCCCGGCACCTTAGTTGCTTTATTAGTATCTTTGCAAGGTGCTAGTGAACATATATAGAGGGGTGTAGTCTTGGCTAGACCGATTGTTTTAATTCCGCACTTATATCGGTTAGCCGACGCGATTAATTTTAGAAAAGACTATTCACCCCCCCTCTAGTCCGCCATCTCGACCCTTCACACGTGTCATGCGTCGGTGCGGCCACATCACGACCTTGGGCCTCTACTGGGCTCTGGTCCACCGATCCGGGGCATGGTGGACTGCGCGGTGTTGGTTCATGGACCGCAGACATGGTCTACGTAGTCCGGGTCCACCTGTCCTTCTCCTCTGTTTGGTTCACCAGGACCGGGTGCACGCGTGCATGAACCAGGTGCGGAGAATTCCGCAATGTCCCCGACGATCCTGCCGGCGGTGAGCTCATCGGCGAGCCCCTCCAGCGGCGCAGGTGTGCAATTAAGGTGAGCAAAAGCTTGGCCTCACCATGGTGGGTGCCCCGGTGAAGTTAACATGGTGCCCGGGCGGCTCTAGTTGGCTGGCCACGGTGGCGGCGGTCCTCGTACACCGGCAAGCGGCGGAGTGATGGCTGTGGCGGCGGTACTGGAGATTGGTGTTGCACACGAGCTCCCCGACGCTGCTACGGCCATGGCGAGCAGGTTAAAGGGCCTCCGGGAGCTCTCAACGCCTCCGGCCACGGTGACGGCGGGCTTGGTCATGGCGGCGCTCCAGTGATTGTGCCGCGTGGTCGAAAGCAGGGCTGCGGCGATCTTCTTGCTCACTAAGCATGCGCGCGGCATGTCCCACGGAACGGCGGAGCTTGGCGTGATGTTAACGGCGGCATGTCCGCGGTGGGGTGGCCAAGGCGACCTCGCCATGGCCGTGCTCTAGGCCATGGTGAGCGCGCCTGAGCATGTCTGCGTGCGTGCCCCACGTGCATGTGTCCAGTGGCCGTGTCTTCGAGCAGCGCGTGCATGCGCGTCGACCAGTGCGTGTGAGCGTTGGTGCTTGTGTGCGCGAAGAGAGTGGCGGCGTGCGGTGTGCTCGAGCAGGGACGGCCCGATGTCGACATGGCATTTGTAAGCTCGTGCTCGTGCGTGCGGTGTGTAGTTGGCCATGGCTTGACCTCAAATTGGCTTAGCATAGCACCGCAAGGCTAAAGAAGACGATCATGGAGGTCTTTTGGTGGCAGTTTGGCTAGGCCGAAGCTTGGCTTGAGCTCCGATGTGGTTTATTCATGGCGGCCAGGGGCTTGGAGTTGGTCTTAGTTGTAGGAGGCTTACCGCGGTGTTCTTGACGGTGTGGTGCAGCGGTGCAGCGAGATGGTGTGGCCGTGTAGCTCCGGAAGCAGTGCAGTGCGGTGTCGCTCGCTCTGGCTCTGGCGAGCTCCTCCCCGCAGCGGCTTCCTTCTCCTCCTTGCTTCTCCCTCCTCCCTCTCTCTCAGCTTGACGCGGTGTGGTGCTGTGCCCCCAGCGGCGGCGGCGAACGAGCTGAGGTTTAGGGCTCACGGACATTGGCATTTATAGCCGAGCTCCAAGGGCTCCAATGGCGGACGGCGATCGGGCGGTGGTGATGCATGTGGCGCATCCGACGGCCCGTGTGCGGTAGCGTAGGCGCGGCGCAAGGGGGGAATAGGGTCATGATTCTTGCATGACCCTAGGCCCGCGTCTGCTGCTTCGGTCGGGGCTCGGTTAGGAGGAGAGGCTGGCGTGGGGAGGAAGAAGACCCTGTTGCTGGGGTGGCTGACGCGTGGGGTCCGGTTGGCAGTGGGTGCGGCTCAGGCGCGTCGCGACACGGTGAAGCGATACGGGCTAGTAGGTGGGACCCGGCGGTCGGCGTCTGCGCGTGTGGGTGGCGAGGCGAAGCTGTGCCGGCTTTGTGGGCCGCGTGCACGAGTGGGAGGGTAGGCGGGCTGGCTCACAAGGCCAAGCAGGCCTGGGCTGCTACGGCTTCTCTCTCAGTGTGGTTGCTCCATTGGATCTTGCACATAGGAATAGTTTTGCTTCGGGTTTCTTTGGTGTCTCTACCTAGAATTCTGATAGGATGCTCTTTATACTCGAGAGTATTCTGAATGTCAAGTGTATCAATCGGGATCACTTCATCGGGCACTCTCAAACACTTACGTAGCTGGGATACATGAAACACGGGATGTACACCCGCCAATTCCTCAGGTAGCTCAAGTTTGTAAGCGAGTTTTCCAATTCTCTTGCATATCTTGTATGGCCCAACAAATCTAGGGGCAAGCTTGCCTTTCACATGGAATCTGATAGTTCCACGTAGCGGGGATACCTTGAGATAGACGAAGTCTCCCACGTTGAACTCAAGTTCTCTTCTTCTTTTGTCAGCATAGCTCTTGTATCGACTTTGAGCAATTCTCAAATTCTCCTTTACTTGAGCAACTCCTTCTTCGACATCTTGAATCTTAGCAGAGTCAAAGAACGATCTTTCTCCCGGTTGGGACCACATCAAAGGTGTCTTACAAGGTCTGCCATATAGAGCTTCGAACGGCGACATCTTGATGCTGGCTTGGTAACTGTTGTTGTAAGAGAACTCTGCATAGGGTAGGCATTTCTCCCAATCAGAGCCATAATTCAGTACACTAGCGCGGAGCATGTCTTCTAAGATCTGATTCACTCGTTCAGTCTGTCCATCTGTCTATGGGTGATAAGCGGTACTGAAATCAAGTTTGGTTCCAATGGACTTGTGCAGGGCTTTCTAGAATTGGGACATAAACTGAGGACCACGATCAGATACAATACTAGAGGGAGCTCCATGCAGTCTGAGGATATGCTCAACATATAGATCTGCTAACTTTTCGGCATCGGTCTTGGTCTTAACGGGTACAAAGTGAGCAACCTTGGTCAAATGATCTACAATCACCCAAATGGAATCATTGCCTTTCTGTGAACGGGGCAACCCAACTATGAAATCCATGGATGTGCTCTCCCATTTCCACTCGGGAACGTCAAGAGGCTTTAACAATCCTGCAGGCCTTTGATGTTCAACCTTGACTCTATTATAGGTGTCACATCGTGCCACATGTCCCATAATATCTGTCTTTATGCCTTTCCACCAAAAGTGTTTCTTCAAGTCTTGACACATCTTTGAACCTCTAGGGTGAATACAATACTTAGAATCATGGGCTTCGATGAAATTTTCTCTCGTAGTGCTGGATCGGAAGGTACACAGATTCTATCCTGGAACCAGATGGTTCCTTATTCATCTTCATGGTGGTTGGTCTTGTAGCCTAGTTTCATCAGACCACGAAGATATTCGATCTCTTCACAATTTTTCTAAGCTTGACAGATGCGATCTGTGAGATCATACTGTATGCGGAGTTCATTCAACAAGCCATGTGGTAGTATCTCAAGCTGGAAATCTTCAATCTCTTCCTTGAGCTCAGGTGGTACGGATTCAGTGATCAAAGTGTGACAGTAACTCTTGTGACTGAGAGCATCTGCGACTACATTAGCTTTTTTTGGATGATAGTGAATTTCTAGGTCATAGTCTTTAATCAACTCTAGCCAACGACATTGCCTCATATTCAAATCTTCTTGAGTGAAAAAGTACTTCAAGCTCTTGTGATCGGTGTAGATATCACACTTGTTGCCTATCAAGTAGTGCCTCCAGATCTTCAAGGCATGCACAACTGCTGCTAACTCAAGATCATGAGTAGGGTAACGGTTCTCGTGTTCTTTCAATTGTCGAGAAGCATAAGCTATCACTCTTCCACCTTGCATCAATACATAGCCAAGTCCTTGACGGGATGCATCACAATAGACCACGAAATCTTTGCTGATATCAGGCAATGCTAGCACAGGAGTTGTGGTAAGCTTCTATTTCAATTCCTGGAAGCTTTGCTCACACTCGAGTGTCCATTCAAACTCCTTAGTCTTCTTCAGAAGGTTGATCATTGGACGAGCTATCTTGGAAAAGTTCTCGATGAACCAGCGGTAATATCCAGCCAATCCTAAGAAACTTCTAACTTCGGTCACGTTACGAGGTTGATCCCACTCTTTCACAACTTCAATCTTGGCTGGGTCAACTACAACACCTTCAGCTGATAGTACATGGCCTAGGAAGGCAACTTCCTGTAGCCAAAACTCGCATTTGCTCAACTTTGCGTAGAGCTGATGTTGGGCTAATTTCTCAAGCACAGTTCTCAGATGATGTTCATGTTCTTCAGCGGTGGGTGAATAGACAAGGATGTCATCAATGAATACTACCACGAACTTATCCACATTATCCATGAACACCTTATTCATCATGTTCATGAAGTAGGCGGGAGCATTCGTGAGTCCAAAGGACACCACAGTGAACTCAAACTGTCCATACCTAGTCACAAAAGCTATCTTCGGGATGTCACTCTCTCGAATCTTCATCTGATGATAGCCAGATCTGAGATCAATCTTGGAGAAATACTTGGCACCTGTGAGCTAGTCAAGCAGATCATCAATTCTTGGCAGAGGGTACTTGTTCTTGATGGTGACTGCGTTCAAGTTCCGGTAATCAATGCACATTCTCATCGAGCCATCCTTCTTCTTAACAAACAGAATAGGGGATCCCCAGGGTGAAGCACTGGGTTTGATATACCCCTTCGAGATGAGCTCATCAAGCTATTTCTTGAGCTTAGCTAGTTCGTCAACTGACATGTGATAGGGTCTCTTGGCAATGGGTCCTGTTCCTGGCAAAAGATCAATGATGAACTCTACATCACGGTCTGGTGGCATACCCGGTAATTCTTCAGTTAATACATTGGGATAGTCTCTGACCACAGGCACATCATGAACTGTCTTCTCCTCTTTTTGTGATTCTGAACTGGCTTTAAGTGCACATAGGATAGAAGTGGACTTTCCGGACTGAGGTTCACACCTAATAACTTGGCCTGATGGGTGGGTCACTTGGACGTATCTAGGTGAACATGATATGATACCTCGGTGAATGGTTAGCCAATACATACCTAAGATGCCGTCTAGGCTCATGGAAGGTAACAGGGTTAGGTCGGCTTTAAAGATAAGACCCTCAATGGTAAGACTCACTCCCTTACAGATGTGGGTGCACTTTAGGTCTCCTAAAGGTGAGCTGGTGATGATAGGCTTTCCACGTGGGGTTACAGGCAGGTCATGCTCTCGTGCAAACTTGGATGATATGTAAGAACAAGTTGCTCTAGAGTCAAATAGAACTGATGCAGTATTGCCATTAACTAAAAACATACCGTACACAACGTCAGGGGCAGCCTGTGCTTCCTCGGCGTCTAGATGGTTGAGACGTCCACGAGTAGCAGATCCCTTGAACTGAGACTTCTGAGCGGCTGAGTTCTGAGGGCACTCAGCAGCTTTGTGACTCGGTTGGCCACAAGTGAAGTAGGTGAAAGGCGCATCGCCTGTAGGGGTTGACACGGTTGCCTTCTAGTTTCCAGTGCTTGGTGCAGAGCGGTTCTATGCTGGGCGTTCATTCACTGAGCGGGAATGGTTGGAACGGTCCTGAGTGTTGCGGTCCTGAGCATAACGGTCCCGGGTGTAACGATCCTGAGCAAGGTGGGAGTATTTGGTGGCATAGCCTCCACCACCCCTATTCGATCCAGGGTTGTCATCCCTATTGTGGCGAGAGCGTTCCCTAGATGGTGCATCTCTGCGGAACCTCTTGCGGTCACCGCCATGGAAGGACTCCTCAGGCTTACGCTTCCTCTCCCTGTACTCCTCTCTAGCTTCAGCACGGTCCTTCTCAATCTGGATGCAGCGATCCACCAGAGCACGCAGCGTGCTACTCTCAATACTGCCAAACTTCAGCTTGATGTGCGGGTTAAGTCCCTTGCGGTAATAGTACAGCTTCTCCTTCTCAGAGTTCACAACATAGGAAGGTGCATAGCATAGAAGGTTGGTGAAACGAGTAGTGTACTCAGTCACCATGTCCTTTCCCATCTCGATGTTGCGGAACTCCTCGGCTTTGGCCTCCATGATACCCTTGGGAATGTGATACTCAGTGAATGCTTCAGTGAACTCATCCCACGAGATGTTGGCTGGGTCCTCATGGGAATCACTGAAACTGTCCCACCAGGCGCGTGCTACACCTATGAGCTGGTGTGTGGCAGCTCCAACACACTCATCGTCGGTGAAGGTGGTGAGGTCGAGCTTCTTTTCCACCTCCTTTTGCCAGTCATTGGCTACAAGCGGATCAGGGTTGGTGCCATCATAGGTAGGTGGCCTCAGCTTTAGAAATCCCTCCAGCTTCCTTTGGAAGTCATTCTGTTGACCTCCCTAGCGACGGTTTGCTCCGTCTACAAGAGCTGCAAGAAGCTGGGTCTGTTGGGCCATCACCTCTGCCAGGTTCGGTGGTGGTGGTGGCGGAATGTTCTCCTCAACAAGCGGCGGGGTATTCTCTAGGTTGAAGGGTATCCCTCCACGTCCACGGCCACGGCCATAGCCACGGTTGTTGCCACCATGCCCCCCGTTTGGTTCGACTAGTTTGGGGGTGGGCGCACGTCCACGGTTCATTAGGCGAGCAGATCGGCGGTTCGGCATCAGCAACATGGATCATAGGAATTTTAGTGTTTGTGCCATAAGTGCTTATAATTCAGTATGATTACATGATTTTGACGATTTAAAGAAAAACATTTATACTATCCAACACTTATTACAAAGAAGCAATAAGATCCATAAGATGCAATAAGATCCAAAACATTCATTACATGGGTTTTATTACATAGCATCATCTCCAGTAGCTACAGTTGAAGACTCGCGAGAATCGTACTATGCATAGTGTCTCATATTATATCTCATAAGGGGTACATCATGGGGTACAACTTATGGAAGCCACTGACATGACTCATGACCACGCAGGGTCATCTACTCTAACTCCTACACCGCAGCTGGGATACGACTGTTCTCGATCTCGATCTCCTCATCAGACTTGTGAAGTCGGGACACGTACTTCAAGGCCTCGGCGAGCTCCTCAGTAGGCTTGGCTCCAGGTAGGGTAGGGCAGGCGTCTAGGTTGAGACAAGTCGGGGCTAACTCAAACACATCTATCCTAGGCCTCGTCTTGCTGCGAATCTCCTTGGGTAGCTGATCCCACATACCCTTCATCTCCCTGAGGCGCTTCTTGTCATACTTCTGCCAAGCCTGCCAAGTCCTCTCACACTTGTCCTGTAGGTACTCCTTCTGCCTGAGTGCCTCGATCAGGTGACCCTGGTTGCGAACGACCTTCTTCCTGAACTGACTTCCCGGTGTTGGTGACCTTGACAAGCTCGTCAGGGACTCCTAACGTGACGAGAACTCGGCAGAGGGTCTGTGCAAAACCCCTGAGCTCACGTAGGTCGAAGGTAAGCTTGGCGTGGTCTAGAGGTAGCGGTCCTAGAGGTGGCCATTCGACGTTCGTTGCCATCTGCATGTTTTAAGGAAACATGTGTTAGCAGGTCAATAAATAGATAAGCCTTGCATGAAAGTAAATGCAAGGTCGGTATATAACCGAAAGAAGGGTTGTTCACGTCTATTCTATCGTCCATTTCTGAGGGTTTCGTCCTAGGGTCAAGTATGGCTCTGATACCAACTGAAACAACCTGATTTCTGCGAAGGGAAATCCACAGAGCCGAAGTGTATTATGACCGTTTGTAGATCATATTACCCAAATTCCAGTCAAATACCACATCCATACAATGATAATATCATAGTACAAATAGTGTGGAATTACATAAATTATTACATCACCTTATTGGCGGAATCAAAAGTAGCATTCATTCAGAACAGCTTGAAGATAAGATCGCCAAACTCGAGCGTAGGAGCGAACCCCTCAACCGTCAAACTCCTCAGAGCTATACTCCTCAGCAGAACCTGTGCGCCAAAATTTATCAGTACGATTTGTACTGGCCACTCCCACCCTATGAGCATTGCTTTGTGAAAATTGGATTCAAGTTAGATATATTCAAAAGGAACCTATAAGGCTGGGGTTTCCTATGTTTCAGCATATCAAGTATATATATATTAATAGTTGGTCAAGTTTTAACACCATTCCCACACCCATTCCACCCCATTTCTGTCTAGAGCCAGGTTTCGATCCTAGGATCAATATACCACCATCTCCATATCATCACCACATCACCACCATACCATCGCTCAGTCGACAGGCCAACTCCCTCTCGGCACTATCTCATGGCCCGTAGCCCCTGGCTACGACCGACACTCTATCACGGGGGAAGAAGAGAAGGACTCATCTCACTATCTAGTTTAAGCGATACCCAAGAAAGGTCCATAGCCGACAAGTCGTCATATGTATCGATCGATCAACCATACACTCTGCAGAGGTTTTACATAACCACAAGATCCACCTTCCTCGCTGACCATCGTCAGCTGGGCTGATTTCGGCCGCTTGCCACCCTAGGATAATGCCACTCTACCATTCAGCCCTGGTACACCCCAAGTCTAGTCTGGGGTGGCTGAAACTGTGAGTCATGAGCCGGGTCCACAAGGTCTCCATGAAGTCTCGGAAGGGTGTGGGGGGAATCCTCCGCGCCCGTACCTCCTCGCACTATCCGCTATCCACCTAGCAGTAGTGGCAATATCCTACCAAGTAGTCCGGCCGTCCCGCACCATATAGGGCGAGTGGTACATAAGGCTTCCTGGTGAATCTGAGTACTAGTAAGTCCTTAGGGATGACCAAGCCAGAATGTCTTCATCAGGGTTTCCATTTACCGTGGCACCACAGTACCTCCACCCTGGGTTCCTCCCATCACAGGTTCACACCCAGGGCCACCTCATATACCATTTACCAACCACAGGTATCCATTTCCAGGGGTGCCCAGGTAGCACCCCACGCCTAGACTTGCCCTAGGCTCATCGTATATTCCACCTTGGTCGACACAACCCTCACCCTCCACGCACCCAAGTCACACACGCAGCACTCTCCCCATAGTCCAGATAACACCAGTTTCCACCACGCATCAATGTAGTACAAGCGTAGTAGAAGTAATAAGCAATGAAATATAGCAGCAAGCGTGTGTCTAGCCTAATAGTAGGGTAAGCAGGGGTAAGGTTGCGTCAAGGTAAAAGCCATCAAATAAGCATACTACCATGCAAGTCCTATCATAGTGTGATTATAACAATAAAGTAAAGCAATAGTAGTTCTATATTAGCCATGCGTAATAGGTGCTACGAGGTTGGGTGGGATGTGGAACCTTCAGTGTAGTCGTCTCCGTACTCCTCACGGTACTCTCGGTCCTCGTCTGTCTGGTTCTCCTCTAAGTCTGCAAACGATCACATTATAGTCGTGTTAGCGACGTCTATAGAATAGCACAAAGAAGCAATGAAAATTCAAAAGAGCCAAATGCACTCAAACATGGGTTCATTGCGTAGAGCTTGATTTTGGATGAATTTTGGTGGTTTCATATTTTTCTGAGGTCGTATGAATTAGTTACGAATTTTCGAAGATTAAATCCATTTCTGAAAATAATAAAGGCTGATTAATTCAGGGTTGACACGTGTCACACTGTGACTGGTTCACATGGCATGTAGGAAATTGGAGTGGTGTATCAGCTGGTGAGGTGGTCGGAGAGGTCACCAAGGTGGTCAGACAGCTCGCCGAGGTGGTCGGAGAGCTCGCTGAGGTGGTCGGAGAGATCGCCGAGGTGGTCGGAGAGATCGCCGAGGTCCCCGACGCTGGCGTGGTCACATCATTGGCATGACATCAGCATGGCGTCATCAGAGCTAAACCGCGATTGACAGGTGGGTCCCGATCAACGGTCAGCTCAGGCCGGGTCCAAACTAGGCCGGTTCGGCCTGGACAGGGCTGGATTTGGGCCGGGCTCAGCCCGCCACGTGTCATGCGTCGGTGCAGCCACGTCATGACCTTAGGCCTCTACTGGGCTCTGGTCCACCGATCCGGGGCATGGTGGACTGCGCCGTGTTGGTTCATGGACCACAGACAAGGTCTACGTAGTCCGGGTCCACCTCTCCTTCTCCTCTATTTGGTTCACCAGGACCGGGTGCATGCATGCGTGAACTAGGTGGGGAGAATTCCCCAATGTCCCCGACGCTCCCGCCGGCGGTGAGCTCATCGGCGAGCCCCTCCAGCGGCGCGGGTGTGCAATTAAGGTGAGCAAAAGCTTGGCCTCACCATGGCGGGTGCCCCGGTGAAGTTAACATGGTGGCCGGGCGGCTCTAGTTGGCTGGCCACGGTGGCAGCGGTCCTCGTACACTAGCAAGCGGCGGAGTGGTGGCTGTGGCAGCAGTTCCGGAGATTGGTGGTGCACACGAGCTCCCCGACGCTGCTACGGCCATGGCGAGCTGGTCGAAGGGGCTCCAGGAGCTCTCAACGCCTCCAGCCACGGTGACGGCGGGCTTGGTCATGGCGGCGGTCCGGTGATTGTGCTGCGTGGTCGAAAGCAGGGCTGCGGTGATCTTCTTGCTCACTAAGCATGCGCGCGGCATGTCTCGCGGAACGGCGGAGCTTGGCGTGATGTTAACGGCGGCGTGTCCGCGGTGGGGTGGCCAAGGCGGCCTCGCCATGGCCGTGCTCTAGGCCATGGTGAGCGCGCCTGAGCGTGTCTACGTGCGTGCCCCGCGTGCATGTGTCCAGTGGCCATGTCTTCGAGCAGCGCGTGCGTGCGCGTCGACCAATGCGTGTGAGCGTGGGTGCTTGTGTGCGCGAAGAGAGTGGCGGCGTGCGGTGTGCTCGAGCAGGGACGGCCCGATGTCGACATGGCATTTGTAAGCTCGTGCTCGTGCGTGCGGTGTGTAGTTGGCCACGGCTTGACCTCAAATTGGCTTAGCATAGCACCGCAAGGCTGAAGAAGATGATCATGGAGGTCTTTTGGTGGCAGTTTGGCTAGGCCGAAGCTTGGCTTGAGCTCCGGCATGGTTTATTCATGGCGGCCAGGGGCTTGGAGTTGGTCTTAGTTGTAGGAGGCTTACTGCAGTGTTCTTGATGGTGTGGTGCAGCGGTGCAGCGAGATGGTGTGGCCGTGTAGCTCCGGAAGTAGTGCAGTGCGGCGTCGCTCGCTCTGGCTCTGGAGAGCTCCGCCCCGCAGCGGCTTCCTTCTCCTCCTTGCTTCTCCCTCCTCCCTCTCTCTCGGCTTGACGTGGTGTGGTGCTGTGCCACTAGCGGCGGCGGTGAACGGGCTGAGGGTTAGGGCTCACGGACGTTGGCTTTTATAGCCGAGCTCCAAGGGCTCCAATGTCGCATGGCGATCGAGCGGTGGTGATGCGTGCGGCGCATCCAACGGCCCACGTGTGGTAGCGTAGGCGCGGCACAAGGGGGGAACAGGGTCATGCTTCTTGCGTGACCCTGGGCCCGCGCCTGCTGCTTCGGTTGGGGCTTGGTCGGGAGGAGAGGCTTGCGAGGGGAGGAAGAAGACCTTGTTGCTGGGGTGGCTGACGCGTGGGGTCCGGTTGGCAGTGGGTGCGGCTCAGGCGCGTCGCAATGCGGTGAAGCAGTACGGGCTGGCAGGTGGGACCCGGCGGTCGGCGTCTGCGCGCGCGAGTGGCGAGGCGAAGCTGGGCTGGCTTCATGGGCCGCGTGCGCGAGTGGGAGGGAAGGCGGGCTGGCTCGCAAGGCCAAGCAGGCCTAGGCTGCTGCTGCTCCCTATTCTTTCCTTTCTCTTTTTTTATTCTTTTTATATTTTGTTTTCCTTTCTCTTTTATTTGTTGCCAATTTGTTTAGGGTTTGATTTATTTAGTCTCATAATTATAGTTACAATACATTCATTTTGGTTTGGGCAAGAGTTTAGGGCTTATATGTGGAGTCCACATACTTAGGTGACACTTACTTAATTAATTAATTGCATGATTAATTAATTATAGGTTGTTGCTTTTATTTGCACAACAAAAAGGGCAATGAGAACCAACTCATAATTTGGTATTAAGCACATGCATGATTTATTTGTTAGGAATTTAAACATGTATGATAAGTGACATACTTTGCATATGAAAATGAGTAATTAGGTTACAACTAAATGCAAACTAGGGTTTGACTTCTATATGTCACTCAACATCACATGGGGTTTTGAAGAAAAAAATTTGTAGTTGGAATTTTTGGTGTGTGGATTTTTGGGTTGTTACCGTCATGCCCCACAAGGCTTCGTCTCATGGGCTAGGCCGCCCCTGGGGGCGCAGGCCATGTGGTCCGCCATGGGTATCTAGGGTCGTACCCCCCACAGCTAGTCCCCGAGCGCCTTGCACCCGTTGTGCAATGCCGTCTTGAGCTTGTCCGAGCAGGTGCGAACAAAGCCAAGCAGTCAAACTCCTGGTCTGACCACCGTGATGAGTTGCCGAGCTATTGTGATTAGTTGTCGAGCAGCGTGAACCATCACCGAGCAGCGTGAATCATCGCCGAGTAGCGTAACCCAAGTACGGCTTGTCATAATGGTGTAAGGAGCTCATGTTCAGAATCGAAAATTTCTTCGCAATGGACCAAGTGTGCCCACTTAGAGTCCGACCACGAGAAAAAGAGATAGTCTTCTTCAGCTTCAAGAGGTGCGGTGTCTTCTAGAATAAAGCAAGCACATTCACCATGAG
Source organism: Miscanthus lutarioriparius (assembly GCA_904845875.1). Lineage (NCBI taxonomy): Eukaryota > Viridiplantae > Streptophyta > Magnoliopsida > Poales > Poaceae > Miscanthus > Miscanthus lutarioriparius. The sequence goes on from CAJGYO010000015.1 coordinate 42,658,663, forward strand.
GTGAAGTGTGCCCACTTAGTCCTCGAGCCTGACAGTAGATGACGTAGTCATGTGGTGCCAGGGTCCAAAGTAGAAGAATAATAAAAGACCAGCCGAGCAGGCAGCCAGTCCCCAGGCATAGTCCTGAAGTAAGAAAAAGCACATTCACCGCAAGGTGAAGTGTGCCCACTTAGTCCCCGAGCTTGATAGTAGGTGACGTGGTCACGTGGTGCCAGGGTCAGAAACAGCAGTCAACTGAAGAAAAATCCCCAATGCGGTGAGGAACCGAGGCGTAATGCTAACGCAGTCCCCGAGCCATAAGAGGAAATCTTGGAGAAAACAAATCAGAGAAAATACTGGAGTAATGGCTGTACAGTAGTAATTACTGAGCCATAACGGTTGGCGGAGAAATCGGCGAATATTCAGCGAGCCGTAATAAATTGCGGAGATAAATCAGCGATACGTGCCACAATTGCTCGAAGGCCTAGGTAACGGCCCACCTTGCTGTTGTAGAGAATTCGGAGAAGCGCAAATCACAAGAACGGTTTCCCAAAAACCCTCGAATGCGAAAATGTGGGGGGCGAGTACTTTATAACTGCGCCGCCGCACCCCGCGCTCCCACCTTTGCCACTTTGCCACTTCATCTTTCTCCTTAGCCCTCGCACTTCCAGATTCACATCTACACTTGCTTCCACCACCAAACCCTAACCAGATCTAAGAGATTGCACCGAAGAGGGGAGCTGCGAAACCGAAGAAGACAAGCCCCAAGAAGGCGAGCGCCAAAACCCGGCATGACGAAGAATGGGTCCCATCGTGAACGGGAGAGGCGGAGCTCAACAGGCTGGTGGAGGCAGGCGTTCTTCCTGACCGTGTTACCACCGGATGGCGGCCGGCCCTCGGTGAGCCCTTCCCATTGCCTCATACTGATGAAGTAGTGGTATTTGAGGATTATTTCTGGCGCGGGTTGGGATTTCCTATTCATCCATTCCTGAGGGATCTGTTGGAGTTCTGGGTGGTTAGTCTGTGCAATCTCCACCCAAATACCATTTTGCACATCTCGATCTTCATCCATTTCTGTGAGGCGTATCTTGGAATCCTTCCCCACTTCAACCTCTTCCATAACCTGTTCTGGCTGAAGAAGAGAGGCGGTGGTGGTTCCAAGGTGGACGGCGGAGTGTACCTTCAGCTACGTGATGGAATGGTGGGCGAGTACCTTACTATGCCACTAAACACATCGCTGATGGGGTGGAACGCCAGGTGGTTTTATATGAAGCAGAGCCACCCTACCATCCGCTATGACGCCGACCACATCCTGGAGAGTCAGAAGAGCTGGTCGAAGGTGCCAAGCAACGCTGATATGGATCAAGTGAGGGAGCTCCTTGGCTTAATAAAGGGAGTGAAGACCAACAGTGGATTGGTGGCGGCGAGCTTTATAGTGCGTCGGATCCAGCCCTACAAGGAGAGGGCTCATGCGGCCTTTGATTTCAAGGGGAGACCAACGGTACCCGAGAGAGGACAGAGATGCTGTCGAGGGACGTAGTGCAAGAGTGGGCTACAGAGTTGTTCGCTCCATTTGCCTCGTTCAACTTGCCAGGGCAAACGAGACCCTTTCACTAAAAAAATCTGCATCCTTAGGTAAATATCACAATTGTGTGTTCCTGATGCTTTTTATCTTCTGTCGTTGTCGAGCAGTGGACTGATTCACTTATGCGATGATCCATTCATAGGAAAGAGCGGTGTACTTCTCGGGCGTGCCGAGGGGCGATTGGCCACAGGCGGTAGATGCCTAGCCACCGACGCAGCCTGAGGAGGAAACTGTTAGCATCTCGTCGGAGAGTCCATCCCTAGTGTCGGAGAAAATCCAAGGGAAGAGGGCAGCGATAGACGAGCCGGCCCAGAAGAAGAGAAAGATAGTGGGTGCCACTCCCCTCAAGCCGGGCGGCATCTCGCTTGGCGGTGACCAGACCACTCGGACGTGGAGGACTGTGGTGTTCGAGTGGTCAGATGACGACGAAGTTCCAGTTGCTCCTTCACCGAGCACGAAGGCGCCTCCACGCAGCACGCGCGCGGAGGAACAAACGAGGGGAGGGGAGGAAGTTCCCCAACAATGGGAGATAGGAGCCCCCGAGCAACAGGCGAAGGGAGTCCCCGAGCAATTGGCAAGGGGAGTTCTAGAGCGGTGGGCGGAGGAAGTCCCTGAGCAGCAGGCTTGGGGAGCCCCGGAGCGGTGGTCAGAGGAGAGGCCGATGGCAGAGACCGTGGGACCTCCACCCCAAGACGCAGGCGTCAACCCTAAGGCCACGGCTAGGGGCTTGGGTAGACAGTGCTGGTTCAGAAAAATCTATCAGAAAACTGCTGCGTAAGTACCCTTGTCTTGGAGTTATTTGGTTGTCATTTCCTTATCCTTTTTTGGCGATTGACAAGCTAATCTATTGCAGAGCGAGGCCTACAGAGGATCTAGCCCCGCCTGTCCAGACTGACAAGCAACCGAAGGCTGGCCCCGGGGTGGAGGAGATGCCGGTGGACCCTATCCCGGAATCCTTGGGTGCTCGGCGGCCTACGGAGGACTCAACCACCGCTGCTGGCAGACTTGGCAGCGGTGAACAGTTGGCGCTGATGGCGGACGGTTAGGCGATGATGCCCGGGGCAACAATGTAAACCACCGAGTCTTCAGTGGTGAATGCAGGAGATGCCGGTGCCATGCCTGAGTCTGGGGTGGCCAAGCTAGTGGCGCACGAGGAGCATCCAGCACCTCTTGAGGTGTCGCAGGGCATGGTCAGACCCGCTGTCCGGCCATAGAGCCCCCGGTGGTGCCTCTAGTCGTGGCAAAGGAGGACGAGGTGGAAGAGATCGAACACGAGGAATCTCAACCCCAGGCTGTCCGAATCCTCCACCGACACGGTGATGAGGTGGTGGTCGTAGAGGAGGAGGACACCACTAGGGAGCTAAAGAGACTGGAGTCCACCCTTGCTAGAGTGATGAGACAAATCAAGGTCTGTACTACATCTGTATTGTTCATTTTTGACATTGGAGATTGTTCTTCTTCATGATCTTGGCATTTATGCAGGGGATAACTCGGACTGCCGAGCAGTGGCGCCAACTGATAAATAGGATAAAGGCCCTCACCGAGGAGAATGAAAAACTCAAAGAAGCGATGAACCTTATGGAGAGAAACATCTAGAGGGCCCAGCACGAGCAAGAACTTGCCAAGTACAATGCGCGGGACCTGGAATACTAGAAGGGCGTCCTATCCGAGCAGCTGGCGACCGCATCTGAGCAGCTACGCGGCAAGTCTGAGCAGCTGTCGAGTGCTTCCGAGCAGCTGTAGTGGAAGGCTGAGCGGCTCAGGAACATATCCGAGCAGAAATTAGGTATGGCGTATTGGTGAATGTGCTTTGTATTGTTGAATAGCCATATTTTTGGTGATGACTGTTGTGCTTGTAGAGCAAGATGCGGAGCTCGGCCAGCTACGCCAGGCCATCGAGCAACTCCTAGAGGAGAAGGCGAAGGAGTCAGGGCGAGCAGACAAACTGGCCGAGGAGCTAAAAGGTGAGTACTTCCTAGTCAGAATTACTGTTGAAGTAGTTTCCTTGCTTGATGGAACCTTGTAATGTTTGTAGACTACCATCAGAGGGTCAAGGCACGGTTTGATGTGCTGGTGCAGGAGGCCAGGACCAAAAGGGACAAGTTCGATGCCATAGTCGCCAGAGTTAAACCGGTGCTCGACTGCGTCGACCTGGAGGCGGCTCCCCAGCCCGACGGTAGGCCACCGTGTTCGGACACTATCATCCAGAGGTGCAAGGCGGCGTGGGAGAATTTCAAGGGCTTGAACCGCAATGCCATTGTTACCGCCATTACCCACGCCCTTGCGGTGGTTTGGTCCCACTATCCAGCCACTAACCTTCAGGCGATAGGGGCTGGATTCGCCGAAGGGATGGGTGAGGTGGAGCACCAGCAGCTAGAGGATGAGGTGGAGGACACAGCGAAGAAGCTGGCCGGTGACATCGACTTGTTCGGCGAGACGGACGGCGATGGCGAAGCTCGTTGATCTTCTCGGAGAGTATGCTCTGTAACATCTGGAGAGGATAGTTAGAGCACACGAGAGCACATAAAACATTTTTGTATGTGTATAAATGTTATAAAGTGCATGCTTATGCAGTTTGCTGGTATTTGTGGTGAAGAATCGTTGTAGTAATAACCATAACGCAATTATACGTAGTATAAGTAGCGTCCGAGCAGTTAGTTTGTTACTGAACTCTTTGGCCTTAGCTAGCCCATAGTCCATAACGTCGAGCGCAGAGCCCGTGCACATGTAGGAGGAACAGGTGTCACCAAGGAACCGTAGCTGACCACCCATAACGCAGAGCGCAGAGCCCGTAGCATGTGTAGGGAGAGATTGGAGACTGGGTCTTCTCCATAGAGCGCATAGCGGAACGTGTGCTGCTCGGCGGTTGGCGAAATAACTTGGAGATAAACGTAGTATAAGTGACGTCCGAGCAGTTAGTTCTTCACTGAGCTCTTGGCCTTGGCTAACCCATAGTCCATAACTTCGAGCGCGGAGCCCGTGCACGTGTAGGAGGAACAGGCGTGACCAAGGAACCGCACCCGACCACCCATAACGCAGAGCGCAGAGCCCGTAGCACGTGCAGGGAGAGATCGGAGACTGGGTCTTCTCCATAGAGTGCAGAACAGAATGTGTGCTACTCAATAGTCGGCCAAACATTTTTGGAGATATGGAGAAACATGTTCGGCGATTTGGAGAAACCTGTTTGGCGAAATACCTTGGCGATTTGGAGAAACGTGGTTGGTGATTTGGAGAACCCTGTTCGGTGAAATATGTATTGATTTGGAGAAACGTGGTCGGCGATTTGGAGAACCCTGTTCGGCGAAATACATTGGCGATTTGGAGAAACATGGTCGGCATAGTTATGGCGATTTCATATTGGAGTTCTTTATGGAGTAGCTTAGAGCTCGGCGACCATAAGTGGAGATTAAACTGTAATGGAGAAATAATGGAGAAAAATTATGGCGACAAAAACTTTATTCATCATGGAGCGGAGAATACATATCTAGAGCATTTCAAGGATATAAACGTATAAGATGCTCGATGTGCCATGAGTTGGGGACATTGATTCCGCCTGAGTCACATAGGCGATAAGACCCTGGTCGGGTAACCTCTTTGACGACGTAAGGCCCTTCCCATGGGGAGGAGAGCTTGTGCATCCCTTTGATTTTTTGTTTTCTGCGGAGAACAAGGTCGCCGACAGTAAATGAAAGACCTTTGATGTTGCGGTTGTAGTACCTCCACAAGCCTTCTAGATATTTGGCTGTGCGGATGCAGGTGATCAGGCATTCCTCCTCGGCCCTATCAACATCCTCTATCCGAACAGCTGCGGCTTGCTCTTCATCATAATTTTCCACCCTAGATGCTTGGAAGGCAATGTTCGTTGGTAGTATGGCTTCTGAGCCGTAGACCAAGAAATATGGAGACACACCGGTGCTGACTAGCTTGTGTGCATAGTCTCCAAACCATAGCTGGTAACTATTTGAGCCATCTACCCGAATGCTTTTCTTCTTTCTGATATAGCCTCTTTTTGAGGGTATCAAGGATCATGCCGTTCGCCCATTCAACATGGCCGTTGGCTCTAGGATGGGCAACGGAGACGTATTTGATGGAGATGCATCGGTCTTCGTAGAAGTCCCAAAAATGATGACCAGTAAACGTAGTTCCGAGGTCGGTGATAATGCTGTTCGAGAGACCGAATCTGTGGATGATATCTTCGAAGAGCTCGACTGCTTTCTTTGCAGTAGCCGAGACGAGCGGTTTATACTCGATCCACTTGGAGAACTTGTCGATGGTGACGTATACATACTGGAAACCACCTGGCGCTGGCTTGAAAGGCTCGATCATATCCAGTCCCCAGCATGCGAAGGGCCAGGAAGCTAGGATGGTCTGCAGTTCTTGTGCTGGCACGTGTATTTGCTTGGCGAAAAATTGGCATCCTTCATAATGTCGGATGAGGTCTTCTGCATTGGAGATGGCCGTCGGTCAGTAATAACCAGCTCGGAAAGCCTTGCCGACTAGGTTTCTCAAGGCCGCGTGATTGCCGCAGGAACCAGAGTGAATTTCAAGAAGTAGCTTTAGTCCCTCTTCTTGGGTGATGCATTTCTGCAGTATCCCTTCCTTGGCACTTTTCCTCATCAAGTTGCCATCCACTAGCACGTAATGCTTACTTCCTGAATTTCCTTATCTTCCTTAATGGATGGCGCCAGAAGATCTTGAACAAAGACCCCCGGCGGAATCGCGGCGTGAGAGGAGCCTAACTTGGATAGGTGGTCGGCGAGCTAATTTTGATCTCGTACCACATGGTGGTACTCGATACCGTAGAACTTCCCTTCAAGCTTCCTGTTTTTGGCGCTATATGCATCCATCTTCTCACTGGAGCAGGACCAGTCTTTGTTGAGCTAGTTGATGACCAGCGCGGAGTCCCCGTATACCATGATGCGTTTAACGCCGAGCTCAATGGCTATATGGAGTCCATGGAGACATGCTTCATATTCGGCGGTGTTGTTGGAGGCCAGAAAATTTATCCAGAGGATGTATTGGAGCTTATCCTTGGTCGGCATGATGAACAGAATGCCCACACCAGCACCGTTGATGTTGAGAGCGCCGTCAAAGTACACCACCCAGTGCTCGGGGCAAGTAGCGGCGATGGGCTCTTGAATATCGGTCCACTCAGCAACAAAATCAGCAAGCACCTGAGACTTGATGGTAGGCTTACTTCTGAATTTGATGGAGTAAGTGCCAAGCTCGACAGCCCACTTGATGATGCGGCCGTTGGCTTCTTTGTTGTGGAGAATGTCCCCTAGAGGGAACTCGGTGACCATGACAATCTTGTAATACTCGAAGTAGTGGCGGAGCTTGCACGACATAATCAGGATGGAGTATAGCAGCTTTTGGACCTGAGGATAACGAGTCTTGGGCTCATTAAGGACCTCGCTGATGAAGTATACCGGACATTGCACCTTATAGGCGTGCCTGGCCTCCTCGCGTTCGACCACAATGGCTGTGCTGATGACGCGAGAAGTAGCGGCGATGTAGATCAGGAGAGTTTTGTCTGGCCGTGGTGCCGTCATGATCTGAGGCTTTGTTAGGAACAACTTGAGCTGCTCGAAAGCTGTGTCTGCCTGCTCCGACCAGGAAAAGCGCTCGGAGGCCTTGAGGAGTTTGAAGAACGGTAACCCTTTTTCACCGAGGCGCGATATGAAGCGGCTTAAAGCAGCCATGCAGCCTGTAAGCTTCTGTATATCCTTGATGCATGTTGGCCGTTTCATGTTGGTGATGGCGGAGACCTTGTCGGGGTTGGGCTCGATGCCACGTGCGCTAACGATGTAGCCCAGGAGTATACTGGATGGAACTCCAAATATGCACTTTGAAGGGTTCAGCTTCCATCGGTACCTTTTTAGATTGTCGGTGGTCTTATACTTGACGACCACATCGTCGATGTAAGCTTCGACGTTGCGGCCGATCTATTGATCGAGGCACATCTGGATGGCCCTTTAATAGGTTGCCCCGGCATTCTTGAGTTCAAAGGACATGGTGGTGTAGTAGTACGCACCGAAGGGTGTGATGAACGACGTCTTGATCTGGTCTTCTTCCTTGAGGGAGATCTGGTGATAGCCGGAGTAACAGTCGAGGAAGGAGAGCAGTTCACAGCCGGTGGTGGAGTCTACAACCTCATCTATCTGAGGCAGACCAAAGGGGTCTTTAGGGTAGTGTTTGTTAAGATCAGTGTAATCAACACACATTCTCCCTTTTTTATTCTTTTTTGAATGAGAACAGGGTTTGCTAACCACTCAGGATGATACACTTCTTTTATGAATCTGGTAGCTAGGAGCCGTTTTATCTCTACCCTAATAGCCTCCTTGTTGTCTAGCGTGAATCGGCGGAGTTTCTGCTTGATCGATTTGGCAGTCGGCGAGACATTCAAGGAGTGCTCGATCTTATCCCGCGGTACCCCCAGCATGTCTGTAGGTTTCCAATCAAACACATCGGCGTTGGCATGTAGGAAGGAGACGAGCGCATTTTCTATTTGGGGTCAAGGTGAGCCCCAATCTTCACAATCTTGGAGGGGTCGTCGAGGCTAAGGCCGACCTCCTTGGTTTCCTTGGACTTGGTAGAGGCACGAGGAGGCTCTAGCAATGGGATCTCCAAGTCATCGGCGGGCACCGTCTTAGCGTTGGTGACCACATTGGCCATCTGGATGGAGAGGTCGGTGGCTTCGGCGAGGGCGAGGCTCTCTATCTCGCAGGCGTAGGCGATGGAGAGGTTGGCCCACAAGGCCAGGACTCCTACAGGCGAAGGCATCTTTAGCACCAGATAAGTGTAGTGCAGTACAGCCATGAACTTCGCCAGAGCTGGCCGACCAAGTATGGCGTGATAGGCGGTGTTGAAGTCGGCGACGTAGAAGTTGATGTGCTTGGTGCGGTAGTTGCTTGCCGTGTCGAACTGTACTGGTAGGGTGATCTCTCCAAGTGGTTTTGATGCCCTGCCAGGTACCACACCCTAGAAAGAGGAGTCTGAGGGTGTGAGATCTGTTATCCCAAGGCCTAACTCCTTTAGGGCTCCGGCGAAGAGGAGATTCAGAGCGCTCCCACCATCGACGAGCACTTTTCTGAAAAGCAGTTTCTAGACGGTTGCGTCGAGGACGAGGGGGAAATGCCCTATGTAGGGGATGTCTGCCCACTGGTCAGTCCTACTGAAGGTGATGGGGACCTCGGACCATGGGCGATAGCTAGGGTTGGCGGCGGCGTCTTTCGTAGTGACGGCGAGCACCCGCCAGGCGGTGAGCTTCCGTTCTCTTCTGCCCTCGGTGGAGGCAAGGCCCCCAAAGTTGGTGGCAACCACCTTGTCGTGGTCTTGGAAGGCATTGTTATTGCCCCTAGGTGGTCGGCGGCCTTTGGCTCCGTCGTTGGTGTCGTCGTCTAGCTTTTTGTCTTGGAACTCCTTAGCCAAGCCGAGGTAGTCCTTCATCTTATGTCTGGCGTTCTTGTGGAGAGGGCATGGGCCATCGAGGATCTTCTTGTATTGCTCATCGTAGTTGCGCTTGGCGCGAGGTTCATTAACGGCGACGACGATGTGGTCTGGCCGGCGGTGGTGATTTTGACCAGACTTGGGTCCTTTTGGCCGATCACGGCCGCTGTCACGATGGTAATTGTGGTCGTCGTAGCTGTGGTCGTTGTGGCGTCGGTCGTCGTAGCGGCATGTTGGGCGATGAGTGCCCGCATCCTCGTTGAAGCGTACCTCGGCTTCTGTAACACCTCGGGTGTTTAAATACTAAAAACTGCCATGTCATCATATGCATTGCAAAGCAATTGGTCATATTGAAAACTTTGATATGCATTCACTAAAACAAGTTTACATTTATGTTATGAGTGTTGCCTTGTATGGTTTGGATCAAGTTCAAAGATTTGTTGTGATTTGGATTTCCGAAAACCCTGATTTCTAGTGATTTATTTTACCCCGAAAACCTAATTCAAAATCAAAGTACATTTTGGGGTTGAGCCTTAAAGCAAAAATGTAGAGCTTGTCGAGTTGTACAAAGTTGGTTTTTGGAGTTTTCAAAGTTGTTTAGAAAAAATTGAAGTACTTTGAAAAGGCGTAATTCTTTAAATGTCTCATTTTTGAATTCAAATTTGCATTTCAAAATGTAGACTGAATTAGGGGGTGGTTTTAAAATCAAAGTTGTAGAACTTTTTTTTTGAACAACTTTTATTTTTGAAGATTTTTGAGTTGTTACATAAATTTGGGAGTAATTTGAGTTTCCAATCTGATGGCAGTTCTGTAAATATGGTGAACAGTGCTCGCCGCTTAAGCTACACCGCCGGTGACCTTCTTCTCGGTTCCAAGCACGCGCGTGGCCGTCCTCAACTTCACACTGGCGCGGGGAGGGCTCCTTCGTGGCTTCTTCTTGCTTCTGAGCCACGCTATTTAGCCTAAGCCGTCGCCGTTCGTTTCCTTTCTTCTCCTCTGTTTTCCAGTCGTGGCCGCCAACGCTCTGTCGAGCTCTCGCCGTTGATTTAGCGCCTGTGCCATCTCAGCAAAGCGCTCAATAGCTTCGCTAGTTCCTTGCGCATCCAGCCAGCCAACTCTGGTCACCTAATTTCACCGGGAACCCTCTGTGTGCGCCTTTCTTCCTCGTGGCCGGCAACCTCACCGTCGAGTGCGCGTCGCCGTGGCTAGCGCTCCACGGTCTGTCCCTGCTCTTGCTGAGCATACCATCAGTTTTGCCATGTTGCTGTGATGCTTTGTATCTTATTGTTTGATCATTTCCTCCACCGTAGCCACCGAAACTCCATCACCGACGTGGTTCGCGCAGTCGTGAGTGCTGTGACCGACGTAGAGCCTCTCCGTTGCTCCTCCGGTTTAGCCATTTGCTCGGAAGTGTTGTGGGTGAGCTCCTGAGTCTTCCCGAGCTGTGTGTTTAACTGCTACTGGTTTGGTTTCGCCAGCGTTGTGCAGCCGCACCGTCGTGGCCGCCATGGCCGGCGTCGTGCTCAGTCCAGTTCGTGTTTGGTCTAGTTAGTGTCACAAATCGATGCGCCGTGGTGTTGTGGTCATGTTAGTACCTTGGCCGTCGCCGGTGACCTCGCCGTTGGTGAGATTTTGCCGGTCAAAGCTGCTGCCGCCGTGGTCAGCGCGGGAGGAAGGAGATGACATGTGGGGTCGGGCTGTCAGTGACTCAGCGGTTTGAAAATTATTTTTTCTATTTTCAGACATGAATGAATAGTGTATGTTTTTGTTATTTATGTGTAGATTTATTTAGAGCTCCAAAAATTATGAACATTTTTGTGTGACTTCTCTGTGATGTATATTATTTAGGAAAAATATGAAATATTGTTTGTCGGTACTTTTTGAATGTGATAAAAATTGCTCAATTAATTAATAAATGAGTTTCCATGATTTTTCTAGGCTTATTTATTTGTTCAAAAATTATGAAAATTGTTTTGCTGCTTAGTTATCATGTGAGGAACATTTACAAAAAAATTGAGCTCAATTGGAACAAGTTGATTTATTTTATAATTTTTTATTAAATAATTAATTCATAAAAGCAAATAGTAACCTTTAATGATTTAGGTTTTGAGTGAATTTTGGATTGAGCGATGACCTTGGTTCATTAGTTGATAATGATCCTTGGCAATTGATGTAAGCATTACGAAAAAGGTTTAGTTAGTTTGACTTGTAACTGTACCGCGAAGGAAAGTTGTATTGAAGTTGTTAACTTTTGCATCCATCATCGAGCATCATATTTTGTATCTCGCATCATGTTAAACATGGCATTGTTACTACGTGTAGTGAACAAAGGTGAACACGTGGTAGTTAATCAAGTTGTGTAAGAAGTTAATCCGCCTGTTGAGGTCGAATTTGATAATTGTGGAACGACTCCGGAACCTAACTTTTCCGTCAACGAAGGCAAGCCCCGGATGCATTTAAACCTACCTTGTGTTTTACAACTTGATTTCGCTTTTGCTTCTCTTTATTGCATTAAGTGATTAGGAGTTAAGTGAAAACCTAATTGGTGTATTACCAACCTTATTTTTCCATATCTACCCTGTTACCAATTTTAATTCGTATATGCCTAGTTATGCTTAGCTATGCTTAGAACGATGAAAGTCATGTGATTACCTGTCACATGCAAATTTTAAATGGAACTTTGGTTACTTATGTTATCATGTGATATGGGAATGTGATGTAATAAATCTAGACTGAGCCACAAGGCATGGAGGTCTTGTGAGCGGATTCTTTCCGCCTGTGTCGATTAAGGTCTGTCCGTTGTTGAATTGCATGAGGTGAGACTTTGTAGTACTAACCACATACTCCGGTAAGCCTTAACTTGGCTATTCTATTACGAGAATGGCTACTCGTGCACTGGGAGTGGAGAGATGGCGGGAATAGCGTGTACCCATGTGGCAATGGGCTGGATTGGTGGAGTACTGTATTCTCAGGTGGCGCGGACCTATTTTTGTTTTAGAGGACCTGAGGGTAGGTTGGTATATGTAGGTCGGGGACCTACATATGTCATGTAGTCTGGAATTCCCAGCTGGGTTTAATCGGTTCAAATCGTCGTTGCTCCTCGGTTATGGAGACTCAACTCACTGTTCATCATCGTAGTTTAATAACTGAAACTTGATTAAGGTTTAAGAAAGTGTTGGATATGGAGTTTCATGATCTCATTACGGGTCGTGTCAACTTTGTATATGGTTTTATGAAGTTTTAAATGTTGATATAAAGAATTTTGTTAAAAAGCTTTTACGTAAAAGAACTTTGATTATTGCTAAAGCATACCTTGAATCCCTGAGCCTGCATTCCTGAGTTCTATTAGTTTTTATTTTTGGTTAAGTCTTGTTGAGTACTTTTGTACTCAGGGTTCATTGACCCTTGTTGTAGGTGAGCCTCATGACTAGATCTGTTTTGGATTGTGTTGCATGACTGTTGTTCAATGCGATGATGATAAGTAAATGTGTGGTCCTTGGGTAGGGCAACTTATTTGTGTGTTCTGTAATATGTTATAATGCCATTCCACTACTACGTTTTGTAATATTAATCAAACTTAGTTGTATGGTTTGAAACAAATGGTTTGTAAACTATGTTATTGTAAGTCTTCCGCTAATTTTTACTCTGATGTATATATTTGAATAAACTGTTGTATACTGCATTGACTTTGTAATGTGATCCTGCTCGGAAATCGTGGATGATTCGGGGTTCCCAAGGACACCCGATAGTCTTCTTAAGTTAGCAGGAACATATGCATAGTTGTCAATGGTCATTGGACAGTGACAGATGCATGTGGGCCTAATAATTTAGGAGGTTCTGCCATAGCTTCATCAGCGTCGGCGTACTGGTTGGTGGTCGTGATCATCTTGCCAATCCCTGTGGGCAGCTTGCGGTTGAACTTGGAGCGAAGCTCACAGTGATGGAGTCCTCTGATGTAGGCGGTGATGACCTCCGCTTCTGTGATGTTGGGAATAAAATTCCTCATCTTATAAAAGCATCTGATGTAGCTACGGAGGAGCTCGGATGGCTTCTGGTTGATGCGGTTGAGATCATGCTTGGTGCCTGGCCGAGTACACGTAGCCATATAATTGTCGGTGAAGACTTTTTCATCTCTTCCCAGGATCCGATGGAGTATGGGGCAAGGCTTGTGAACCAGTTCATGGCGGTTGGCATGAGCATGATGGGAAGATAGTTCGCCATGACACTAGTGTCTCCTCCGGTGGCACGGACAGCAGTGACATAAGCCTATAGCACTGTGTTGGGTTCATCCTTCCTTCGTAGGGCTCGACCCCAGTGATTTTAAAACAACGGGGCCACTGAAGTGTTCGGAGCGCCCTTGTGAATGCTGGGGGCCCTTCGGGGTTGGCGGCGCCGTCATCTGCAGTGTTGCCGGCATTGAGCGGCTTGAGAGCTGAGTATCGGTTATTGTACTCTTGCTTGTACTCCTAGCGGCGGCGTACTTCTTCTTCATGGCGACCAAAGTAGCATTTGTCAATACGTCATCGTGCATCTCAGAGATTGTTGAGGTGCACTCGGACATCCTAGTTGACCTCCTGGTCATGTTGGTGGTGTTGTTCAATGTGGTTGCCCCTAGCTCTGCCCTGGAGGGGTTGCCTGTCGTCGCGGTGCTGGTCGGTGAAGCGGCTTGGGCGGCGATTGGATCTTGGCGCGGCTGATTGGTGAATCGAGGTTGTGGAGTATGTAGGTCTCTGATCCTGACAGATCTCATTGACCTGATAGTGCGCCGATTTAAGCATGGTGGTGACCTTGGCGAGCTCGGGTGTCTGTGGGAGCTAGGCGAGCTCGTTGGCGGCCATTGCCAGATTGGCGCTTGGGGTCTTGTAGACATCGTGGCCATCAACGCGAACAAACTTGTTGTCGAGATTGCGTTGGAGTGGCCTTCCTTGCGAGTCAAGCTGCTGCTCGGCCATCGCATGGGCAACCTCATTTGCTCGGCGCTGTGCATGGTTGATGTTCTGGTTCTCGCGAGCGGCGTGTTCCTCCTCGGTTTCACCGTTCCGAGGGGGGCTGTCGACGCTGACGTTGAAGATTGCGCCACCACAGAATGGAGGGAGAGGAAGTAGTTCGGTGGTGGTTTCGGCGACGGTCTCCGTAGAGCCCTAGGACTCGGAGTCTGGATTCTCCTCTAGGATGGTTTGGAGGGATGCTCTGGGGCGTCGGTCGATGTGCAGCATGTTGACGACCAGTGAAGGCTGGTCGGTGAGAGGATGGACAGCTCCAACCTAGTTGGTGAATTTGCCCCTTAGGGCATCTTGGTAAGTGGTTGCGACATTGGTGAACCCAAAGGGTGGGGCCGTAACCCCTGGAGTTTCCTAAGCAGCCTTCGATAGATCTAGATCAGAGGGTGGTCGGCGCTGAACCAGAGTGTCCAGAGCCAATTCGGTGATGGAGAGGCAATCGACAAGCTTCAGACCAACCTGATTGATGGATGCAATCAGATCGTCATTGTTGATCTACCTCCTCTGGTAGCAAGGAAGCGGACGGCGAGTTGTTGATGAAGGTGGCCTCGGAAGTAGTTCCGAGATCAGATCTGTAGTCGCAGGTGTTGGGGTGATCGGCGTAGATTTGATCTGCACTGGCTCGATGAGCTCTCTGACTCCATCAGCGTTGATGATCCACGAGATTGATCCAACCGTGAAGATCTGGCCGGGCTGGGGGAGGGGGGAAGAACCTACGGAAAAAGCCATCTTGTTCGACAAGGAAACAACACGCACACCCCTACCTGGCACACCAACTATCGACAGAATATCGTCGGCAGTCCTCCGAGGGGTATCCCATGAAGGTAGATTGATCGACAGAGAGGCATGTAATTGAGAACAAGAAGGCAATAGTGACACATGAGTTAGACAGGTTCAGGCCATCAGTATGATGTAATACCCTACTCCTTTTGTCTGTTGGTTTGTATTGACTATCGTATGATATTGGGTGAGTTTGGAGGGGGTCCCTGCCCACCTTATATAGTTCGAGGGGCAGGGTTACAAGTCGGTTAGATCTGAGAGATAACAGGAAAGTAATAACAGATTATAGGATTCTTGGGATCATACGTATCCCAACAGATCTCATAGCATCTTTAGCATATCTTCCCAGTATCTTGCGGGAGGCGCCGAGCAGAGTCGTGCCCCACAAGGCTTCATCTTGTGGGCTGGGCCGCCCCTAGGGGCACAGCTCATGTGGTCTGCCGTGGGTATCTAGGGTCGTACCCCCCACAAATGCGGAGAGTAAACAAAGGAACACGACGATGTTTTCTCGAGGTATCATAGAGTCGACACTCTCTACTAGTCCTTGTTGGAGCACCTATGCAAGGGTGTAGCTCTCTCTTGACCCACTCATGGTCCAAGTGCTCTCTAGTGGTTGGTCCTTCTCCATTCTAGAATAACGAACATCAAATTGCATACAACATTGCTTGAGCCTCCCACAACCACCTCCAGGAGATTAGCAAGCCACTAATCACCACCAAGCTATCTAGGTGAAAGGATCTATATGGCTAAAAGGAGTGAATAGTCTATAAAATTTTCCTACAAACTCAAAAGAGTGAAGTAAAGCTGATTAGAACAAAATATGGCCCCAATAGCAACTACTTTGCACTAGCTCTATTTTCACCCAAAGCAAACTCCTACACAATTTTAGTAGCATTTGAATTCCAGTCTAATCCAGTTCACCACACAAAAGCTATTAGCAACCGAACCATGGGGATAAATCTTGTGTTCATCTCTTGACCGGTTCTTTATTAAGCTCAACACTTGTTTAGTTACATTCATAAATTGCTTGTGCTATAGTTGCTTATTAGTAGTAGCTCTCTAGTTATTTGTAGCCTTAGTAGTAGAGTAGCTAGTTTAGTTGCTTACAGTGTTCACGTAGACGTAAGTCTTTTTGTCTAGATGCTAGTCACTA
The DNA here is from genome assembly GCA_904845875.1 of Miscanthus lutarioriparius. Classification (NCBI taxonomy): domain Eukaryota; kingdom Viridiplantae; phylum Streptophyta; class Magnoliopsida; order Poales; family Poaceae; genus Miscanthus; species Miscanthus lutarioriparius. The sequence continues at coordinate 42,674,609 of CAJGYO010000015.1, forward strand.
GGTTAACAACTAGTTTAGCCCATAGACATTGGGCTAGACTGTTAGACCGTCTAGATGGTCAATTCTAGTCAAAGACCGTCTAGACGTGAGGGCTAGACAAGCGCTAGATGGTATTAGACGATTGACTAGGTGTACTAGACATAAGTCTAGGCAACTGGCAGACCAAATCTCACCCGAGTAGTGCATAGGGATGATTGCATTCTACCTTCCCACACAAATTGATACAACTTATAATTTAGTTAAGTATCATATCGTATAATCATATAGCTTATAATATAGCTAACTATCTGATTTGATAATGATACAACTTAATTAGAATTTCTTAATTACCATATCATATCAATTATCTAGTATGTTCTAGTGAGAATTGAGAAGTGAGAACTATGTTACTATCACAATACATGATTCTCTTTGCTTCTTTTGCTTTCTAAATTGTCAATTGTCATGTTTTTATGTTAGAGAGATGTTAGATTAGATGTGTGAGAAGCTAAGTATTAGGAAATATTCTTTTAAATCCAAGTCATTCATCTGTTATCAATTATCATAGTTTTTGTGCTTTGGATGCTAGAGTACAATTAGCCAATTACATGTGCATTTCTTTGATATATTGTATGAAATTTCAAATTTTAGATGTTGTAGTACAAACCCATTGAAAGCCCTAGTTTGGTTTTGGCTAATTGATGAAACCTATTAGACTAACCCTTTGTCTAAGTGTGAAGATGAGTAAGGGTGGTCCAAGTCCAAGATGTGGAGCAAGATGGCACTCATGGTGATGGAGGTGGCCAAAAGATGGTGAATCAAGTGCTCCAACTTGGAAAAGAAGAAAGAGAAAAACAAAACTCCATGGAGATCAAGGCAAAGGTATAAATATGGATTTTGTTTTTCTGGTCAAGACACTATAGAGAATGTGACCGGGCTTAGGATAGATAGCCATACTAAGAGGGGTGATCTCATGGTTAATACAGTTATGTAGTGCCAATAGGTGAATTGACCCCATGTGTTTGCATTAGGACCTAGTGAGTGCTAACATCCCTTGAAAACATGTTTGTGAAATGCTAACTCACGTACACAAGTAATGGAAACATGGTTGAGTTAACACTGTTGCACAAGGGATGAAGAAGAAGTTGAGAAGGAGATGCTCTGTCCACATTGGACTCTGTAGGCGATTGCATCAGATGCTGGGGCTTAGCGTCCAGTGGCAAACCCTAGTCTCAGGCAGCAGCACAGCATTGCATCGGACACTAGTTAACTTGATGCATTGGACGCGGATCGTCAGTGTCCGGTGTGACTAAGGAGCATCCGAAGTAGTGTTCACGCAAGGAGGTAGTTTGCTTCACTAGTTGCATTGGACGCTGAGCGCCGTCCGTTGCGAGGCACCGAACGCGTTGAAAGCTCTAGTTTGGTTTTGGTGAATTGATGAAACCCTAAGTGCTAACCTAGTTTATCAAAGTGATTATGAGATAGGTAGCACTACTCCAAGTGATTAAGCAAATGAAGATCATAACATGATGATGGTGATGCCATGGTATTGATCAAATGCTTGGACTTGGAAAAGGAGAAAGAAAAACAAAAAGCTCAAGGCAAAGGTGAAATTGATAGGAGCTTTTTGGTTTAGTGATCAAGACACTTAGAGAGTGTGATCACATTTAGGATCGATAGCCATACTATTAAGAGGGGTGAAACTCGTATCGAAATACGGTTATCAAAGTGCCACTAGATGGTCTAACTCATTGTATATGCATTTAGAATCTAGTGGAGTGCTAACACCCTTGAAAATGTTTGTGAAAATATGCTAACACACATGCACAAAGGTGATACACATTGTGTTTAGCACTTGGGAGCAAGGGTTCGAAACTTCACCGATGCCCTATACAGAAAAGACAGGGTTTCAAAGAGTGCACCGGTCACTGGTCACGCAGTGACCAGACACTGGGGTCCAGCGTCCGGTCAGTGGTGCACAATGAAGGCCGCCCTCAGTCTCTTGACCAGACGCAGGCGACCGCACGCTGGCTAAACACTATTCAGCATCCGGTCGTGCTGATGTAGGGGCGCACAGAGGAGACGGTGTGTGATCGGACGCTGGGTGAGTCCGGTCGGGCATGACCGGACATGTCCAGTCGTGACTCAAACCTTACTGGAAATGACCGGACGCTAGGGTCCTATGTCCGGTCACTTTGAACAGCGCGTCTGGTCACAACTTAAATGTACTGATGACCATTGAGATCGGGTGATCAACATTTGAAGCAGGGGTCATGTGGCATGCATCGCATGACTGGACGCTGGGGTCCTACATCCGATTGATCTAACTGGCGCGTCCGGTCGCCCTGACTTTTCAGAGAACAGAGAGCCAACGACTCTATTTCGTGGGTGCTTCTATTTAAGCCCCATGGCTGGCTCAAGCTCACTCCCTTGGCCATTTGCATTGATATAGCAACCTTATGAGCTTAGGCAAAGCCCTCTCACTCATCTCCACCATTTATTCATCATCTTTGTGAGATTGGGAGAGAATCCGAGTGCATTGCTTGAGTGATTTCATCTAGAGGCACTTGGTGTTTGTGTTTCGCTGTGGGATTCGCTTGTTGCTCTTGGTGGTTGCCACCACCTAGATGGCTTGGAGCAGCGGAGGAGGATTGGCATGAGTGGGTGATTGTTCATGGCCATCTCCAGTGATTGTGAGGGGACTTGTTACTTCCCCGGTGGAGCGCTGAAAGGTAACCCTAGTGGATTGCTCATGTCATTGAGTTACCTCACTTGTGGGTAGGTTCTTGCGGTGTCCAATTGTGTGGACGAGGTTCGTGCAACATCTCTTAGCTGCCGAACCACCAAGTGCTGGTTGACACAATGAGGACGTTGCGTGTTGGCAAGCACGTGAACCTCGGGAGAAAATTGGTTGTCTCTTGCCCTTTGACATTGTCCCGGTGATTGAGTTAATATTCATCTTGTGATTGGTTCACTCCTGTATGCTACGGTATAATCACCTTACTTACTCATTTACATTCCCGCAAACTAGTTGTAACAAGCTCTTTAGTGTAGCTAGAATTGAGATCTTGCATTGTAGCTTAAGTTCATCTAGTGGAGCTCTTTAGAGTAGCAAGTGTGAGAGCTCTTAGTGAGTAGTAACTTAGTAAATTATGTGTCTAGTGATCATAGTAACTAGAATTGTTGGATAGGTGGCTTGCTACCCTTGTAGAGCTAGAGCAAATTTTCTTTTCGCTATTTGTCATACTAATCAAATTACTCTAGTTGGTTTGTAAATTTTTAAATAGGCTATTTACCTCCCCCCTCTAGCCATATTAGGACCTTTCACACGTCCTATGCGATCGGGAGCTCTCTGGATGCTCTCTGGATCGCATCGGATGCTGGGTAGCGATGCGTCTGGTGTGATATTGGAAGCTGAGGGTGTTGGCGTGCATAGGTAGCCATTGGGTGGCAATGGTAACTTTCAAATGGCTAGTGACACCTGGTAGCCATCCATGCATCAGACGCTGGCATCGCCACGTCTGATGGTTGTGTGTGAGCATCCGATGCCCGCGCAGAAGTTGGGTTGAGTTGGCCAACAGGTATGTGAGGCTTGAGGCCTCTATAAAAAGGGCTTGGCTGGCTTGCTCACTATCTTGGCTCTCTAACTGATTGATGCACCTTGTGAGCATACTCCAACACCCCCGACTCATATAGCTCTTGATTTGTTCATCCAAAGTGAGTTTAGAGTGATCCTAGTGCATTTGCTTAGAGTTTGAGCATCTAGTGACACTAGAGATCGTGTGAGCTACGAGATTGCTTGTTACACTTGGTGGTTGTTGTAACACGGCCTCCGAGAGTGGCGGAGACCTACACGGCCAGCAGTTCGCAGAGACGTCTCCGACCGACTACCTAAGCAAAGGCCCGGCTACCACGCCTCTAGACCCAGAAAGATGATGGTTTCTCAGACTGCTTGCAGGATGCCGCCGGTGATCCTGGTGCAGCCTCCGCCTGGTTAGCTCATAGGCGTCACCGATCGGAGGGGGCGGAGGCCGCCCCGCTGCAAGGCTAATCAAGTGCCAACGTTATCTACGTGTGTGTGCAGGTAACCAGAGGAAGGCGCTCGTGGACGGCGCGGGTGCGCCGGTTCGGCCTCCGCTCGCAGGGGCAGAGACCCAAGTAGGAGGACGACAATACTGGGCGTCGGGTGTCGACGGCCTCGGTGTCCTAGGGGCGAGAGACCGATGGCGGAGGCCTAAAGGCCCATCGCCGAATCCTGAGGCCTGATGGGCCGGCTGATCGCGCAGGACTAGTACCTGAGGGCGGCAAGACAAGATTACCCCCGAGAAGAAAGGCGAGTAGTGGGATATTCCGAGAATGTACTGTAGCAGTTGAAGGGTACTATTGTAAACTCTGTTAAAGTGGTAGTTGAGCCCTATAAGTAGGGAACACTTGTAATAGTACGAGAGGTTGGTGAATGAATTAATGAAACCCTAGTTTTACGTGCCATTTCCCTACACGCCCGCTTGTCGTGTTTGTTTCCCGAGCCTCAGCCTAAGGGCAGTGCTTGGCGGGCGGAGGCCTCCACCTCCTCCACATTGTCTGAGACCGCAAGTCTCAACATTGGCGCCCACTGTGGTTTGGCCAAGGCAAACCAACGATGGTAGGGAAAAAAAACCACCACCAGAGCAGCAACGACCACAGGTCAGCGAGGAAGGCCTAGGCGCACCACTCGTAGCACCTACGCTACCTCGCCAGCGAGAGGATGACACCAGAGCAGATGCCTAGGGTCAACCACCGGAACCCCAAGATCTAGAGATTCAAGATCCGGAGGCCCAACCAAACTCAGCCACAACACTCGAGCAAGAACTACAACAGCTGCAAGCACAGTTGCAAAGAGCGCAACAAGAGAGGGACAGAATGGCAGCAACATTCATAGCTAATCAGCAAGCTATTCAAGCGTCAGCACAAGCAGCAGAAATAAGGCAGCAGTTGGTAGTCCTACATGCTGAGATGCTAAGTATGCAGCATGCAATACCAGCGTCAACCTCCGCAATCCCAGCCTCTGCAGCAACACCAAATGCAACCATACCACAAGGGCCTCCGCCAGTGATCAGCCAGCCCACGATGCCATCTCAGGTGATGCGGAGGCCTATCGATCCCAAGTCCCCACTCTCTAAAGGCATACAACAGTCGCCATGGTCAACGGCGTACAACCCAATCACACTACCAAAGTTCAACGGAAAGACAGACCCCCATCAGTTCGTTATGAGTTACGAGGCAGCAGTAGCCTCCGCCGGTGGAGACGACGCCGTCTTAGCAAAGTCATTTGTCATTACAGCCGAAGGCGATGCGTTGGCTTGGTATTCTATGCTCAAACCAAGCACAATCTATTCTTAGGAGAACCTCCGGGACAAGATATTGGCAAACTTCAAGGGGCTAATAGCACAGTCGCTGACTTCCACAGATCTGTTCTAGTGCAAGCAAATGTAGGGAGAGACACTACATGACTACTTCCAGAAATTCGTGCAACTAAAGGCGAAGGCACCAGACGTCCCAGACAAGATCGCCATTGAAGCAGTGATCAAAGGCCTCCGAATCGGGCTGTTCGCAGCACACCTAGCAAGAAAGAAACCAACTTCCATACAATAGTTGTATGACGAGTTCAAGAAATACTACAGATCAAACAATGACGTCCAGAAAAGGCTGAAGGAGCAGGGTCAAAACAGACAGCAAAACAGCAGCAAAAACTCCCAGAAAACCTATACGAACCAGAATGCATCAAATCAGAAACCAGGCCAGGGGCAAGTGCTCAGCATCGAGGGTCAACCTCACCCCGAGCAAGGGCAACAGGCAGCGCCAGCACGGTCGGAGACCCAGACCAGGAACTAAGGTCGGCAAGGTTACCAAGGCAAAAACTAGAACAAAAACCACAGCCAGAAACAACACAGGCCATATTGCGTTTTCACGGCAAAAACACAGGGCACAGCACCAAAAATTGTCCAGAGACAAAAGAGACACAGGAAAGGATGAAGAACAAGCAGAATGCCCAACCACCGACACAGCAGAGCACAAGAGAGGTCAACACCACCTACACAACTGGCCACCAGCAGTACTGCCCAATGTACCCAGCGTTAAACGCAACCCAAATACATCCCTCCACACTGGCCTCTGCCTATTACCCAAACTTCCTACCAGCATGGCGGTTAGCGCCTTCGCAGCAGCCTCCGGCGGGTAACTATAGGTCAGAGGCAAGCCTGACCTACATAAACCCAAAACCTCCCCACATAACCTACCTCGAAACAAACCCACCAGCACAAAACCAAATCAGGTTCGAGCCTCCGCTGCAACCGCACCACATGGATCAACTGCCTCCACCGCCACCTCACAACCAACCACCAGCACCAAAAAATGAGCCAAACCCAGAAAACCAAGTCAACCCCCATGGACCGCTACCAACAATAGGCATGATACTACCAATCGTCGGAGGATCATTAATGGAGTTTCAAACAAAAAAGTAGAAAAAGGATCACCTCTGCCTGGTAAACAACGTAGCAGTCCAAGGCCCAGCAAAATACACAGATTGGTCCAGAGTCCCAATCACCTTCATAGAAGAAAATCTCCAGCTAGAAAGCTACCCTCACGCAGATGCAATGGTAATCAAGACCAACAAAGCAGCATGGGAGATAAGCAGAGTACTGATTGACACTAGCAGTTCAGCAGATATCATCTTCGCAAATACCTTCGACCAAATGAAGCTCAGCAGAAATCAACTATAGCCCTCTGAATCCCCTTTGATAGGATTCGAAGGCAAGCAGATACAAGCATTAGGAAAAATCTCACTCCTAGTGTCGTTTGGAACCCAAGCAAATGCTAGAACCGAGTACATAACCTTCAACGTCGTCGATCTGTATTACCCATACAATGCCATCTTGGGCAGAGGATTCATGACTAAATTCAATGCAGCCCTACATATGGCCTACCTGTGCATGAAAATACCAGCACTCCATGGTATTATCACAGTCCGAGGTAGACAGAAAGAAGCAAGAAACATAGAAAAAGCAATCTACAGAGCCCAAAGAAACATCAATGCAGTCGAGTCGGTAGACAAAGAACTAGAGCCTCCAGATATGCCCAGAGGAAAAACAGATATGGCAGGTCAAGAAGAGGCAAAGCAGAGGAGGAAGAGCTCATGGAAACTCTAGTAAAAAACAAAGACATCTTCGCCTGGTCAGCCTCCGACCTGCAGGGAGTCAGCAGGGACATCATTCAGCATGAACTGGATATCAATGAAAACATGAGGCCAAGAAAGCAGAAACAGAGAAAAATATCGGAGGACAGGATCCTAGCAGCAAAGGCGGAGGTGCAAAGGTTGCTAGATGCAAAAGTCATCAGGGAAGTCAAGTATTCAGAATGGCTTGTGAACGTAGTACTGGTACCAAAGAAGAATGGCAAAATGAGAATGTGCATAGATTTCACAGATCTGAATAAAGCTTGCAAAAAAGACCCTTTCCCATTGCCAAGAATAGATGCCTCCATCAATAAGGCAGCCAGATGCCAGAGGTTTTCTCTCCTCGACTGTTTCTCTAGGTATCACCAAATCTGGATGAAAAAAGAAGACGAAGACAAGACAAGTTTCCCCACTCCATTCGGGACATATTGCTACACCAGAATGTCGGAGGGCCTAAAAAATGCCGGAGCAACCTTTGCCAGAATGACAAAGGAAGTTTTTGGCTCACAACTAGATAGAAACATCATAGCCTACGTCGACGACATAGTGGTCATGAGCAAGAACAAGGATGATCATGTCTCCGACTTACAGGAGACCTTCGCCAACCTCAGGACAGCTGGCCTCCACCTCAACCTAGAAAAATGTATATTTGGAGTTACAAAAGGGAAGATGCTCGGATACATCATAAGCAGCGAAGGCATCGAACCCAGACAAAACCAGAGCAATAATGACAATGGCAGAACCCAAAAACAAGAAAGAAGTGCAAAAGATGACGGGAAGAATAGCAGCGCTCAACAGATTCATCTCAAAATCTGCAGAACGCAGCCTCCCCTTCTTCCAAGCCCTGAGGGGCAGAAACAACTTTGAGTGGGGGTCCAAGCAGTCGGAGGCATTTCTTAACTTTAAAGAGTATCTAGCAAACTCACTGGTGGTCTCCGTCCTAGAATCGGACAGCCACCTATTGCTATATGTGGCGGCCTCTGACCATGCAGTCAGCGCAGTCTTAGTTCACGAGCTGGAAAAAGAATCAGGCAAAACTCAAAAACCAGTTTATTTTATCTCAGAAGCACTGTCCGGAGCCAAGCTAAACTACACTGAGGTAGAAAAAGTTGCCTATGCAGTGCTGATGGCATCAAGAAAACAAAAGCATCATTTCCAAGCCCACGAAATCTCAGTTCCAACATCGCTGCCATTGCAAGACTTGCTCAGAAACAAAGAAGCCTCCGACAGATTAGGCAAATGGGCTACAGAGCTATCACAGTTTGGTATCTCGTATGTCCCCAGAACAGTAATCAAATCACAAGCACTAGCCAATTTTGTAGCAGATTGGACACCTCCAACAGAGCCCAAGATACAACCAACCACTCAAGGCTGGATAGCATTCACGGATGGAGCCTAGGGCCAAGCCGGAGCAGGAGCCTCCGCCGTCCTAATAGCACCCTCTAGCATCAGACTAAAATACGTAGCAAGGCTAGAGTTCAAATCAACAAACAACATAGCAGAATATGAAGGCCTGATCCTAGCGCTCAGTAAAGCAAAGGCCCTAGGGGCAAAAACATTAACAGTCAAAATAGATTCTCAAGTGGTTACTGGCCAAGTAGAGAAAGAATACACAGCAAGAGAGCTAGAACTCATCAAATACCTATCCATTGTTAGAAATTTGGAGCGGAGATTCGAGGGCTTCACCCTGAAGCACATCCCAAGATCAGAAAATGCAGAGGCAGATGAACTGGCAAAAGCTGCGGCAAACAACCTGCCACTGCCACCAAACACTTTTTACCAGATCTTGAAGTCTCCGGCAACTGCGGAGACATCTAAGGCACCTAAGCCCATACTACACCTGCAAAATGAAGATTGGAGAAAGGCGATAACAGAATTCTTAGAAGGCAAAACAACCAAAGAAGATGAAGCAAAAGCAGCAAGAATACAGGCCAGGGCAAGAAATTACACAATCATAGATGGTGTACTGTACAAGAAAGGAGTAGTCCAGCCTCTCCTCAAAAGCATATCGCAGAGCGAAGGCATAGAGTTGCTTCAAGAAATACACTCAGGAATTTGCGGGTCGCACATTGGCTCTAGAGCATTATCAGCAAAGGTAATCAGGCAAGGCTTTTATTGGCCAACACACATACAAGACACAGAGCAGACAGTCAGAACATGCAAAGCATGCCAAACATTCTCTCCCGGGCAGTCAAAACCATCGTCGGAGACCTAGCTTATACATACGACATGGCCGCTACAAAGATGGGGTATGGACCTGGTCGGCCCATTACCACCATCCCAAGGAGGAAACAGATTCGCAGTAGTGGCAGTAGAATATTTTACAAGATGGATAGAAGCAAAGCTGCTAGCGAAGATAACCTCAGAAATTGTTAGAAAATTCTTCTGGCAAAACATCATTTGCAGATTCGGTGTACCGAGGATTCTGACAGTAGACAATGGAAAACAATTCGATTCAGAGAACTTCAAAGAATTCTACAAAAGCATTGGGACAAAACTAGCCTTCACCTTAGTATACCACCCAGAGTCCAATGGTGCTGTGGAAAGAGCAAACAGAATAGTGTTTTCAGCAATATCAAAAACATTGCTGGGCCTATGCAAAGGAAAATGGGTAGATGAATTACCCAGAGTGATTTGGTCACACAATACATCTATCTCAAGAACAACATGATTCACACCATTCAAACTACTTTATGGAGAAGAGGCCATGATGCCAGAAGAAATCAAGCATGAAAGCCTCCGCACAACGAGACAACTAATGTTGCAAGATGAAGAATATGCAAAAGAAACAATAGAAGCCATAAGACTGGAAGCAGTCGAAAACATTGCAAAATATCAGTCCCAAACCAAGAAGTGGAGAGACCTCAGGTGGTAAGGAAAGACATAAAACACGAGGACCTCATACTTAGAAGAAAACCCAACGCACAACTTGCTGGCAAACTATAGCCGAAATGGGAAGGCCCATACACAGCAACGGCAGCAGGCTGCCCGGGCTCTTTCCACTTGACCGACAGTGAAGGTGTCATGACAACCCACACCTAGAATATTGACAGCCTCCTAGATACTACATCTAGGCAATGTACCAAAGGGCAACCTCCACAAATAATAAGCGGAGGCCCCTCCGTTCATTTACCTTTTAGCTCTTTTTTTTCTTCAAACCAAAAAATGTAAAAGAGAATGTACTCTTTTCCTCACAGGGGAACTCCAAGCGGAGGTCAGGTTTTTAACGAGGAAGGCTCAATGTAAAAATCCTCTAGAAGTATAAAGAGGTAATTCCCCAAAAGAACGCTTGAAAAGTTCAAAACCGAAAGCGGCCAGCTCTGGCGCCACAATATTCGGTGAACAAAAATAAGCACAGGTCCTTTCAAAGCGCCGGCCACAGGCATTGGCAATTTGAAACGACCTCTATGGCCAAACTGGCCTTCGACCTTGACAAAGACCTGTCCAAATTCAGGCATCAAGGCAGAAACCACCTAGGCCAAATAGGCCTCCGACCTGTATGAAGACCTGAACAAATTCAGGCATCAAGGCAAAAACCACCTTGGCCAAACAGGCCTTCGACCCTTGATGAAGATCTGACCAAATTCAGGCATCAAGGCAAAAACCACCTTGGCCAAATAGGCCTCCGACCCTTGACGAAGACCTGACCAGATTCAGGCATCAAGGCAAAAACAACCTTGGCCAAACAGGCCTCCGACCTTGATGAAGACCTGAACAAATTCAGGCATCAAGGCAAAAACAACCTCGGCCAAACAGGCCTCTGACCTTAACAAAAAAACCACCGCAAGCATCAGGGGCAACACCATTATGGTGCTAGAACTAGGAAGAAGGTCTCCGCCATCGAAAACAGCAAAATGAGGAAAAGGTCTGACAAAACCCTGTCACTTAGGCACTAGGCCTATTTACTTCAAAAGATCTCAAAAGGAAAGAATAGGCAATAACAACAGGCCAAAAGATGAGTAAGATAAAAACACTCTATACTCACTCGGACCCGGCGCCATTAGCCCCGGTTGCCCCGGACCAAACCTGACGCTGGTTGCGGCCGCTCGCTCCTCCGGGGTGAGGAGTCCAGCCATGACATCACCTACAAAGCAACAAGTACACGGTATTAGCACTTGGTACAATACATAAACAAATAAACCAGGCGAAGACAGTAAACACAAAAATATGCGCCAAACAAACATACTCATAAAAAGCCTAGGCTGGGCCGCCTGTCGAGCCCCCTGGGTAGATGTCTCCACCATATCATGCGGCGAAGGCCCAAAGGGCCGGCTCTCCTCAGCCATCGGCCTGGCGGGCGGAGGGCTCAAATAAGACTGAGCCGCCGATGCCTGCTCAGCAGGCACGGCCTCCGGCTGCCCGATGTCTGCCGCTGGCGTGGAGGAAGGCGCAACAACGGCGGGAAACGAAGGAGCGTGCTGCAAGGTGACCTCTGCGCTATCTTTAGAACTTGAATAAAGCTGGTTGTTCGGCGACACTCGCAGCACCGTGCAAGGAGCACGCCAGAGCAGCGCTGGCCTCTGGACGCCCGACACCGCTCACAGCACCTCTCATAGGGCGCACCGGAGCTCCAGGAGAGCCGCGATCCTCGCTGCTCGCGACCCGCACGTCCACTAATAGAACGGAGGAGCTCTAAACGTCTTCACTGCCGGCGGAGGCAACGCCAGCACTATCGGCCGAAGACGCGGCCGCCGTGATCACCAGAGCAACGATCTTCTTCTTCTTTTTCGCAGGCACCTGAGTTACAGCGGCGCCCTTCCTCTTCTTGGACTCGGCCTCCACCGTAACATTCTTCGCGAAGGCCTTCTTCTTCTTCTTGTCAATTGAAGCTAGGACCTCGGCGGGAACCTCGCGCTCCCGGTAGACGATCCCGAGCTCCTCAAAAACACGATTGAGCCACGGCATGGTGCCTGCCATGGCTCTCTGAGACGTGTACTCACGCTCGGAAATTTTTCCAACCAACCCGATGGTGGCCTCCTCAACATCCGCAATGAAGCTGTCCTCCGTCACCCCCTCCCCTAAAGACCGGCCAAAGCGGGGGAAAGGAATCCCGGCCTCCGGACCAAAAACAGGAACTTTCACATTTTCTAGCCAAAAGGCTGGGTTGTCCTTGCCCAGGGGCCAGTAGTTGGAGGCCATAATCTCCTCCACCAGGTCGCGGCCCCCGAGAGTAGCGGCACGCAGCCGCAAAAGCCCGGTCGCAAGCCTTCCTCTCTGGAGACTTTTCCTCCGACGGATCCATGCGCGTATCGGCACCATCTCCTCCATTCTTGAAGTCAATGGATACTCCACGACCTCCGCACCATCCTCGGTAGTGCCATGGACCCCGTAGGTCTTCACATAGAACCACTGCTCAAGCCAGCCGTGGTCCCACTTGCCCTTCTGGCAAAAAGAAAGCTCCAGGCGGTCTACGCCTTGATTCCTGTAACACCCTAGGTGTTTAGGCTTCCACTAAATTGCATGTCATTTCATAAACATGTGCATTATCTATGTCATCATGTCATCATCATTGAAACATACATATGCAACATTTTAAATTGTATGTGTTTCATGCTTGATTGCTTAGAATGGTAATAGTGAAACATGTGAATGTAACAGAAACTCTCATACTTGGAAACATGGCAATATGGTAGTAATGTGGCAATTATAAAATGACAACAAGGTCTTGAAACATGTGAAACATTGTATTGAAACATATGAATGAATTGCTTGTTTTACTTTCTTTATCACATGTGATCATTAGAAGTGGTATAACAATTTTGTAAAGTGGTTGATCATGGTCTATTACACCTTAACTATACTTAGGTTACTTGTTGGGACATTGTTCATGTAGATCAAAATGACCAAAATGCCCTCAAGTGCAAGTTTGACTTGAATTGACCCTTGGAGTGTCATTGTTTGACTGTTTAAAAAGTGCAACTTAGAGACTTTGCATGGCTGTGCACTCTTTACCAAAGTTGTAGCTAATTTATCAAGCAACAAAAGTTGTTTTATGACCAACTCATGAAAATGTGTGGAACATGCTCAAACATGGCCCACAAGTCTGAAGTACATGCTGATTTCAGACTTGGGAATTTTTCTAAGTCCTTAACTGTGTTGTAGTTTCATGTACCCAACTTTATCACCTTGTATCTCCCTAACCAAGCCAAACCAGCTTGAGCTCCAGTGGAAGGAGTTGTAGTTCACGTATAGATGAGCAACTTTGTTAACTATGGCATAGTCTAGATCGCCATGGATTAGGAAATAATCTTTGTCAAAGTATCATTGTCAGTCTCAGAAGGGAACACTGAATCGAAGCTACAGTGATCAAGTTTCAGAATTCAGCCGACGCGTGGGTGACACTCGTCGCCGCCAACCTCTTTGTCATTCGCTACTGCCACGCGCGCCGCGCGCCTCAAGGCGTCGTAGCTGTGTCTGAAAGCCACCCAGCGCTTTGTCCGGCGACTCTCGCCCGTCCCATTTGACATTTCCTCGCCTCCCACCGCGCGCAGCAACAGAGCCGCAGCCATCCGCCATTGCCAACCGCACCTTCGCCTCCGCCTAGCTTCCACGCCGTTGCAAAAACATGTTGCTCCATTCACCTAGAGCTTCGCCGTGATCCCCTTTACCATCTCCACCTCACCGTCGGGTCGATCGTGCATTGGTAAGGGCGTATTCGCCGTTCTCCCCACCGCAGCCATGGCGGGAGTTCGCCGGAGTTGGCGCTCCACATGGCTAGCTGTCCTCACGCCGTTCCCATCCCCTCCTCTACCTCGCGCTAGGTCATAGGAACACCACCGAAGCTCGTAGAGTCACCGTTAGGGGTTGTGTCGCCGTCAGTTCGCCGGAGCCGGCCGTGCCGTGGCTGTGCGCCGCCGTGTCAGTCGCCGACCCCTCTAGCCACTACCCTAGCACCGATTGAGGTCACCACTAGATGCGCATGATCAAGGCGAACGTCGAGCGTAGATGGTCTCGCCGGGAGGAGCCACCGGCGGTGAACTACGCCGCCGTCCGCCTCCTTTCCCTGTTTCTTCTCACGCCGCGCTGGGCCCTCCTTGTCACCGCCGAGGAGGCTCAAAGGGAGCCCAGCGTGGGCAGCGTCATTATGGGGCAGCGCCAACACAGTGAGTCATGAGGTCAGTGATTCTTCTTCGGCTAGCCCAATGAGCAGTTAGGTTTTCATTTTTTTTGTTTTGTTTAATGGTTTTTCACAGTTTGGTGCACAATTTCAAAAATATGTAACTCAAGTTTGGTAGATCTAAATATTGTGGTTCTAATTTTGTTGAGTTCCTGGTCATGTCTAGTATTTAACAAAAATATTATATGAGCACATGTTTTAGAAATTCTGGATGAATTAAATAGGACTTTGAAATGTGTTTTTAGATGCATGCAAACTTGTTTGAATTTTATCTTGAGTTTCTTTGGTCCAAAAATTATGAAATTTTGTGGGCAGTCTATTATTGCTTGTTAGAAGCCCTGGTTAAAATTTCAGAGCTAGTGCATGTGTAGTTTTTAAGTTATAGAATTTCCTTTTATTAATGGGTGGATCTTGTGTGAATTTTCATAATTTTTCTATAGATCCAGTGAAGGTGAAATTTGATGAGTGCTATTCTTATGCTAGAATGATGCTAGGAAAAATGGGAAATCTGTTGCTTGACACTTTTTAATAAGGTTTCCTAATTATGCTAGAAATAGACATGTCATCTGTTATTTTAGATACAGCAAGTTATATATGCCCAATGGCTTTGAAATTTTTATGGTAGTCTATGTGAAGCATGAGATAGCTACTGTAATTTTTGTAGGTTTTTATGAATAGTTTTACTATATATTGCTTAAATCACCTAATTAACTAAATAAATTGGAAAAGGATATTAAATAAATTATTTAGAAGTTGGCACTATACTTTCTAATGTTTCTTAGGTATGAAAAACAAGTTGGTAAACTTGGATTGATCAAATTATGCTTTTGCATCATCATTAAATAATTAAGTTAGCAACCCTGTCATTGCGGGACAGATTCTAGGTTTGCTGGAAATTGATTTGGTTAACATCAGAATCATGCTTTGCTGTTTACCATTGATTTGTAGAACATTTCATAAGCTTTCCAGAATGTCCTCATACAAGTCATTTGGATTTATAGAACTCTGGTTATGATTGAATTAAGTGACTACTTGTTTGCATATGAAACTTTAACTGTAATTTTAAGTATGTCTTTACTAGTTCTAAGTTTGTGGTAATGTTCCTAGGTGTTAGGCCTTTAACTGAAGATGAGCATCTTTATCTTAGGTTATGCAAGTTAGGTAAGTTGCTCTTGTTATTTAAGTTAAGTTGGATACATGCTTAAAGTGATTTGAATAGAGCTAATTACTCGGTAAACGAGTGTCCAGTGATGTTTTCGTAAACACTCACTGTGATTCATTCATCATGAGCATCATGTCATTCCTTATGCATCCATGATATTTATCTTTTGCATCGGCATGCAATAGGTGTACCGGAAGGAGTAACCCTGCTGGAATTCGAGGAACCAAGCGAGCAGCAGCAGCCGATGCCGGAGATTCAGGAGGAGCAGCCTTCAGGAGAAGTGCCAGACGAGGTCACCGTTGAGTGCCCGGACCACCGTCCTTGCAACTTTGTGAAAGGCAAGCCCCGGAGCATATTAAGCCTCCTAATTTCCAAAATGCAGTTACAGTATTATTGTTACCTATATATATATTGTTGCATTAAGTTTAGGTGTTGGATGCAAACCCTTGCTGCATTGGTTACCCAATCCTTGTCCAGATATTGTTACCCTGAATCCTATGTAGCTCAGGCTCGAGTAGTGCTTAGCCCTGCTTAAACGCGGTAGAAGCCGGGTGATTTCCTGTCACCTGCGAGATATAGGAAGATACATGTGGCACGGTTGGCTATATTTGCTATCGTGGAAAAGAACCAGTCTTAAATTGAAATGAAGACCGGACGGAGGCTTACCGGTTTGCAGTGACTCCGTCTGTGTCGCTTAAGGACTGATTCTTGGAGCCTTTCCTGTTCATGTTGAACGCATGCCTCTCTCTTAGTTGGCCGGCCTGAAGACCGACCGCGAAGCCGAGTAGCTCACCTCAGGCTGGGAGTCGATAAGTATAAAGTGCGCCTTGGAAGGGAGCCGTAGGCGTGAGTCCAAGGGCAGGTGATTTAAAAGTCCTGATCGTCCTGGCAGAAGGGTAATCCCTGAGAGTGCTGGCGTTGATCGAACCCGCGAATTTGGTTCCTGAGATGTTCCAAAGGTGACCCATGGCTACCCTTGCAAAGTATGCCAGGGTGAGAGTTAGGAATACCCCCTCAGCTGAGTTGTAATTCGATTCGAATCGCCGTCTCTCCCGGTTAGTGAGAACTTGACGGGCTTATCTCCAATGTAGATACACTTAATAACTTAATGGTTCGGAAATGATGATATGATGATGACAGCCTTATTATACCTGCTATGGTTAATATTGTTTGCTCCTAATAAGTGAGTGCTCTAGTACAGGTGCTAATCTAGTGGACAGGTAAATAATGATAAGCCTGATAATAAGTTTAAATTGGTTACTATAATCATAAGCTCTTTTATGCAACTGTGTCAAGCTAGCCCACCTGAAAAGCCTTGCATGATCCTTGGTGTCTTTTATTTCTGGTTTTTGTCGGGTAAGTCTAGCTGAGTACCTTCTCGTACTCAGGGTTTATTTCCCACCTGTTGCAGATGACCAGTTCTTCTTTGGTTGCTGCAAGTACTGCCTTCTCCCTGCTGGGGATGAAGACTAGACCGTTGGGCGCGGTCTCTACTAGTTCTCGTACCTGATAATGCTTTTGTGGGACATGACTCTGATCCTGGCAATGTATTTGAAACTATGAAGTTATGTACTAAACTATGTTGCTTCCGCGCATTTAAACTTGGTTTGTAATATTTATTTGAACTCTGATGGATGTAATCCGAATGCTACTTGTGAAATGTTGTAACGGATGATGTGTTGTGTTGAATCAGTACGGTCTTGGTTTGTATGTCGAGAGTTGGTTGAAATCCTTCGTGATTTCTGGACTACCGGGATTATGGGAGCTTAAGTACAGGAATTTGATCGCTTCGGTGATTGTTTTTGTACTTACGTTCTTATGATTTGGTCGGTTCTGTTACAGTTCCTCTTCGACATAAAGGTGCAACTACCATACTGGTAGGCCACCTCCACCTCCTTGCCCTCCCGCACCTCCTTCTTCTTCTTCGGCTGCTTCTGCAACTCGTAGTATGCGCAGAAGGTGTCCACATCCGGCTCGGCACCATAAGAAACACACGCCCAGCAAAATTTGCTGAGCGTAAGGAAGGCCGTAGGGGTCAGATGGTGAACCTGGACGTTGAACGTCTCCAACACCCAGCGGAGGAAGGGGACGTAAGGAAGGCGGAGGCCGCAGGTGAAAAAGTCCCGAAACACCACCGCATACCCCTCCTCCGGCTCCGGAACGGTCTGGCCGAGCGGAGGGATTTTCACCCTCGAAGAAGGAAAATAAGATTCCTTCAACATCTCCACGACCGCCCCTTTAATAATGGAGGAGGGGCCAAAATCCCATGACTTTATCGCCATGTCTCTGGAATCCGCAGCGATCAGGTCTCCGACGGACGCGGAGACACTCCCCAAATCCTCCTCCACTAGCTTTTCAAATTCCAACGCGGAGGCAGAGGCAAGCATGCACTCCTCAAAGCGCGCACTCCAGCCGGCGGCCCCAAAGCCGAGAAGGTGGCGATAGGGTCCAAAGAAGGTGGGCCGGCAAGTATGGACGGAGGTGGAAAAGGAAGCCACCGCGGTGGCAGCCTAGGAGGAAGACGCAAGCGGAAAGACAGAACGCGCGAAGGCAGCTCAGGCGAAACCGAAGAGAGCAGAGAGCGATTTCTCAGAGGCAAGGAAAGCGAATGAGCAGTGCGGGGGGGACCCCACAACCAACCCCGCCCTTATATAGGACGCAGGCGGGCGGTTCGGCTACCGCCGTACAATGGTGATCTCCGGACAATTTGCCTGCCGCCCAACGGTCATCTCCGAAGAAGTCGCAAGGTATACAACGGAAAGCAATACGGTGTAAACGGCCACAACGTAGGACAACGGCTAGTTTTGCAGCCTAATGGCTACTATGACAAGACCAGCGGCCACACCAGAGCGGGCCAGGGGGGAACCTACGGGGATCGGTCGGAGACGTGACTACGCGCAGTCTCCGCCCCCGCGGACGTCCTTGCTTAGGGCATTTTGAGTTCACGACACGCTCGGGCGGACCGTGGTCTCAAAAGGGGGAACTGTTGTAACACGGCCTCCGAGAGTGGTGGAGACCTACGTGGCCAGCAGTTCGCAGAGACGTCTCCGACCGACTACCTAAGCAAAGGCCCGGCTACCACGCCTATAGACCCAGAAAGATGACGGTTTCTCAGACTGCTTGCAGGACGCCGCCGGTGACCCTAGCGCAGCCTCCGCCTAGTTAGCTCGTAGGCGTCTCCGACCGGAGGGGGCGGAGGCCGCCCCGCTGCAAGGCTAATCAAGTGCCAACGTTATCTACGTGTGTGTGCAGGTAACCAAAGGAAGGCGCTCGTGGACGGCGCGGGCGCGTCGGTTCGGCCTCCGCTCACAGGGGCAGAGACCCAAGCAGGAGGACAACAATACTGGGCGTCGGGGGTCTACGGCCTTGGTGTCCCAGGGGCGGAGACCGATGGTGGAGGCCTAAAGGCCCATCGCCGAATCCTGAGGCCTGATGGGCCGGCTGATCGCGTAGGCCCAGTACCTGAGGGCGGCAAGACAAGATTACCCCCAAGAAGAAAGGCGAGTAGTGGGATATTCTGAGAATGTACTGTAGCAGTTGAAGGGTACTATTGTAAACTCTGTAAAAGTGGTAGTTGAGCCCTATAAGTAGGGAACACTTGTAACAGTACGAGAGGTTGGTGAATGAATTAATGAAACCCTAGTTTTACGTGCCATTTCCCTACACATCCGCTTGTCGTGTCTGTTTCCTAAGCCTCAGCCTGAGGGCAGCGCTTGGCGGGCGGAGGCCTCCACCTCCTCCACATTGTCTGAGATCGCAAGTCTCAATAGTGGTTGCGACCACTTAGATGGCTTGGAGCAGTAGAATCATTGAGCGGAGCATGGTGATTGTCTTTAGCTCCGATTGGTGGTATTTTGAGGGGTTCTTGTGCTTATTCCCAGGTGGAGCGCCAAAAGCAACTCTAGTAAATTGCTCGTGACATTGAATGCCCTCATTTGTGTTGGTTCTTATGGCGCCCAAGTGTTGGGCTAGGCATGGTGCCTATTAGCATGTGAACCACCAAGTGAATAGGCCATCACTGTTGACATTGAAATTTGGTTCGAGATGAGTGGACTCTAAGTTCGGAATTTATCAAGGGAAGCTAAAATATTCATCAAAGTCGGCTAATCAAATTGCCATCGGAATCAACGGGATAAGGTGATGTCATCACCTCAAAGGAATGAGCACCACCGACAGGGATGACAAAATAAGAAGTAGGAAGATGCGTCGAACTTCATAGAAGGGAAAGATTGGAGTCCAAGTTATCTTAAATTAGGAAGTTTTCTTTTTCAAGTTTGTAATCGGTCTTATTCGACCAGGACTCGTAGTCAGGCCTTGGGTATAAATATTGAACCCCGGCCATTGTAATGTATATGTTAGGTTCATAAATCTTGGGTCCCTCATGGACCTTCTTCCCAGCAAAAAGCTTGGCCCAGCAGACGATGTTGCAAACGATGCACAACTCCTGGGCCGGCCCAAATACCTAATGATAGGCCAGAAGGGCGACCCAGTCTCCGACCAGAAGGCCTGGCCAAGGAGGAATGATGCTCGCTTCCCACTACGGCCCACCTCTCTGACTGGAAGGCCTAGCCAAGGAGGAACGACGCTCGCTTCTGACCCCGGCCCGCCTCTTGCTTCTGACTCCGACCCGCCTCTCTGACCGGAAGGCCTGGCCAAGGAGGAATGGTGCTCGCTTCTGACTTTGGCCCGCCTCTCTGACCAGAAGGCCTGGCCAAGGAGAGGACGACGCTCGCTTCCAACTTCGGGCCACCTCTCCGACTGGAAGGCCTGGCCAAGGAGGAATGACGCCTGCTTCTGACCCCAGCCCGCCTCTCTGACCAGAAGGCCTGGCCAAGGAGGAACGGCGCTAGCCTCCGACTCTGACCCGCCTCTCCGATCAAAAGGCCACCGAACCTCTACTTATAGCTCTTCTCCAACCAGCGTGGTCAGAGATGACTGGGAAATGACCGAATGGGGACGCTCGCTCGGTAAGGACCCAAAGAATTAGGTGGAGCAAGTAAGGCAGGGCTCTCAAGTCAACCGCAATACTGAGGACCGTACCCTGCAAAACCTATAGAACAGTACTGTCAGGCCAAGTCAGAAGGGTACTTTGCAACCTTCTGACATGGTAGGACACAAACAGTGTTGTGGGCGCCGACATTTGTTCTACAGTATGGTAGGCGCCGACATTGGCCATACTAAAAGAATACGATGGAGCCTACCACATGCGTCTGGGCATCAACAATATTGTGGGCGCCGACAAAGCACCCTGTACCCGACGGCGTGGGCAACAAAACTAGGTAGCACACACACTCTCTTTCTCTCACACTCTATCTCTCTTGTAAGGCCATCCCCTTCATCTACAAAAGGGGATGTGCCCTCTCCAAAAGGGGGATGATTCAGACAATTGATTCTGATTCTCTCTGCTTGGCTCTAGAACTCAAAAGCTAGACAGAGCACACATTCGAACACTTAGCGCACGTAGGAACTCCCGCCACTCTCAGCCCTTCGGTCCAGAGTCCAACCGGACCTCTGATACCCCCCATCTTAGTCCCTCTCATTTGTAACCCCACAGCAATAAAGTCGGCTCAGGAATAAAGTCACCGACTGACTCAAACTGGACGTAGGGCACATTGCCTAAACTAGTATAAACCCTATGTCATTGAGTGCTAGGCCACATCCGATCACAACGTATGGCAAAACGACAAATATTTACTATTTGGTCACTTTTTGTACCGATAGTTGGCGCCGTTCGTGGGGAGAACGCCGTATGTTCACGCTTTTGGTCATCGAATGGCCACCTTTCCGCCATCTTCAGCATGGCGGGCTCAAGCGATATGACTTGCTTTGGCTCGCTGGAGTTTCCCGCACTCCCACCTGTTGGGATGTGGGTTCCTCCCATCTTCGAGCCGCCCCAGTCCTTCCTCTTCAGAAGCCTAGACTTCATCACCGACCAGCTCGGTGTGCTTCATCTCTGCGAGGAGGCACTTGTCCCGGCGCCCGTCAGAGGAGGAGCGCCCTACGTCGGCTCCGGGACACCCGGCGACTTCAACGACGAGGCGTCTGCATCTGCGCTTCGCTCCGAGACTACGCTAGGCTCAAACCTCACTATGAGTAATGTACATATCGTTCTTTACTCGCTATTACATATCTTTCGCCGACTCTCTTGAGGGACCCCGTTGTCCTCGCCACGACCGTCATGTAACCGATTCCCCTATGGCCTTGGGTCCCCCATGAACGCGTACGCATGGGGGCTCTGAAATATACTGAAGCTGCCCCCTCTCACATCTGAATTCGTGGGGATGGCGGGCTACGCTCCTACCTCTTTCCACGATCTCATGGATGACGATGTTGAGAGCGATGGCTCCAGCATCGGCGATGTCATGGTGCCCAGCCACCCTTTGTCCCAGGAGTGCGCTATGGCGGACTCCCCGGGATAGCCGCCGGTGGTAGCAGAGTCTCTACAGACCCACACCCCTCTAGCCCCTTGCGTGGAGGCCCTCGCATGTGCGTAGGAGCACGGCGAGGAGCTACAACAAAGGCTGTAGAACCAGCCACCACCTGCGCTGGCATGCTCGGCACACCACGTTGCGCCCCGTGTGTGTAACCCGGTGAGCAGCGCCTAGGGTCGCGCCCACCAGGTTCAGCGCAACATCATCGACGGGGGGAATGATCCCCCATAGTTTGCTCGGGCTAGCCAGAACATCGCCGCGGCGGTGATGCTTCTACGGGCCTTCTCGAGTCTGTCGATCCATAGGAGCAAACGGTCCATCGGAACCTCCAGGTGCTGGTGGAGACCACCGCCATTCAACAGGTGGAAAGCTCTGCATCGTGCCACCAACTCACGGCCTCTTTCCCTACTAGGGGAATGGGGGCACGCCAGTCCAACTGCTGCATCCGCAAACCACTGTGGCCGTCGGCGCGTGGAATAGGAGGGCGTAGCCATGCCATGGCCTGACCCAGCGCCCGCTCTACATCGGCCACCTGTGCGCGAATGCCTCGGGCTAAACCAAGACGCTCACAGCGTCATCAGCAATCGGCATCAGGCCTGGCATGGGTCACGGCCGGACCATCGAGGGGAGCAGCGAAACACACCCTAGGCATGGTCGCCGACCTGACGACCGAATTCCCAGCCGGATGGCCCGAGACCACGGGCCTTTGGCCGACGCATCTAGAGAGCGTCGTTCCCACAATGCTTCCAACCGCCTACCAACGTCGCCAAATATACTAGAGAGATGAATCCCAGTATATGGCTCAAAGACTTTCAGCTCGCCTGCCGAGCTAGAGGAGTGGATGATGACCACTTCATCATTTAGTACCTCCCCATCTACGTGGGGGAGCATGTTTGAGCATGGCTCGAATTCCTCTCGCCTAACATCATTCGCGATTGGGCAGACCTCAAGAGGGTCTTCGTTGAGAACTTCCAAGGGACGTATGTCCACCCTGGGAATTCCTAGGACCTCAAGAGCTACCAACAGGAGCCCAACGCGTCCCTATGGGAGTACATCCGTAGGTTCTCAAAATGATGCAACTCCCTTCTTGATGTCGTCGACGCAGATGTCATCAGCACATTCCTCTCTAGGACAACCTGTGAGTCCCTGATCCACAAGCTTGGCTGCCTGAAGCCTCGTACCACCCGTGACCTACTCGATGTCACCATGAACCATGCCTCTAGCGATGAGGCGGTCGGAGCGGTCTTCAATGGAGGCTAGGACAAGGGCAAGGCCAAACATGAGGACCAAGATGAGGGCCCCTCCACGCAGAGGGGCAAAAAGAACAAGAAGGATTGGCACCGACTAGCCAACTCCGTGTTGGTCACCGTGGCTGATCACGAGGGCAAACAACATCAGTAGGGCCAACCTGACCACTTCGACAAGCTCATGGAGAGCCCATGCACCAACCACGCCTACCCCGTTGAGCACCTCTACAAGGACTGCAAACTCCTCAAGCGCTTTCTACGATAGGCCGGTGGGCCAAAAGAGGGAAAGGGCAAGGAGGCAGCAGCCAAGAAAGGAGGCATGATGGGCAAGGATGGGGATGGCTTTCCTGATCCTGAGGAATGCCTCATGATCTTCGGGGGGTCCTATGTCGTCTACTCCAAGCGCTAGCACAAAGTGTGCTACAGAGAGGCATGCATCGCCGAAACGGCCATCCCCTCCTTCCTTAGTTGGTCGGAATCTCCGATCACTTTTGACGAGAGGGACCATCCCCCCCACGTCGCCAGACCAGGTCACTACCTGCTCATCATCGACCCCATTGTCCGCAAGAAGCACCTCACCAAGGTGCTGATGGACGGAGGTAGCGGCCTCAACATCCTCTACTTTGACACCCTCGACGCCATGCGCATCCCCTGGTCGAAGCTCCGCCCAGTGAGCTCTCCCTTCCACGGTGTAATCCCGGGGATGCAGGCTACCCGCTCGGGCAGATCGACCTACCCGTCATGTTTGGCGACCGAGCCAACTTTTGCTCAGAGGTCCTTATCTTCAAGGTGGTATACTTCCCGGGGTCCTACCACGCCATCTTGGGGCAGCCATGCTATGCCAAGTTCATGGTGATCCCCAACTACACCTACCTAAAGCTGAAGATGCCAGGACTGAACAGCATCACCACTGTGGGTAGCACCTTTTCACTATAGTCTTTTGCTAAAACACTGCATAAGCATCATATTTATGTGATCATGTATGTAATTTAGTGTGTAAATCAAATTTTGTGACCTAAAATGTTCATCGGAAACATGAAACGAATGTTATATTTCATGACGCGTTATATCACTTAGGGTTTTAAACGAATTTTTATGGAACGAAAATGTTATAGAATGCATATACGGAACTTTAATAGGGTTTGTAGTACAAGCTTCGTAGGTGGTGGTGAAATACTTGCGGTCAAGAACGGAATTCACTAGCTAGCATACTTAATAGCTTGGAAATCGAATTTAACACAAAACCGATTAAGGCTTAGTCAAATTTATTAAGTCGGAAAACGCGTTGACGAAGCTAAGTTCGGCAATTTTTGTAGGAGAATCGGGTTAAGTAGTGGTATGGTGTTAGGGCTTGTTTTAGTAGCCTGATATGCCTTGTTGAGTATAGAATAGGTGGTTTGGTGTTTGAAGTAACAAATTTGATTTTTGTGGCACTTTTAAAATCGTGCATGGCACATTTCGGCCGGAGTCTGCGAATGGACATGGTCACCATGCTTCGGCTCAGCGCGCTGCGCTGGTTTGCCCGACATGCGCGCACACCATCGCGCTGGTCTTGGCCACCGCTGCTCGGGCTTGTCTAGCAGGCCAGGCCTGTCGCTGGTGCCGCGTTGCTGGGCACTGTCACAGCTGCCACGCCCAAGCAGGCACTCAAGTGCACTCAGGACGCTGGAGCCGGTGGGCCTGGCCATCCTGCTCCGCCATGTCGCACACATGGTCTATCGCTGGCGTTGCATCCCTGTTGCCTCTGCTGCTGTGCGCACCCGTTGTGGCTGGCACATGGCCCCTGCCCGTGCGTCGCCTTGCCCGCTGCCCTGGCCAGTCCACTGCCGCCCGCTTCACCATGTCGCTGCCTACGTTGCATCGTGTCACTGCACTACTACTAGCCACGGTCGCGAGTGCTGAGTCGCCGCGTGCGCCTACACCGCTCGTGTCACGTCCGCTAGAGCCGCGGCACCGGCACATGGCCATGTCATCGTCGGCTTGTGAGTTAAGACGTTGCGGCTGCCCGAGCCATGCCAACTCATACGAGCACGTGTGCCTTCCCTATGTGTTGTTGTCCATTTCGTTTGCATGGCGTGCACCTCTCTATGCCCCTGGTCACCTCTGCCTTTAATGGCGCTGCGCCAGCATCACCAAGCCGCGCCAAGGCCAGCTCATAGCGCCGGTCAAATCCATGCAATTGCGTGCGTAGGACGGTCGACTAGGAACCTAGCTATGGGCCGAATCCTCCCACTGCTGCTGCTAGCCGGTGTCGAGCCCCAATTGGAAGTTTCCTTCGTCGTCGGCCATCTTAAGACCCCGTGGTAGCACCCGTCCAATTCACCTTGGACTGTCCACCTCCGTCCAATTCATTGGCACTGTGTCTTCGCCCTATTCCCCTATATTCCGTGCGCACCCCAATTTGCCCTGCTACTGCCTGCTTAGCACTGCTGACGTAGTCGCGCCACCACGGCCTTCGTCGTGTTGCTGTGCGCGCGTGGCCAAAGTTACTCGGCCCATCTCTGGTCAAGCCATCACGTCTGGTAGGTTTTGGGTTGGGTGAGTCGCTGATGCCCATTATTCAGTTCGCTCACGTCGTCTATGCCTTGGCTCACGGGAACATGGCCGCCGTCGTAGGGAGGAGTCCGCCGCTATGGAGGGAGCTTAGGACAACATCTCCGTTCACCGCTTCACCGCCCAATGCTTCGAGTTTGCACCTAGGTGAGCATCAATTCGCTATTGGGGGTGGGGAGGGGCTGGTCTGGCCGGCGTGATCGCCCTGTGCCAGCGTCGTCGTGCCGATGCGTGCGTGGGTGCCCGAGGGTATCGCCGTTGCAAAGACAGATTGTTCCAAGGTCTTATCTGCAAGTAGCTGACTGTAGGAATAGTGACATGGGTCTCAGGGTGATTCGCCGGTAGGTCAGGGACGTTTTCACAAAATGGCCATAGCGCGCGGGTCTCCCCATCGCGGGCCATCGTCGCTCAGCTGGGCCACGCCCCCCGAGTGGGCATGGCTGGTAGAGCGCGAGCGCACACACGCCGAGCGGATGTGGGTTGCGTCGCGTGTAGTGGGCCACGCGGTGGATTCCAATTTTCTTTTCCAGTGAATTAATAAATGTTTATTCAATTTAGTTTTGAGCTGAACTTTGAAAAATTATAATAAATTCTGTAGATATCCAAAAATAGTGAAACAAAATTTGTTAGGTTCACAAAAATGTTATCTATCTGTTGATGTAGTTAGTTTACAGTTAGCTATGATAATGATAGATTCATAAATTCAATTTAGAAAGCTTAGTATTATATAGCTTAATATTTGTAGGAATTTTTGTGGCAAATCGGTGATAGCTTTAGCCATGAAATTTTTACAGTAGGTTCATTAGATTATTATGTGCTCACTATAATTTTTGTAGCACTAGAGTAGAATGATAAATAGAGTAGCTAGTACTCCTCGTTTTATCGTATATAGAGTAAATCGATATTAAGAATAAGCATGCCTTTAGTTGCTAAGTTAATACATGCAATGCTTCATACCTGTTTAGTGGAAATGATGGGTAACTTAGCACCTTAGTCGGTAGAACTAGCTTAGTAGCTTGATAGGTGTATTTGTATTTTAAGAGTTGTTGCCGTATTACTAAGTGTTGCATCATTATTTTATGCATGTAGATCACGAGTTGGTAGAGTTCGTGCCTGCGGATGAAAAGGACTACAAGGAGATTATTAGGGGAGTACGAGGAGGAGGTTCTCGTACAAGAGGGAGCCCTGGAGCCATTCGTTGTTGACTTTGTTGATACACCGCCTGCCCAAGGCAAGCCCTGGTGCATAACCCCTATTTTTGAATGATCATTGAATATATATATATATGATGTTCATTTATGTTACAGGCATTTCATGGGAACTACATGCATAGATATACTTACCTATGAGTCCTACTAGTATAGGTCGAGTAGCTGCTATGCTCAGGGTATCAGTAGCATGAGTAACCTGCTGTTACTCACAATAAGTGAAAATTATGATCACTCATGATAAAATGGTGGAAAAGAAAAATAGAGACCGGGCAGGGATGTGGTTTGGGTATTGGTGGGTGTAAGAGGTTGTGTCCTACGGCCAACAGGGCATAGCTTAGTTACACTTTTTTCCTGTCTGTGTTGGTTAAGGACCGACCATTGCATTGGGTTCTAGGCACATCACAGACTTATTATCCCAAGCATATACTTGGGTATGGGTGTAGGGAAGACTTGTTGCTCTCTTGTCGTGGGTTCCAGCTCTTTCTGGACTGACAGATTGGAGGCGGGAATGGTGGAGGTCCTTGCACCGCACTGAGTCCGAGACTCAGGAGCAGGGGCTTGGAGTCCAAGTTTGAACAGGGACCTGGACCCCATGACAGGAGAGTGATGGGTTGGTCCTGCTTGTGCCTGCGGTACAAGCGGGGTGTGTGTTTTTGGGGTACCCAGCTGGGCATATTGATTCGTGAATCGCCGGACAATCTGGTATGGCTTGTCTATAGTCTAGAAACGTAGTAAAAACTAAAAGATGAAAGGTGATGAAATGGAACTGTTTGCTCAACTCTTTCTTGAAAGTAGAACAGGTGCTTACCTAGAATGGCTAGATAATGAATTAATCATGACTGCTAATAATAACTTAAATAAGGATTCACTATTAGTATTGCTTTCTGCAAAAACAAACCCAGCAAACCATAAAGCTTATCATATTCCTTAGAGTCGAGAAATTATTCCCACTAGTCGGATAAGTCTTGCGAGTACATTGTATACTCAGGGTTTATTTACCCTTGTTGTAGGTTCAACTTGAGGAGTACCCGTTGTGTGAAGGATTCTTCTGGTGGGCATAGACGGATCCCTATTCGTTATCGATAGATGATTATTATCATTCCGCTGTTTAATATTCTGCACTCTAAATTTGGTATTGTAATAATATATTTCTAAGAACTCTGCATGTATGAAATGGATTAAGTATTGTAACTCGTTCTCATTATTGGATCCTTAGGGAAAAATGTGGACTTTTCGGGCTCTCCCTTGGGGTGTGCCCGTTGGAACCCGCCCGATGTAGCTTGCTTTTGGGTGCTTAGTGTCAGTGGAAGACAAGCGCCTCCGTAAGTTAGTTATTTTGGGCGGTTCTGCCATAGCCGGGGCAGGGGATCTCCACCTCCTCAACCTCACGGCCCGCCGATGGTTGTTCTACCTCCGATCTGGCCACGTCTCCTCTTGACCCCGACAGCTCCGACCAGGAGGGCGAGCTGTGCATCCCTCCACCGGGCGAGGCAGGGAGCCCAGTCTCCCTCCTCTCTTCCACCATGACTGTTGGGGGAGGGGTCACAAGGGTCACCTCCGACCCAACCTCCATCGCCACCACCGGGATCGCTGCCAACACCATCGCCCCCGCTGCCACCGTACTTGCAACTAGCCTGGAGGGTGCAGCCCACAGAGGGGAAGGTCGCACCGTCACCACCCTGCTCTCCCCGCTGCTCATCGTGATGCGCTGCAAGCTGGGTCTCCACTCCTCCCACATGGGAGGCAGGGCAATGCTCAGTCCCGTCAGTATCTAGCCGCTGTTAGAAAGTACAGGTCAGTCGTGCTCAAAACACTCAAACTATGAGATCAAAAAGAAACAAAGAATGCATACTGGGACGTAAGCGGCAGGGCTCTGAAGCCCTGACCCACTGGCAATGTGCCCGTCAGACGAGGGCCATTCACAGGTCACAAGCCACGCCCCCTCACTTCGACGGGGGGGCCTGGCGAGGCATCCCCCCGTTGTGGGTCGTGCGCACACGCTGACCCCGAAGACGCGGGGATGCGAGCCCGCTCCTCCCACCGCCCGGCCTGCCCCACCATGCTCGAGGCAGGTGGGGGCAAGGCCGGCGATGCCTCCGAAGGGCGCAACAACCGTGTCCGCTTTGCCTCCCACTCGCCGATGGCGTCCAACCTTGTAGTATGCTTCCTTGGCATGGGAACGTCGCCGTGCCTTTCTGCCTCCCGCCCACCGCCGACGGACACGGCCGTAGGCTCGCGACGCTCCACCAAAGTCACGATGACACTCCGGATACCCTCATCCTCGGATGAGCTCACATTGCCACCCACCACCGTGGGGTCCTCCGACTCAAACTCCTCCTCCACGTCACTCCGATTCTCGCCAGCCCGCACCCACCGGGCGATCTCCATCTCCTTCCCGTGATTCCTCTGAGCCTTCTCAGCTCTCTTCTTCTTCTTCTTCATGATCGCCGCCTCCTTCAGGGTAGCTTGCCGAGCCACGCCCTCCGACCCCTTCGGAAGATGCGGTCGAGATTTATAACCGGTGAGTCCCTGTGAAATGGATGACTTAAAGTCAAATTACGGGAGAGCAAGATCTAAAGGAACACAAAATAAGGAGAGGAGAACGTACCAGATTGGGTAGCTTCTCGGCGTGGAGAGGTCCGCGCTTTCCTTCGAGGGTCTCCCAGGCCTTCAGTTGCAGCACTCGGTCGAGTCGGCTCCAGACTTCGTCCTTTACCCACTCCACCGGCGATGCACGATCGGGGTCCATAGGGACAGAGTATAGCCACATTGGCTGTGTCCTTTCCGCCAACGGGTCAACCCGATGGTGGAAGAAGGTGTGGAACACCCGCACCCCATGGAGTCCATACCACAACAGCTTCTGGAGTTCTGCCTCGATGATCCCAAGCTTATTCAGCCGGCTGGATGGGCCCCACGACCAGCTCTCCAGCCTCTCTGACCTTCTACCGGTGAACAGTGGGAATGGCGCCTCCACCATGTTCCTGATGTAGAACCACTCCCTGTGCCACCCCTGATTGGAGTCGTAGGGGGTGTACGTAGGGTAGGAGCCCGACGAACTCGGCTTCTTCTGTAGGGCGAAGCCACCAACTGGTGCGGTCCTGGCCAGCTTCCCCTTCGACAAGGCTCGCCCAGTGAATATCTGTCAGAAGAAGTCCACGTGCGGCTCCATCCCAAGGAAGGCCTCGCAGACGGTGACGAAGTCGGCGACATGCAGCACCCCAATCGGATTGAGGTGTTGTAGCTCTAGGCCCCACTCATTGAGGAGCCCACGCAGAAACCAATGCGCGGGATATCCCAGCCCGCGCTCATGGAAGGAGACGAAGGAGATGACCTCGCTGGCCCAAGGTCGTGGAAAAGCCTCCCCCGTAAGAGCCCTCTAGTGCACCACCTCCTTCGGTGGAAGCAGCCCCTTCTCGACGAAGGCGGCCAGCACCATCTCATCCACATTGGATGGCCTCCAGCTCGACATCTCACTATGAACTCACGAAATAGATCTGTGAGTTCTCCTCTCCCTCGCTCTACCCTCTTTTCTCCTAGGAACCGCTGTGGCACACGAACACGCTCAGCGAGAAGGAAGGAGGAGAGGCAGCAGTTGGAGAATAGGTGAAGGAACGGAACGAATACCCTCTCCCTTCCCCTATTTAAGGAGGAGATGCGACAATTGGAGAAAGGTGAAAGATTGGGGCAAAAAGCCCTCTCCCTTCCCCTATTCAACGCAGATGGGAATGCGAGGGGACGCGTCCTGACTGATGGGATGCTCCCTGCCCGATGAGATGGCGCCTAGTTAGATGGGACATGGCCTAGGCATGGCCCACCACTACCGCACGCTGGGCGTAGGAAACAAGGTGCAACCACGCATAGGTGGCCCTCTACCTCCCTAGGCAGGACTTGGAAGGGCCCAACAATGGGATCTCCGCCAAGGAGAGACCGACGGGCTTCCTGAGTTGATCAGACGGCTCAGGTGAACACCGAGAGATAGCTAAGGAGCAGAGGGATGACCCATGTGGACCATGCCAACTCCGTCATGAACGACGAATATGGATCCCATTCGAACATATCCGATAAAAACTCCTCAAGCCTGTCACTCGAGTCATCAAGGTAACTTTACCAAACCCTCTTACTTCATTTTTCTGATGCATGATCATTCATTCATCCATTCTCATACATGCATTCACACATTCATGCAATCATTCATTCATCCCATACATCCAAAGCATCGCATATGTAGCTAATGCATCACAATGCTTCGTGTTGCGTCACGAAGCGGTAGTTGCCTCATTCAACATAAGCAACGACCGATCGA
The DNA here is from genome assembly GCA_904845875.1 of Miscanthus lutarioriparius. Lineage (NCBI taxonomy): Eukaryota > Viridiplantae > Streptophyta > Magnoliopsida > Poales > Poaceae > Miscanthus > Miscanthus lutarioriparius. Next base: position 42,705,822 of record CAJGYO010000015.1, read on the forward strand.
GGTTTGAAGGCCAGCCCATGAAGGGCTCGAGGCCGCCTCGCATCAAATAGAACCAAGGGAGAAAACATAGATGAGCCCCAGCGGCCCTCGCCTAATCTGCTCAGAAGCAGATAGGGTCATCTCAAACTTCTCATTCGATCCTAACCTCGAGCCATGCCCACAGAATCTCCATCGAGGGGAGGCCAGTGGGCCACCTAAGTCGGTCTTCGGAACAACCCGGGCATCTGCCAGGACATGGGTTAAGGAGCAGTGGAATGCCACATGAGGGCTATGCCGACCCCATCATGAACGACGGACCCAGATTCCACTCGAACGTACCCATTAGCGAGCTCACCGAGCGTGTCGCTCGAGCCATCGAGGCAGGCGATGTCAGCTCAGCCCCTCCGGTTGCGGAAATCGCAGATGGGGTAATGCACGGAACTAGACCAACCTCTACCGAGCCCAATGAGGCTCAAGGGATCAGGTCACCCGACACCGACTCAGGAAATCAACCGACCGCGCAGATCACGGGCGAGACAAACACGGGCAAACGCCCCGAACGGCGGTCTGCGGCCCCAGGAAAGAGCACCAAGATGCTCAGCCTCCAACCGACTCACTAGTCGGATGCATGCTCGAGGGCTACACCCGTGGGTGCGCTCGCGTGCACCCGCTGTCAAAACAAAAATTTCCCCCGCTGTCAAAACAAAAAATACCCCCGCTGGCAAAACCAAAAAACCCCAGACGATTTTGCCTAAATCGCCCAGGGGCTCAGGGGCTACACCCGCGGGTGCGCTCGCATGCACCCGCTGTCAAAACAAAAAAAAACCTAAATGATACTACATGAATGACCCGGGGCTCAGGGGCTACACCCGCGGGTGCGCTCGCGCGCACCCGCTGTCAAAACAAAAATCCTCCAGACGATTCTATCCGAATCGCCCGGGGGCTCGGGTGCTCCTGTCGGGTTCATAAACACGGGGTCCCTTATGGACCTGCTTCCCAGCAAAAAGCTCGGCCTAGCAGACGACGTGGCAAACGACGCGCAACTCTCGACTCTGACCCGCCTCTCCGACCGGAAGGCCTGGCTAAGGAGGAACGGCGCTCGCCTCCGACTTCGACCTGCCTATTCGACCGAAAGGCCACCTAACCTCTGCTTATAGCTCTTCTCCAACCAGCGCGGTCAGAGACGACTGGGAAACAACCAAACGGGGACGCCCGCTCGGTAAGGACCCAAAGAATCAGGCGGAGCAAGTAAGGCAGGGCTCTCAAGTCAACCGCAATACTGAGGACCGTACCCTGCAAACCTGCAGAACAGTACTGTCAGGCCATGTCAGAAGGGTACTTTACAACCTTCTGACATGGCAGGACACAAACAATGTTGTGGGCGCCGACATTTGTTCTACAATATGGTAGGCGCCGACAATGGCCATACCAGAAGAATACAATGGAGCCTACCACATGCGTCTGGGCATCAATAGTATTGTGGGCATCGACAAACCACCCTATACCCAATGACATTTGCAACAAGACTAGGTAGCACACACACTCTCTTTCTCTCACACTCTCTCTCTCTCTTATAAGGCGGTCCCCTTCATCTATAAAAGGGGATGCGCCCTCTCCAAAAGGGGGACAATTCAGATAATTGATTCTGATTCTGTCTGCTTGGCTCTAGAACTCTAAAGCCAGATAGAGCACATGTTTGAACACATAGCACACGTAGGAGCTCCCATCACTCTTGGCCCTTCGGTCCAGAGTCTGATCGGACATCTGATACCCCCATCTGACTCCCTCTTATTTGTAACCCCACAGCAAACTTCGAGCACCTGGGCTTAGGAATAAACTCACCGACCGACTCAAACTAGACGTAGGGCACATTGCCTGAACCAGTATAAACCCTGTGTCATCGAGTGCTAGGCCACATCAGATCACAACGTATGGCAAAATGACAAATATTTACTAGTTGGTCATTTTTCGCACCGATAGTATATCTCCAATGATCAACACAAATTAGTACCTTTACTTTTTGGCTCGCGCCACCCCTTAGGAGTAGGAGTAGAGTAGATTTTGACGAGTTCTTTGACAAGCAGGGCTACATCGGTTAGGTCTAACCTCCGGTTTGTCTGTGAGTATCCATCACGACTTATACCTTGTTTGTAAGGCTGCATCGGTTAGGTATGACCTCTTGCAAGCTTTGTATAAGTTAGTTATCGTCAGTTGATTGTATAGCTGCCCTCGGTTAAGTCTGATCTCTTGCAATTGCTGATAGTTATCCTCGATTCTTATCAAAATCCACACGGCTGCCCTCGGTTAAGTCTGATCTTGTATGAATTTTGATACGAATCCCCTGTCCGGTTAAGATTGAGATAGATCGGCTTTATATCTCTTTTTGAATCATCATCTCGTCACACTACATTGTTTACATCTCGCTTTGATGATGATTCTTGCTAGTCTAGCCGTTCTAATCCGATCTTGATCGAAGATAGCATGTGGTCAGGGCATGTTTAGCCCTAGGTAAGGTTTGGTAGTTGACGAGATTCGGTCTAGAAGTGCTTTTATGGCTACATGGGTTAGGTCTGACCCCCACTGATAGCATCATAGATTGGAAATCGTCAGGTAGTAAGCCTTGCTTATGGCCAAGCATAATCTTTGGTTGCATGCTATGTCTGCATCGGCTATTTAGCCGGTCGCCTGAGCTCTCACGATCCTAGCGTGTTCCCGCGATCTCGTTAAATGTTTATAGACCTATATGCTTTGAAGGTTTAATCTGTTGTCCTTATTATGGCTGCATTGGTAGGTCTGACCCCCACCGATAAAGATGGTAGATTGGATCTAATAGGCATACTGATTTATACACGTTTAATGGTTGAGTGGTTGCAAGCTATGACCCTTCTTTTACTGGAATTGGCTATTTAGTCGATAGCCTGTCTTTTGAGAATATATATTGGTTGTTTACATGCCCTTTACTTGTTTTTGTCTTGGTTAAAAGCTAGTATGTTTCTCAATCAAATCATATGCTTTCGCGTCCATCTTTTTACATCTTTCGCATGCTTTCATGATAATCGGCAGGTTAGATCTATGTAATTGAGTAACTGATGATTGCCGATATGCTTGTTTTACTTATCATACATCATGAACATGCTGGATATCGATTCTCTAGTCGATAGCCTTGTCTCACTAGCCACTTGGCCGCACATTTGGAAATGTCTGGACAAACGACCGGCATGTTCCACCTTAAATTACTGATCAATCTTGCTCCCTTGACAATTGCAGGTCAAATTGACTAGCACGCCCCCCGAGGTCACGACCGTCCGGTCCGGTGGTGCCCTTCCAAGCTCGGAGAGAAGCTCGAGATCTGCTCCGCGCGGGCCTCTCGCCGGTGTTGATCACTGTGTTCCCGGTGTCGGATTTTTGGCGTCGACCATCACAACGGGGACTAGCTTGCCGGCAAGCAAGTGAACCTCGGGATAAATCATCATGTCTCATTAGTATTCTTGTGGATGATTTGTCTCTTGCCACGATCGTTATACATTCCTATCACTTGCATTACATTCATTCTTTGATATCTCTTGTGTAGTGATAGTTTGTATACTTAGTTGAATAGAGAAGTAATTAGTTGAGTAGCTAGTGGTTTTAGTTGTATTTCTCTTGCTAGCAAGCTCACTAGACTAGAAGTAGTGCCATAGCTCTTGATTGCCATAGAGATATTAATTCACTAGTATAGTGGTAGGTGGCTTGCCTTTTGAGTAGAGCTAGATCAAAACATCTTATCGTCTTTTAATTGTCTAACTTGTTGCTCTAGTGTTTTGTAGAAATTTTTATTAATATATTCACTCTTCTCTAGCCATTTAGAACATTTCACCCATCTAATACGTCTAGACACGTCTAGTCATAGTCTAGACTGTCTAGACGCTAGTCATAAGGTTGACGCTATCTTGTATCTAGCTAGAGTAGCTTTGTTTAGCTAGTAGCTCTTGTGTGGTGGAGTGGTTTAGTGTAGAATTTTTTACTACTAGAATCATGTAGGGCTTGTTTGGGCAAAATAGAGCTAGGCAAAGTAGTGGCTACTAGCAAATGTGTCCGTGTGTTGCAACATGTGTATTCGTATGTTGCAATGGAATAAAGCACATAATATATCTCTAGTTACTTAATTATAATATCGTCTTACCTACCTCTGAGACTTGAATATCAAAGTTGAATTTACTTTATTTTTTTCCACTTTTGCCTCCTTTCTGTTTTCAAGCTGACGCAGAAGGTCATGACTCACTTTCCCTTCTCCACCGAGCTAGCAAACAAAAGGCCAGCCATTCAAGCACCTGACCACCTCCTTTATCATTGCGCCCGTCAATCCAGCACATACATGGCTGCACTCGTTCCAACTCTCCCGTCTAAAATTTCACCACGAGAACGTGACACTACTAGAAATCTGTACTCACATCACGAATAGCTTTCGTTGCTGAAAAAGCAACCGAGCACTCGAGCTACAAATCTACTACCAACTCGAGAACGTCCAGCTTCAGATCTGCAGTTGGTGTTGTTCTTCCCGACTCACTACTACAATAAGTATTTGTAGAGGTGGCTAACGATGGTTTGTAGAGGCGGCTCGGCCAGCCGCCCCTACCATACCGTGTCTACAAATCATGCATTTATATGGACGGCTTCCAGACCATCCCTACAAATCGATTTGTAGGGGCCGCCTCTACAAAATTAATTTGTAGGGACGGCCGTAGTACCAGCCGTCCCTATAATATCTGTTTGTAGGGGCGGCTCAGTCTAGAACCACTCCTACAGTAGATTTTTTCGTCAAAAAAAATTCAAATTTACAATTCAAATTCGACCAAAACATATATTTTTCTTGCACAACTCCATCGTGACTTATCTTCTTCTGCGATTGTACTGAACTCAATGACAATACACATTTATTTATACCAGATTATAACAAATATTCCATGACTTTTCAATATCCTTATCATCATCCTGACTTCTATGACTCAAGAGGCAAAGGCAGAAAAAGTGACACAAGTTCCTGGCATGAGTGAGCGAGAAAAGGTTAATTGCGTCACCCTGCATAATCTATGTCGTAAATCTAAAGCCCTAGATAACATAATAATAGTAAGGGTACCATAGCAGTATGAAAACACACATTTCCTTTGAAGAAGCTAGAATATGTATAAAATACATAATCCACTCAAGAGGTACCTGAATATGTTTGAAGGACATAAATAAACCTTAAATTAGCAAAACTTAGATGATATTAGGTTGTGGCCATCTGTACGTTTGTGAAATAAAATCACTGCATGACCTTGTAGCCTGGTGGGATGGAGGCATATTTGGCATCCGAAGCAATATTAGATTCAATTTGTTTTTCATTCTCATGAAAAAAAGAGATATATCATACAGCTATATGTCAGTAGTAGGTTTGAGTAGATACGATCATATTTGTGAAAGCTAATCATGGATCATCTACGATCAACATTACGTCATACATTCAAAATAAGCAATGATAACTGCAGAAACTTGATCCAGTCAGTTGCAAGTAGTCAGGCAACCAAAATTTTCCATTTAACAGAGTGACAAAAACATTATGCACAAAACAGCAAAAAAAATTATATTCAGGTGCAACCAAGCATATATATAATATAACAAATCAGCCAGAAAACTAGGTTATTCAGATAATGACATTCATCAACAGACTGAAATTGTAGTAGTTTCTCCCAAAAATTAGCTAGCATCCAGTTCTGCCCCTAAAAAGTGAGGTAACAGTACACATAACAAAACACCAATATGAAAAGCAGCAAAAGGACAACATGTGAATGAAAATAAATAATGGGTCAAACAGGGGCCAACTTATCATTTGTTTACAACTTCCTAGAAAAGACAAATTACCAGCACTAAAAAGGATAAGATATGGACCAAGTCACACTTGCAGTTTCAGTGGACAGCAGTGTCTCCATATCAACATTACCTACCGAACATACATCCCAAACTAGCCAAACATACATACCAAACTAGCAATCAGACCTGAAGTATTTGCATGATCCAGTTGACGCAATAAAGCTAGTTGTGCTGCAAGGTACCATTGTTGACATGGATATAATTTGCATTAACTGGACAATTTTTATCTATCAATCACATTATGCCCAGACCAGAGGACCAGGCCAGCAGAAAACAATCATTCTCAGAGTACTACATGTCAAACAATCCAGCAAAACTTACGTATTCAGAATTTCAGCTATTCATCCAACATGGCAATATTTCAGAAGTTTGCAGTTGTGGAAGCAGGTATTGAGATATCAATCGGTCAAACATATTGCAGTTACCTATCAACACACAGATCTATTCCAAAAATACAGAGGAGGGAGGGAGGAGGAAATCGGCGTTTTACCCGGAGCCAGAGACGGCTGCCAATGACCTGACGTAGGGGATGAAATCGGCGTAGTAGGCGCTGCCAGGGATGAACCTGATGGTGCCTGTGGTGCGGCCCTCGATGTCCATGGCGGCGGCGGCGTAGGCGAGGAGGAACTTGGTGGATCCGGCAGCGTGGTCAGGCTCGGAGTCGGAGCCGGAGCCGGGCCGGGAGGAGGAGTTGGGGGTGGTGTAGCCGGACAAGAGCGCGATGACGCGCTCGTCGTCGGAGGACGAGGATGACGAGGCCAGGACGACCCAGTCGTCGGAGCTAGGGTTGTCGGCGCAACTAGATCTGGCTGCGGGGGGGTGTGGAGGAGGTGGGCGGGGGAGGGGCCGGGGCCGGCGGCGAGGTGGAGCCCGTCAGGCTAGGGTTGGAGGCGGTGGGGTTGGGTGTGCGACTGAGAAATGGAGATGGAGATGGAAATGAAGTGGAGACGGGAAGGAAGGTGGGCCAACTGTGCTCTATAATATATACTCAGAGTCAGCCGCCCCTACAAATGTATTTGTAGGGGCGGTTTCTGATTCAGTCGCCCTACAAATATTTTCGTATATTTTTAAATATTACTTCTGCATATATTTTTATAAATGTGTAAATGTATATATAAATGTAATAAAAATAATTTGCTATATTTTCCCGTACACATAAAAAATTACTTGCTTATATATATAGATATAATGATACATTTTATTTTGTAAAATAAAAAAATATATTTAAAAATTTTAAAATTTGAATTTGTGAACTTTGAATTGAATTTTAATAAAAAAATGATCTAAAATAAAAATGTTGTAAACATCAAAGTTGTAGAACTCATCAAGATGTACAACTTATATTTTGATCATCTTTTCATTTGACAAAATTTGAAAATTTTCAATTTTGAATTTCAATAAATGACAACTTCAAACAAGATTTTGAAAACTTAAATGATTTCAAATAAGAAAATCATGAATATAAAAGTTGTTGAACACATCACTATCTATAACTTTTATTTTGATCATCTTTTTATTTGACAAAATTGAACAGTTCAAAATTTGAAATTCAATAAATAGCAACTTCAAACAAGATTTTGTAACCTTATATTATTTCAAATAAGAAAGTCATGAACATAAAAGTTGTTGAACACATCACTATCTACCACTTTTATTTTGGTCATCTTTTAATTTGATAAAATTTGAACAGTTCAAATTTTGAATTTCAATAAATGACAACTTCAAACAAGATTTTAAAACCTTAAATGATTTCAACTACAAAAGCCGTGAACATAAAAGTTGTTGAACTCATCACTATTTATAACTTTTTTTTGATCACTTCTTCATTTAACAAAGTGTTAGTAAACATTGTTCAAAAATTCACATATTACTCATAGTTTCATGAACTATACGAGAGACATGTTGATTTATAAACAATGTTTACTATCACTTTGTTAGATGAAGAAATAACCAAAACAAAGTTGTAGATCTTGATGAGTTATACATCTTTGGTATTCATCACTTTTTCAGCTGAAATCATTTGGCGTTTCAAAATCTTGTTAGAACTTGTTATTTTTTTAAATTTAAAAATTTGAATTGCTCAAACTTTCTCAAACGAAAAGAATGACCAAATCAACACAGTAACTTAATAGGGCATGATTTTAAAAAATTTTAGGAAAAAAAATCATCACATTTGGAGTTAGTATGAGGGAGAAAGACTAGTTACAAATTTTACCCAGAGATTAAAAAGAAAAATCACAATTGTTCATGATAATCAATGATGAACTAAGTGTGATTTCTCTTTTTAATCTGTGGATAAAACTTGTAACTAATTGTTCTCCCTCATACTAACTCCAAATGTGATGGTTTTTTTCTAAAATTTTCTAAAATCATGCTCTATCATTTTAGTCTGGTCATCTATCTTTGTCAATAATTTTGGACAATTCAAATTTTGAATATCAGAAAATGTTAACTTCAAACCTAATTTTTAACCACTAAATGATTTCAGCTGTAATGGTGATGAATATAAAAGTTGTTGAACACATCACTATCTACAACTTTTATTTTGATCATCTTTTCATTTGACAAAATTTGAACAGTTTAAATTTTGAATTTCAATAAATGACAACTTCAAATAAGATTTTGAAACCTTAAATGATTTCAACTACAAAAGTCATGAACATAAAAGTTGTTGAACTCATCACTATGTACAACTTTTATTTTGATCACTTCTTCATTTGACGAAGTGTTAGTAAACATTGTTCATAAATTCACATATCACTTATAGTTTCATGAACTATATGAGAGACATGTTGATTTGTGAACAATGTTTACTATCACTTTGTCAGATGAAGAAATAACTAAAACAAAAGTTGTAGATTGTGATGAGTTATATATCTTTGGTATAAATCATTTGGTGTTTCGAAATCTTGTTAGAACTTGTCATTTTTTTAAATTTGAAAATTTAAATTGCTCAAACTTTGTCAAACGAAAAGAATGACCAAATCAACACAGTAACTTAATACGACATGATTTTAGAAAATTTTAGAAAAAAAAATCATCACATTTAGAGTTAGTACGAGGGAGAAAGACTAAGTAGTCCATGGTGGTGGCGGCGGCGACACCTCCCTGCAGCATGCAGCAGGCTACTACTGATCAGGTGCGTACATGAGGTGCATATTTTCCCTTCTATTTGTTCATTATAAGCCCTGGGTCATGCAGTTTATTTTTTGTTCTATCTGTTCACTGTAAGCCCTGGGCGGTCATGCTGTTTCCATGGGATTTCTACCGCCAACAATCACTTTGTCGCTATTCGCTAAACAATGATTAGACAGTAAACTAACCGCCAACCTAGCACTGACATGTTTGCCTACTGCATCTGCTCTTTCACGCAAATGTTCACTGAAACTGAACTGAACTGTGCCCCCACAAATTCCATTGTTTTACTAAACTACAAACTAAAGGTAGGTACTCTTGCAGGGACTCCACGATTGGCAGCATCAGCGCCGTTCCCAGCGGCAGTAATGGAGACTCTGATCAGTGTAGCGGCGGGCCTGATACACTGCGAAATGGTCCACGGCGGTGTTACTGTTCTTTGAGCATCTTCGAGAGAAGGCTAATAATACCCCCTAAAACTCATATTTGCGTGGTTATCATTAAAATCCCGGTCCAACAGTTCCCCAAGCGTTTCCCCAAAATTTGCTCGCTCTGAAAACATGAGGCAGCGCCCCGCATATCTGCAAAAGCACAGCACGCCCCCAAATCTTTCTCCCACGCTCGTCTTCCCTTTGCTCGCGCCATGTTTGGCGCGCTTTTAGCTCCACCCGCCAACGAAGTGGCCTCCCATCTTCTACCATCCAGGTGCCAAAGGGTTGAAGATGGGGCCAGCCAAGGCTGCCGGTTCCCTCCAGGGGCGTGTGGGGCATGGCAGCACCCAGATGCGGCCGCCCCTGTCCGTCGAAGCGCAGCTGCGGCAACCTGCGGCCGTCGGCGCGCTGATGCGGCCACCCCTTGCCGGCGACGCGCTGATGCGGCCACCTCGACCCGTCGCACCAGGCTGATGGCGGCGCTAACGAGCACAAGGTTGATGGCGGCGCTAGCATTCTGGAGACCAGCCTGCCCACGTACGCTGTGTTGCTTGGAGACCTGGAGTCACCGTATATACCAACAGAAAGGAACGAGCGGACGGAAAAGGTCAAGATCCAACTAATTCGATCTCTGATCCAACTAACTAATGACGTGTCACTATTGGGGGTGGAAATATTAGGGAGCTGCCGTGGACGAAACTGATTTTGGAGTATAATTGGTTTAAGACTATCCATATCCTTCTTAAATTCTAAGAATAGAAATTTTAATGAAAAATCACTTTCCAACAGCTTTTCTAATTCTAAATGATCATCTAAATATAGCCATCTTCTATTCCGAATTTTTCGCTAGCCAAATATAGAAGACAAGAATAACTCTTTAGAGTGCGTATGAAAAATAGAGAAACTGTTGGAGAGTGAAAAGATATACAAATCGATTTTTATGCAAACTCTTCGAATGATGATTTAGAGAGTGAGATTTACAAAGGCTCTTGGAGATGCTCTTAGAGGTGGTTTATATTTTTTTTGCGAATTATATAAGTACAGACACATACGCTCACACGCATGCACACTCACCATTATAAATACGCGTACGGTTTAGAGGTGGTTTATATGTGTTGTGTATCCCAGTGCACTCCGACCCGTTGTGTGCTTACGTCGGGAGGCCTTCTCTCTAATTTATAGCTAGCCCCAGTGCGCATGCAGCATACTCCCTCCGTCCCATTGAGTTTGTCGCTCGGGAACCGGGATTGTGAGGGGGGCACGGTTTTCCAACGACAAACTTAATGGGACGGAGGGAGTATATCTACTAGCTCTATCGGCGACGGCGAGCTAGATGAAGGATCGATCGAGACGTGTGGCAGACGAAAATCTACTACGTGCTCTGTCAGGTGAACACGCATGCACCAGCAGCAATTAATTTATAGCCTCTCACCTGTTAATTTTACCAGTAATGTATAGCCTCACTTGTTAATTTTACCTGCTAGCACTAAGAGCACTCCCAACCTAGAAACTAGATGGTTTGTATAGCTATCAGTTAGTGTGTCAACTAAGGAAAACACTAATATGTCACTATAGTTATTGAAGATAGAAAAGGAAATGGTTTCTTATATGAAATGGTTTCTTATATACATAGGAAACCATATATCTAAACAAGAACCAAAATACAAAGAGACGTGATTGGTAGATGCATGTGCGTTAGTACTTAGTAGATGGCTAGCGCGTACAATTAAGCATTTAAGCAGCAGCCGCCGACACTGATCCGCCGCCCATCTGCTTGATAGTCATAGATGGCGCTGCGCATGCATGCGAGCTGAGCCACCGCTGCTACACGTACACGGCTCTATCTGGCAATGTTCAGTCAAAATATCAATATGCTTGCATGAATACACTGACATGCAGTTGGCAAGTGCAAGTTAATCATTGGTACTTTACTACTACTACTATACATGACAAATGAAATCCTGAAATATGAAGCGTATTTAATTGGTTCAAATTATATATTAAAAAAGATGACATGCTTATTTGAATATGAATTACGATCTAATGTCAAATGGTAACTTCACAAAAATATTCAGGCTGCTGCTGGCCTATTACGATCTGGCCATTGCCAAGCAGCTAGCAGCACATGCACGTACGTGAAATGTTATTAAGGGTCCACGCGTCGCTTGTTTCGCTGCTTAGGGCCCTGTTTGGCTGCTTTGTGATTTTTCTAAGGGTCCAGGCGTCGCTTGTTTAGATCCCAAATTTTAGTCTTCTGGTTGACGACACTCTGTTTTTAGACGGCTACTCTCCGGCTATGACGGCTGCTCTCCGATCCCACTGTACATGGTTCCGGTGGTTTGGTAGTTCCTTGTGCAGTGAAGACGGCTGCTCGCTTGGCGCTGTGCTGTGCTGGCTGTCGTCTTTTTTATTTCTTGCATGCTGCTTGGTCATCACGTCGCATTTTCTTGGGCGATTATTTCCGCGTAGCTGTTAGAGCCTTTAGAGGTCTACGTTCCAGGACTGGGCTTCTGTCTTGTGAGAGAGTGAGGGGTTCTTTTCTTAGTCGTAGTCTTTGCTCTGTTGGTTTGATGGTTCTAGGGGTGAAAATGGAGTGAATTACAGATAGAATCAGATATCTGTTCGTCAAATATCGAATATTTAGGTAGTTATGAATATGCATTCAAATGTTCTTGAATATAAATAGAAAATGAATAGCTCGGATTCAAAATCGTATTTCGATATTTACTCAATTTAGTTAATATGAAGTATATATGTTTTTAGTGATAGTTTTGCAAAAACAGTACCATTATACAAGTAGAGATAGAGATTAAAGCAAGAGCGTATAACACATATAGCACATCAAAAATAATATATTCATCAAATAAATATTGCAATCACTAAATATATGTAGAAATAAAAAAACAATCTGAATGAAGGGGAAGACGGTCGTTCGGGGAAGTTGGTAATTTGCAAGGGAATAAATAGTAATGATAGAATTAGATCTATGGTGCAGCGGCTACAGGTTCGCAGGAGCAACGACGGGTGACGGGGAAGGGGAGGATGGAGAGAAGGGTGTGGTGGGGGCGGAATCCTTCATGACGGAGGCGACTAGGTGCGGCGGAGCCCTCTCGACGACCGCACTGCCAGCCTCGAGCTCGCCTTCCTCGACCCGGCCCCGAGCTCCTTTTGTTTCAGGTTAGTAACGTCCTCATCTCTCCACCCAAGATCCCCTTCGATTTCTATCGCCGCACATATCCTCTCTGCCGTCCTCACCTCTTCTACCGCTCTCTGTCAATGATGGCACAAAATCCCTTCATCGCGAGGATGGCATCCGAGTCCGCATCCTCCAGCTAGGACGGTGTCGCGGGGTCGGAACTGCGGCAAGCATTGTTGTTCGAGTCGGTGTCAGAGTATGTGTCTCCGGTGGTTCAGGTGGACTCAAGAACACAAGAATCACAGAGAGGACGCAACGGTTTATCCTGATTCGGGTCGATCGGTGCCCTACGTCCAGCAGGTGATGATCCTTATACTCAAGAGCACCCAAAATCGGGGGATTACAACAGAGTGTATAGGAGAAAGAGAGATTTGGTAGGGGGTTAGCTCGGTGCTAATCCTGAGGTTGCCTCGTCGCCGATGGAGTCTTCCCCTCGTCGTAAAGGAGGAAGACGACGGGTTCGGTGGAGGAGCTCTCGGTGCCCCTCTCTGGGTTGCTCTACTCTTGGTGCCGAGCATGATCTGTATTGGATCGTCCTCCCCCCTCTAGGGCCCGACCTTATTCCTTATATACCGAGATATGTCGAATACATGTCGGTTTAGGGGGTTAAGCCTATGGTCTACATGCGCCGGAGTCCAGGAGGGTCTTGCAGCGGCGCTCTGTGGACCGTGGCAATGTCGTGGAGCTAAAGAAGCCTTGACCGTCGTCCAGCTAGCCTGTCCTGACACGTTGAGTGTGTCAAGCTGTGTCGGCTTGGACCGGCCTCCCCTAGGCACGCCTTCTGGAGTCTTCTTGGTGGCGAGAGAGGCCGACTCGAGGGGCTGACGTGCGGGCCCCGAAGCCCTCGAGCCCCCAAAGGCCGAGGAGAGCTTGTCTTCTTGTGTCACGCCCCGTGCGTGACCTTGTCGGGGTAGTGGCCGACAAGGCCGTGCCCAAAGTGCTGCGTCGATGTGACATCCTAAATGTTAAAAAGCAGTTAAAACTTTGATCATGAAGCATAATCATCAAGAACTGTTTCATTAATGCATTTTATGTTTCAATAATAGAAGGTCCATGTTGCATATGTGATGTTTCATATGTTGCATTGTGATGTTTCATATTTTGCTTATAATATGTTTCACATGTTGCATGAAATGATGTCTATAATAGAGATTAAGAAACTTGGTGAATTTATATATGTGAAATTGCTTAAATAAATAAAATTTTGTTAAAATAGATTTTGTAGTACAATATGTGTGCTTTAGTATAGAATCAAAACTTGATGATGTTTCTAAATCAAATATGTTTAAATTGAGCTCTAAAAATTGAATTAATGCTGGCTACACAATTAGTCATTTTTATGGCTGAGTCCCTGAAAACCAGTTAATAAATCCAATCTTTGGAGAATTATCAAATGAATTGTTATGAATAAAATTTGACCAAACTTTGATCCATTGCTTGGTAGAATGTTTGAGGTTTAATATCATGTAATTGGTTGATAGGTTTGATAGATGTTTAATCACTAATTAATTACCCAAAAATGTTGAGTAAAACAGTTTTCAAAACCTGAAACTCACTGGACCCTCGTTTGAATCTCAAAATCTCAAAATATGTCAATCTTTTGATGTTGATCTCTTAAGCAAAGTTGGAGAGCTAAGATCGATGAACAAGTTTGCTTAAGGGATCTCATCACGCTTACCAGAGTTTTTGGGAGAAAAAGGGAGAGGAAGTGGTGCTGTCAGTCATGAACAGTAGGTCGGCGTGCAGTGCCACGCCGCAGCTTGCCGCCGACGCCACCGCCTCCATGACCGCTTCCCAGCTCGTGGACACACACCTGCTCGCGGTGGCAGCGTCAAGCAGCTGCTGGCCACACCTGGACGGTTCGCTCACGCCTCGCCTCGCCGTTAAGTCGCCGAACCGCCCATGCTCCCCTGCTTTTCCCTCTCTCAGCGTCGCCGCCGGCATGGCTCCACTCGTCGGCCTAATTCACCGCCGCTACTCACTCCCTGCCCACTGCTCATGTGTCTGGCATCGCCTAGTCCTTGCGCTTCGCCTGAACCAGCTCGTGACGCCTCTCTCCACCAGAGTCGGCCACGCGCACCGTTCTCACCGTGGCGGCTCGCCATGGCTGCTGAGATCGCCTCCATCGTGGCCAAGCCTCACTGGAGCAGCTCCTGCACCCTCTCCTAATGTTTTGGCTTCGCCTTGGTGCCGTAATCCTCATCAGCCCGTCCTTTTTCCTTGATCCTTCACAGGATGCGCCGGAATGCTGACCTCGCCGCCGGGTTCACGCCGCCACGTCCGCCCTCGACATCGGCGGCCGTGACCGTGCCGTCCCCGCTTCAACCGATCGCGTAGACGTGATCGTGGTGAGCTCCTAGTCATGCCCGTGCCCTCCGTTTTACCTCTACCGCACCGGAGTGGCCGGCCCGCCGTTGCGCCGGCGTGCTCTACGCCGCCGAGCTGCCATAGCTACGGTTGCGCGTGCACGAAACCCTAATATGGTCACTTAGCACAGTAGACGTGCTCGCGCGGTTGCGCTAAGCCTGTAGGTGGTCTCGTCGTCACCGGCGAACTCGCCGTTGGCCGCCTTCACCTCGCCGGAGCGCCGCCGTGCCTCCATAGCCACCGCCTTGCATGTTGCGAAGCCCTAGATGATCAACCGGTAGCCTCAGTCGATGCGTGAGGTTGTCCCAAGCGCGTAGGTGCCCGCGCCATCGCCGGAGACCTCACCGGCGACGAGCTATCACCGGTCAAAGCCGGCACAGCCACGGTCAACACGGTCAGCCGGCACTGTTGATCTGGCCCCACGTATCAGCGTCATGGGGTAGGGAGAGAGTGGGTGAGAAAAGAATTTTGGCGCAGAAAATGATTTAATCTTTTATAGAAAATGCTAATATGTGCTGATTTCTTTAATTCATAAGAAAATATAGAAGCATGATAAAAATGTGAAAAAAAATTAGTAGCTCCGTTATGATGTTTCTACCTAGGAAAAATATGAGTTGGTCATTTTCAGTAACTTTGATATGCTTAAAAATTACCTCTTTTAATTAATAAATGGGTCTTCCATGATTTTTGTAGGCAAAAATAATTATCCTTTAATTATGAAACTTTTGTGTATGCTTTACATGCTTAGACCTGCCTTCATAAAAATTATGGTACTGTTTTGATAATTTTAAATTATCCACTTAATTACATGCCTTAATTATTAATTAATAATAACCAAAATGATTAGGATAAATCATAAAATGACCTTGGTGTATTTTGGAGTTGAATGTAGACCTTGGGACACCAAACCCCTGATGTTCCTTGGCAACTTAATCCTTTCCATGTTATGCTTATAATTAATTTGTTAGTTAATAAATAAAATAGTTTACTCAAATGACTAGTTAGCAAATACATGTGTTTAGGTCATGTAATGGCCCTTGCTTGCCCTCATGGTTGATCTTGTGTAATGTTAGTTAAATGCCTTGCCTTGCTTGACTAGAATAATGTGATGAGTGTTGCATTCTTAATAACCACATAATCAACTTGTTTATACAATCAGTAAAATGGTAATTAGTTTAGTTTTGTAAGTTCCTTATAATGATCATGGGTTAAGATGAATGTTAATCACTTCTTGCTGGTCCATGTGAAGTTATGCCTTTCATGATAAACAACTAATTAACTTGATAGTTAATTAACTAAGATGCTTTTATGCTAATGACCCTAGTTCTTAGTGAAGGAAAGTTGTACTCAAGATAATTAACTTTGTTTATCTTCTGTTAATGCACTTGAATGTCTTTCATCATGCATCATGACATGCATTCCATCATGTTAAGCAAAGCATCATTTATTACATGTAGTGTACGAGAGTGAGAAGGCTCGTGTTGATCAAGTCTCGGAGAAGGTCCATCCACTAGTGATGTTGGTGTCAAGTCTAACTACTATGATCCTCTGTGGAACTAACCTTCTCTGCAATGCAGGCAAGCCCCGGTGCATAAATCCTCTTTTAGTATTTACAAATCTTTATTACAGGTTAAGTCTTGTGGAATATGCATTAAATAATTAGGAGTTGGTCAAAAACCGTTGCTGCATGATTACCTTGATAATCAGGTATCCTTAGTTATACCCTGCTAGTATGTGTAGGTCGTTTCCTCTTATGCTTAGTAATGCTTAGACTTCGATAGAAGTCAAATGATGGTTTCATCATTCGCGGGAAGCAGGTTTTACCTTGGTTCTTCTCAGCTCTGGTTATGGGTCATGTGAATACCATGATAATGTTAATGTTTAAATTGAGACCGAGCGGGTGGCTTGCATCATGGAATGAATCGGTGTAGTGCTCCGCCTGTGTTGATTAAGGACCGTTGATTGTTTGGCCCTTGGATCAAGATTTTTGTAGTACTGGCCACATACTCTGGTAAGCCTAAGACCTCGACTATTCCATTATGTGAAAAGCTAATCTGCAACTGGAAGTGAGATGGCGAGAGTAGCGTGTACCCACCTTATGGAAACATCACGAATGACGTACGACGGTGGAGTACTATATTCTCGGGTAGCGCAGACCGATTCATATTTTGGAGGATCCGAGTGAAGGTTGATATATGTAGGTCTCGGACCTGCATATATCGTGTGGTTGGGAAACCCCAGCTAGCCCTAATTGATTCGAATCGTCGTTTGCTCTACGATAACATGAGACTTGATCCTCGCACCATCATCGTAGTTAATCAATGGAATCATGGTTACTTGTGGATAAGAGATGAGATGAGATGAGATAGTTAATGAAGTGATTGATTTAGATCAGTTGCAAACTAGATACTACTAATAACTTAATACCCGGCTAAAACATGGAAAGTAAGGATCCACTCATAGTAAGCTTTTCTGCAAAAGTTACTTCTTGCTTCAATCTTTCCTTAAAGCCAGCATGCCCTTAGAGTCTTTTCTTTTAGTCAGGTAAGACTTGTTGAGTACCCTCAAGTACTCAGGGTTTGTTAACCCCTGTTAGATGAAATGAGATGAGATGGTTAATGAAGTGATTGATTTAGATCAAGTGCAAACTGGATACTACTAATAACTTAATGCCCAACTAAAACATTGAAAGTAAGATCCACTCATAGTAAGCTTTTTTGCAAAAGTTACTTCTTGCTTCAATCTTTCCTTAAAGCCAGCATGCCCTTGGAGTCTTTTCTTTTAGTCGGGTAAGACTTGTTGAGTACCCTCAAGTGCTCAGGGTTTGTTAACCCCTGTTGCAGGTTCTGACTCGTGCTGCTATTCGAGGTCATGTCGGTGGGCTCGACATGACCTGATCATCTCTTCTACCTTAGATGCTTTACCTAAGTCGCTTCCGCAATTCTACTCACCATTTGAACTTAAGTTAAGTTTGACTTGAACATGTTTTGTAAACTAATATTATAAGTCTTCCGCACTCCGATGTAAGTTATTTTTGTACCAAATGTTGTAATGTTGTGGTAACTACATGTTGATCCTATATGAGTTGTAAAATATGGATGATTCTGGGTTCCCCAAGGACACCCGACAGACTACCAGGATTATCTGGCTCTCATGTGCAGCAGTCAGAGGTCTTTAGGACAATGATAGGTGCATGTGGGCCATATAATTTGGATGGTTCTGCCATAGTCGAGGAACCCCCGAGCCTTGATGGCTCGGGGCGTGTCGTCTTGCGTCCGGGCAGGAGTCAAGGACCGGGCTTAGGTTCCCTACCGATCGAGAGCCTGAGGCTCGGTCTAGCCCCCGAGCCCTGAGCAGAGGCCCTGGCATGCTCAAGCTTGGGCAAGTTCCTTAGTTTGTTGGTGCACATGAGCGTACCTGATGGGTATAGCCCCCGAGCCCCCAGGTGATCCTAGAGGGGTCGACCGGAGGTCTCTTCGGTCAGGAACCATAGATCCCGAGGCTTAACACACCCATATGTTAGGATCTCGTCAGACGGCGAGCGGATATGGTTCCCTTGTCGCCAGCTATAAGGAAAATGGACCCTATGGGCCATTAAGTTTGGATTTTGGTGTTTGATAAACAATATAACCATTTGGGTCGCTAGTATACAAGGTATTGTTCAAATGGACGCAAGGTGGACTTGGACTTAGGCAAAAGTGGTGATCCAAATGATCAACACCTAATAAATCAAGACATTAGAAGCCATGTTGAAGACCTGCAAGACATGCTAGAAGTCTAAGCGAGCAAGAAGTTGAAGCTCCTAGGCAAAGACAAACAAAATTGAAGCCACTAAAGCCAAGACAAAGAGACAGATGAATTGGAATTGTTTGATGATTTTGGTTCTGCTCAAATTGAGATGACTTCAGCTCAAAGTTGTAGAGCATTTTATTAGCTTTCCAAAAAGTCCAAGATCATCAAAATTGGAGTTCAGAGCCAAATGTTATGCCCAAAATACGAAAGCGTGACATGCTAAAAACATGGTAGCATATAGTCCGACACTAAAGGTCTAAAGTCCAAGATCATCAAAATTGGAGTTCAGAGCCAAATGTTATGCCCAAAATACGAAAGTGTGACATGCTAAAAACATGGTAGCATATAGTCCGACACTAATGGTCTTACGCTCACACTTTTGGTCTAACGCTCACAAAATTGAACTAAACAATGGCACCTAATGGTCTGACGCTAATGGTTCGATGCTCACCTTTCAGTCTGACGCTCCCAGAAAAGGTTATAATGGCTAGTACTGACACAAGAATCCATTGTGAGACACCGGAACCTAGCAAATGGTTCGACGACCATGCGTCGGACGGTCCGATGGTAGGTATAAAGCTGTGCCAAGGTTCAACGGCTATATTTGGACTTGGGGCCTATAAATACCACCCCATCCGGCCATTTGAGAGGCGTCGGAGCTGAGGAACATACCAAAGGAGTTGGTGCTCCATTCTAGTGCTCTCCATTTGCATAATGCTTATAGATACACATGGCGATTAGTGTAGGTGCTTTGCGAAGTGCTTAGGCTGATTAGACCACCACTAAATGCGTTTGCTCTAGGTTTAGGCCTAGTGTTAGTGAGGTTTGCATATCTCTTGCTCATAAGGTGCTTGGGCGCACCGTTGTTGTACATACTCGGAGGGGCTTGTAGTCTTGCGAGACCACACCAACCGCATTTGTGGTGTAGCCGCCACATTGTACCGAAGGGAACGAGGCCCGCGACAGTTTGGTCGGAAGTTCGATAGTGAAGACGGAGGGGGGCGGTCCAGGAGAGGCTTGCCGGAGACTCACTTGCGCGTGGGGAAGACGCAGGGCTATCCACGGAGTTACCCAACTATGAGCTTGGCCCTTGCGAGGGTCTCTAACGAGGACTAAGGGGAAGCGTGAGCTTCTCGATACCTCGGTAAAATATCGGCATCATCGAATGGGAGTTTGCATCTCTTTCTCCCTTTACCTTCCGCACTTAACAACACACCTAACAAAACCTTAATTGCATATCTAGATAAATTATTTCTTGCATAGTTTTTTACTAGATTGTTTTAGAGGCATAGTTTAAAAATAGTTTCAAGTTACCTAATTCGCCCCTCCCCCTATTAGACGTCATGGTCCTTACACCAGCCACCACTACTGCCGTTCGTCCTCTCCCTGTCTCCCCAAATTGATATGGTTCCCTGATCTATGATGGCTGCAATTTCCTTTAATCCAGCGAAATTCCTATGAAATTTCCTTTAATTCTGTGCAAAATTGCTTAATCCCCCCGCCTAATGTAGTATAAACATGCTCCCATGTTTACTGTTAATTAGCTCCCATGTTCCTATAGTTGATGCCTGCATCAGAGGAACATTAGGAACATTAGCAAGATACTGTATATGAGATCTAAGTATGAGCCAATTCTTGTACTTATTTCTTTTACCTTTGATTTTTGTTGTGCAACGACAGATTAATTTTTAGGCTAAAAATCATTCTGTACAAAAGGAAGATGGTAGCTGCAGTCCCTCTTCTTGGATTTACATTGCTAGGCCAATTTTTTAATTCTTTTGATTTTCTTATTTGTATAATCATAAAGCTGACAATTGGTTCTTTTGTTTTCTCATGCTGTAGCTATCAACTGGATATTGATGTTGACAAAGCAGCCGATGTCTTGGTCCACCGGAAGGTCTTAGCAGAAGCAAAGGATCCTGATAGGCGCCCTGCATTGTTGAGGGTAAAGCTCTTTCTTATGTTGATTTGGAGTTTGTACTGTAAGCAATCAGTAGCCCTTTGCAGAAGTCATTCTGTGTCAAATGAATATATTCTTCATTGGCTGTAATTATAACTTGATCTGATTTGAAAATTAGAACATTTGCTGTATATTCATGTTGTTTTTATGCATTGAGTAAAAGGGTTTGTGTTATATTTTGATTACAGGAAGAAACATTATTAAATTAAGTGGCTGATTAAATTACTGGAAATTATTACATCAGCCGGAACATATATCCTTATACTTTTTTCTTAACCAGGACCCTAAATGGCAGTGGTGGAGCATCGACGGCAAAGCACCCACCAGGCACCAGCTATGCGTATGCCCATCCCTTTTCCCTTCCTGCTGTAATTATAACTTGATCTGATAATGGAGATCCCATCAACATTGTCACAGCTACCAAATTTGAAGATTATGTAAGTTACTACTGCTACATTTGAAGTCTTGCTTTGTTAGTTTCTGTTTGGTATCTCACCGAGTGACATTTAAAGTGTACTCTCTGTAATACAGTGCATTCTAGGAATTTTAAAACAAATTAAGAGAGAACATAAAAGACGTATGTACTCTCATTTTATTTTCAAATCAGACGCTATCATCAACATGATTAGTGGTGATTGGTTGATAAATGGAAAGTATTTAATACAAAACTGGTTTTTATTCTTTAGAATGCATTATATTTGAGGACAAATTTTAAATGCTAGAATGCACTATATTACGGAGAGAGAGTATGTTAGTGGCTAATATATATTGTTCTAATTTACTTTCCTTTCCCTCAAGAAGGTTATTAGTTACATGCTTGCAGCGTATCTTATTAGTTCAAGTAGCAAGTAGGTTTACCTGCAGTATGTTGGAGGGACATGTAATAGCTTTTGATATTACTTATGACTAGGTAGCGTGCCCGTGCGTTGCTACGGGATAGCTAACATTTTATACTAAAAATACACGGATCGCACGATAAGATAACAATACTATAAAAATTAAATATCAATGTTAAAGTGACATTTAATCCAAAAAACAAAGTGTGTGAAATTAACACAAGTCACGGAGAGCGCGGCATCACAGGCTCACAAACTCTACTTTATAGATCTTTTCCGTGATGTGGCTAAGATAATGTTTTATATTGGTCGAAAGAAATCTTCGATATCCATTTCTTTCGTGCGCCAATAATTACCAATGTTGAATATCCGGACTCGGATACGGATAGATCTAAACCCTCTAAACGGATTCGGTCTCGAATACGGTCGAAAAATATCTGTACCGTTTTCAACCTACTCATAACAATGCCTAAATAAATGGATTACAAATTACATCCACCAAGGTTCATATGCAATAGACAAATTACATCCGCAAGATCCATAGCTCCAACAAGTTAGAAAATAATAATAAAAAAATCCGAATTGAAAATTAAATTGTCTTAAGAACTAAAACAAACTAAAGCAGTTTTGCTGAGCCGCTAGTGGTCGTGCTTGTCTGAAATTAAACTACATGTTGATCAACAATATTGGACGAAATGGTCTATTTAAATGGCCATAGGATACACCGTATGTTTGAACAAACTGTATGAGTTTGATAGCTACTGCTCCAAGGCCCTGCAAATGGTAATATGTCAAAGAAAGTTAACCTTCCAAACTAACAAATATGCATTAAGGTAGCGTGCCCGTGCGTTGCTATGGGACCGCTAAACTTTTACACTAAAAATACATGAATCGCACGATAAGATAACAATACTATAAAATTAAATACCGATATTAAAGTGATATTTAATCTAAAAGGCAAAGTTCGTGAAATTAACACAGTCACGGAGCACGGCGTCGCAAGCTCACAAACTCTACTGTATAGATTTTTCCGTGATGCGACTAAGATAATGTTTTATATCGGCAGAAAGAAATCTCTGATATCTATTTTTTTCGTACGCCAATAAATCCACGAATAAGTTCTGCCGCATCTTCATATTATCTTGTACACAAGTTTGAGTATATATATAAATATTAATTCCTGTCACATGGGTAATACTACGTGTCTTGAAAAACTCTTATAATACCTTAAGTATGTTATACTCACCGTACAAATATGTATGGCTTTAGGACTATTTCACGCAGACATATACTGTAGAATAAGATATCCATTTGAGTGTCTATGGCAAGATTCACCATCAGCAATATATAGAAATGGTTAAATCATAGGTATTATTATTGCAAGCGACGGATAAAAGTAAATTAGAGGTTGTCATAATTGTACATTTGATTCTTCCTAGTTTTTTAAGATGATGATGTCCAAGGTAAACTTCAAAATATATCATTTTCATGCATTGTGTCTGGGTACAAGCTAATTCACTATAAAATAATAATTGGAATTTTCTCTCTTAGTTCGAAATTATAAGATATTTTGGTTTTTCTAGATATATTGTTTTAATTATGTATATCTAAGCATATAAAAAAGTTATGTATCTAGAAAAGCTAAACGTCATATAAGTTGGAATTGATAAAGTAATTTTCCGTAGATTCATTGGTCCACTCTGAATTAGTTAGAAACACTTTCACAAGGAGAAATTATCTGCTCAGAAACCACAAATTCAAGTTTTGCTCCCTTATAACACAAAGGTTTTTAAATTTGCTTCACAAAGTCAATCGTCAACTCTTCATTGAGGCGTGATGGCTGTCAGTTTTACTACCTCCCAAGCACCATCCAATTTCAGCCAACCTCTAAATGTCTAAAGTTTTCAACACCATATAAGCATCATTCCATGCTCGATTTCAACAAGCTCTGCTTCTAAACCATCCTCTCCAAACTATACAACCTCCCCGTTGCATGATCCCAGGACCTCACTGCTCCGTGCAAGTAGTTTGGGCACAAAGAAACCATCTGCTCATCATCCAGCCCTGGGAGTAGCATGTAATTCTAAAATCATGACACATATCAGATTCTTGGGACATGTCTACACGAGAACCAAGACATGAAGGGATGTGATTGGTAAAGAATGGAGAGAGAATGTACGTGGTTGGATAAAAAATTGTTCTGTAGAAACTATCTATTAGGACCATGGTTTCTATATGTAGTATCTATGGAAATTAATAGGTATAGCATTGTGACTGCCCTAATACATTATAGAAACACCAGAATAACTATTTTTTTCACAGGTAGAAGTACAAGATTGAGAAGCAAATTGTCAAGCTTGTTTGGCTAATCTATGAGCATCTTGTTTAAATATTCGTCAATAAATCATGAAAAGATAATGTCCAATTAATCAAAATGTACAAGTCAGAGCATGGGCGAGGGAGGGCGCGAGGGCGGAGGCCGGTGCGAGCGAGGACGAGCTAAGCTGGCGAGGGTGGGCGCTATGGCGAGGCCACATGATTTATAGCAGAGGATTGATAGCAGTCTCTCTCTTTCCTTTTGTCTTAATTTTCTTTCCTTCTGTGTTAATTCTCTTTCCTTTTGCTCGTTGCCATGTATGCTGGTGCATGCAAACATGCAATGTGTATATGGATAGCACAATAATTTTCTACTTCCTATTTTGCAAACATGCAATATTCAATCAAGGAGACAAATCGCGGGCTTTCCTTTTTTCGCTCGCTCCTTTCCTTTTCTCGCTCGCCCGTTAGACAGCGTGGGAGGTGGGATCGATCGCATGGGGTGGCAGACGGACGAACTAAGGCAATTGTCACACCAAAACGATATCCACACTTTGTTCTTTTTAGTTGTAGGAGAAATTGCTAATTACCAATTGACTACTATATAGTTTGACGTATCAGGTATGATATAAGACCGTGGCCTTGAGGACTTTTCTTTTTTTTTATTTTTGTAAATCATCATTAGAGACGTGTGTTGGTTATGCATGATTGTGACAACAGTTCATCACATACGCGTTTTGACAATACATGTCTGTGATGACTCCTATCACAAACACATGTACCCTTATACAGACATGTTTTGTGTACACATATACACACGTCTGTGATATATACTTATTACAGACGCAGGTTTACGTGTCTGAGGTAAGTGGTGTGCGTTATGAGAGACGCGTAAAACTGCGTATGTGATGTGCGGTAACACGCGTCTGTGATCAACTTTTTTACATAGTTTTGGAGGACTATTTATATGGGATGGTTGGCCTCTTTGAGGTCCTCTTGGTTCTCCTGGTATTCTAAGCATCCCATAGCATGATTGAGCATCCAAGAACACCTCCAACTCATCTCCTTGCTTGTGTTTGATCCAAAATGAGATTGGGAGATATCTATTGCATTTGCCTAGTTGATTTGCATCTAGTTACACTAGTTCATCGGTTGAACCATGGTTTTCTTGTTACTCGTGGTGGTTGCTGCCACCTAGGTGGATTGGAGATTGATTTGAGTGGCTATTGGTGATTGTTGTCGCCTCCAATCAAGTGGTTGTAAGGGGGCTCTTGTGCTCATCCCCGTGAAAGATCACGAAAAGCAACTCTAGTGGAATGCTCGTGGCTAGTTGGAGTGACCTTGTGCTTGATTCCTGTGTCACCGAGGTCGTGGGCCTAGCTTGAGTGGCTCGTTAATCAGCGTGCGAATCATCACTTGGGGACTCACCACATCGTGGACGTAGATTGTCAGCAAGCAATTGAACCATGAAGATAGATCATTTGTGTTAATCACTTGCCCTCGTTAGTTTGTTGCTACTCTCACCTGTATTTACATTCATTGCTTGTGTGGTAGTTGCTTGGTGGAATAGGTCTCTAGTTAGTTGTAGCTTTAGTAGTAGAGTGGCTAGCTCTTGTTTGCTCACTAGTTTAGCTAGCTACGGTGGCCTAGTATAGTTAGTAGCTTTGCGTGGTGTAGTGTTTTAGAATTATGTAAGGGGTTTGCTTAGAGTCAGTGCAAAGCAGTTGCGGTTAGGGCCTTATTTTGTACCAATAATCAACTTTGCTCTAGTCTTGTGCCTTTGTAGAAGAAATTTTTATAGGCTATTCACCGCCCTCCTTTGAGCCATCTATATCCTTTGGAACACAGATTATTATATTTAGAGAGTGTCTCCCCATGAAGCTGGCAAGTCTTGAAATCATCGCATACCAATACCATGAACAAATATTGGGAATGTAGTATGTGATAGTGACTTAGTGAATAAACCTGCAATATTATCACAACACTTTGTTTGCAAGATATTGATTTCCTCACTTGTTGTAATTCATGAGGACTGACGTGGATAGCTTGCATAAATATAGATAGGTGTTACAATTGCATGTTCTAGCGGATTGCTGATGTGAATAGCTTGCATATTGAGATATAATTCTAGTAGAGTTTAGGATTATAAGAGATATAGATTGCGATCGAGGACGAGCTTTGCTAAAATATTCGATGCAGGCTAATGCTGGCGGCCTATAATGGTTGGTCGCAACTTAATTATATATTAACGCAGGCACGCTACAGCACGCTACGCGTATATAGCACGACTGAATACAGGAATACGCGGTTAAGAAAAATGACCTTCAGGGTTAAGGCCTAAGTAACTAGCGATTCTTATACAATTGGCTCGCCGGCCGGCCGGCAAAGCATTGGTTATTATTGTGTGAGAACAAAGAAAGGAATATATCTATAGAGCAGCATTGGGGTGCCATCTGTTGACTCTCCACTATTCGGAATGTTGCGTCCGTCCAAAACTCCATCGGAGGCACCTATAATCTCCTCTGTCATCGCTCAAGCTTTTCTCATTGGCGCCACCGCCTATAAATTGCGTATACATGTATACTAGATTACTAGTACTACAATCCAAACCCCATAGATCCACACCGTACACATCTATACCCTGACCAAGGCCAAATAGTGCATTTCCAATCTACCTCGATCGGTACAAAGCAACCTTGGGTAATCAGCAATTACTAGGTTACTACCTGATCAATGATCAGGTTCTTTGTTTCTTGACTTGTGACGATCGATCGGCACCTTTATTCACCTGTTTCCCTTGTCAAATTTCCAGGCGCGCGATGGCAACAAGTGGACCGCCGAGCGCTGCGGCCGGCGCAGGTGGCGCTCCCAAGGACTCGTGGCCGGAGGTGGTGGGCATGTCGTCGGAGGAGGCGAAGAAGAAGATCAAGGAGGACAAGCAGGGCGCCGACGTGCAGGTCGTCCCGGCGGACGCCTTCGTCACCATGGACTACAACACCGGCCGAGTCAGGGTCTTCGTCGACTCCAACGACAAGGTTGCCAGAGCTCCCAGGATCGGCTAGCTAGCCAGCACAGCAGTCAGCAGAGGGCCGCGGGTGCATGCCAACGACCATATATATACATAGAATTTCTAATTTCGTATATGAACAATAAAAGGCAGATGCATGCATGCGATATTTGTGTATCTGGAATTATGGATCCATTTGTGAATGTGTTTTTTTTTTTTGAGAACCGTGAGATCGATCACTTCGATTTGGGCCTCTCCTCCGTTTTTGTCTTCTGTTCTTGGTGAAATGGAAACTGACAATCAATTGATCAGGGCTTATATTAGCTACTTAGAAAAAATAACTGAAAACAGGGAAACAGAGAATATTGCAACGGTCAAGAGCATCAATCTAATTAACGATGAGATGGTATTCTAAGTTACGCAGGGCAAGTTTGTCTCTATACTCCATATGCTATTGTTGAATGATTACAAAAGAGAACTCTCAGCTAGGCTCCTTCGGCATTTGGAAAAATACAACAGACCCCGCACTCGCCCACGCCGTCCCCGCCCACATCGCCCACTCACTCTGCTCGTGGGACGGACCCGTCCTCACCAGCGCCGCCCCCGCTCGCGCCCCTGCCATCCGCCCGCACCACGCTACGCGCTCGCTAGCTCGCTCCAGGACTCGTGCCTCTCGTCGTGGCCGTGCTCCATTGCATCCGCCTGCCCCTCGTCCCCGCCCTCGCCCACGCCGTCCCCGCCCTCGCTTGCCCACGCCGTCCCCGCCATCATCGCCCACTCACTCTGCTCGTGGGATGGACCCATCCTCACCAGCGCTGCCCCCGCTCGCGCCCCTGCCATCCGCCCGCACCGCGCTACGCGCTCGCTAGCTCGCTTCAGGACTCGTGCCTCTCGTCGTGGCCGTGCTCCATTGCATCCGCCTGCCCCTCTGCCCCTAGCGAGGTCCGTGCCGCCAACGGGCTCCACACCGGCGACCTACGTGCACTCCACGGCTTCGAGCTCCGTGTCAACGAGCCTCCACTCGTCCAAGCAGCAAGCAAATGCTGCAATGAAAGCGCATGTTGCAATAGAATGTTTCAAGTGTTTTAGATGTTTCCGATGTATGTTGCAAGTGTTGTATGTCGATGTTGCAAAAATAGATCAGGATGTCACACATGTTGTAATGGCTATACACGTATGTTTCAAGTCTATGTTCCAAATATTTTATCTCTTCCAGATGAATGTTGCAAGTGTTTTGTCTGGATGTTGCAAAAGTAGATCTAGATGTTGCATATACATACATGTTGCAAGCATATGTTTCAAGTGTTTTCAGGTGTTTCGTACGTATGTTTGCAAGTGTTTCATCTGAATGTTGCAAATGTTTATAATGGTTTTCAAATGTTTTTTTGGGCGTTTTTGCAAGTGTTTCAAACGCTTGTTTCAAGTGTTTTTCTGTCTTCATTTGTATGTTGCAATTGTTGCATCTAAATGTTTTAAAAGTAGATCGGGTGTTGTATGTGATGCACGTGGAAAGCGGCCAGCGGTGCGGGACCACTACTGGTGCGCTCCCTATGCGGGCAGCGTCCGGACGCTAGCGCCCAGATTGGACGTCCAGGTGCTAGCACGAGTAATAAAGGGCTACGAATGAGGCCGTACCTGAAATTGATGGGCCCCTATGCAAAAATGGAATGAGGCTCTGCACCTAAGAAACGTTGATGAGTTATTCTGAGTTACCTTACAGCCACCATATTTTTAACACTGACTAGTTTTGCTTGTAATAATTACTTCAATGGAATGGATAAAAGAAACAGGCCAGATATTCCGATCCTATATATCTAAAAAAAAAGATTCCGATCCTATAAATACACAGTTCCCCACTACCTATGTGTCTTGTTTCTAGAAACCAACGATTTCTAGAGGAGATCCATTTTTAGATATGACTAAGATTCCCAATTGCTTCTTGAAATAAATTTTCTAGAGGTGGCTATATATTTTCCTGCCACACCTCTAGAATCAAACTTCAAACATTTAATTTTTTTCCGCCGAATTGGAAATTTCTTATTCTGCTACACCAATATTTATTAACGACTATTACACATATAGACCCATAACTATATAAATGGATATGCATTCAGAAACCACGGTAGGGTACAGAATAGAACTGAACATACTCAAAGTTGTAGGGGTGATATATGACACCCCTATCTTCCATTTTCTTCCAAATCCATGCAACTTACGTCGCAACCTTCAGCATCACTGAGTATATTGCTTTAGATTGGATTTCCTCTTTCTCCTCAATGGTTTTTCTAGCTCTTTGTCATTTAGTTTCCACTTTACGAGGAAGTTAAAGTTTTTCTGTGCATTTCTTTGAGGATCTAAGTACCCCTGAGGTCTTTTATCAATTAAAGAAAATAATTCGGTCAAATGGAGAGGCACTGCACGTGAATGAGGTTGGTTTTGATGCAACCGAGCCAAAAAAGTGTTCATATGTCATCAAAGTCGAAGGCAATTGTTCTCATTGGGCCTCCAAATGTGTCTTTCAAAAATTTTGCAATCATCAAGTCTATGTCATTCGAAAATGCACGCAAGTACCAATCCGGGAACATATTCATTCCATGTGGAAAAAATTAGAGTGTTTGGTTGGGTAGGAAATACATGCCTCTTTGATAATTGTTCAGGCAATCTAGAATATCTTTGATGACCTCCATGTTTGGATACTTCATGTTCCTGTCTTTTGCTAGTGATGGTTTTTCAGCCGTGGCTCTGGCTACCGTTTGCAAGCGATGGTTTTCTCGGTGTGTGGGGCTTTCTTCCTCTTCTTCCTATCTATTGCCAGCCACTTGACCACTCCTGAAGATTTCACCTTCTCAAACAGCCTTATCATCACCAGCACATTTGAAAGCCCTAATTTGGTTTTGGTAATTGACTGACAACTAGTGGACTAATGCTTTTAATTGAGATGTTTGAGCGCTAGGTCCACATAAACGAGTTGAGCAAGACAAGAAGATGGTGGAGTTGATCATAACTATGGTGCATATGTTCAACATGGAGAGAAGATGGATGGAGTTGGAAGCAAAGGCCTGAATGCCAAGGTATATTTTTGCCAGTCGTGTTTAAGATAGATTGACTACCCACCAAAGGGACATAACGGCTAGTTTGTTGTTGGCTCTATAAATAGAGGGTGTATCAGCTATTTTAGCTCTCTTAGCACCCTTGGCTGATACATACACATACTTAGAGGTAAAGAACACACTACAATCACATTGGCATGCTCGAGATTGCTTTTGGGTGGGATCAGAAGGGATCTAGTGCATTGCTTTGAGAGCTAGCGTCTTTGTGGCACTAGGTGTTTGTTGTTGTGGTGGTTTTCTTGTTACTCTTGTTGGTTGTCGCCACCTTGAAATCTTAGAGTACCAAAGCATCGTTGATCATCGCTGGGTGATTATGTGGGGGCTCTAGTGGAGAAGATTGTGAGGGGCTTTGTGCTCATCCCCACAGGAGGTTGTGAAGAGCAGCTCTAGTTAAATCAAGAGGTTTGTTGGAGTGCCTTCTTGATGGGCTCATAAGAGAGTGCTCAAGTTGAGGGTCAAGCGGAGGAGCGGTGACCCAAAGGACTCACCTAAAAGGGGAGTACGTTGCTGGCAAGCAACTGAACTTTGGGAGAAAAATATTATCAACTTCATCTCCCATTAGTTTGCCCCCTTCTATACTTGCTATTATTTGTGTTCATATTCTGCTTGTGTAGTTGCTAGAGTAGTTCGACTAGTTGATTAGCTCTCCTCAAGTAGTTGCTCGTCTGGGGTAATTCGACTAGTTGAGTAGTGCTATTCGAGTAGCTTGAGTGCTCTAGTTGTTTGCTATTTATTCATCTTGCCACTAGAATTGTGTAGGAAGGCTTGTATTGAAGTGCTATGCTAGACATGTAGAATTATTAGGAATCAATATCATGCCTAGTCTTGTTTTTGTCATTGTAGAAATTTTTATAGGTCATTCACACATAGTCATCCATTAGATCCTTACAACCTTTTGAAGTTCTAGTTCCTTGGTGGCTCTTCTGGTGCATGCATTTCTAGTGCCTTGGGTTTCATGGGAGCTACCTTACTACTACTCGTCATGTATTGGCTCTTCTCATTCTTGTTGTTGATGGCCCTCATGGTGCCTAGGCTTGTCTTCTGCTAGATGAGGTTGAGGCCTTTGAGACTCTTGCACCTCAGGCAATTATTGGTCATGAGGTGGTGTCGACTGATTAGGGTCTTAAACGATCGGTTGTAGCTAAGATGACATAAGGTGAGACACTGTAGGAGCAATCAATATTCCTCTTGTGCCACAATTTAAACTAGTTCATACATTGTTTGAGAAAACTAGGCGCCATTTACATTGTTCGAGCAAACCTAGATGCCAAGCATTTAGGCACGTAAGCTCCGCTTAGGCAGTCTTATGGCGTCATAAGAGCATCTCTTAGAGTCTTTCTAAAACTCCAAATCATCATTTGGGGAGTGATTTGAATAAAAACCATTTTTTATATATTTTCACTCTTCAACATCTTTTGTATATCTATATCTTGTGCACACTCTAGAGACTAAACCTTGGTCTCCATCTTTGGCTAGCAAGAATTCTGGAATAGAGAACGACTATATTTGGATAACCGATCAAAGAAGTTGTTAGGTGATATTTTGTTCGTCAAAATCTCTATTCCTAACAATTAGGAACCATATAGAGGGCCTCTTAGAGTTGCTCGAACGTGCAACATAGCCACCATTTACATTGGTGCGGTTCTCGGAATAGGTTTTGGTATTGTTTTTTTTATGGTTCAAATGTGAGTTTCTTATGAAAAAAAAGAGTAACCCAACCAAAAAAAACCCACACACAAGAAAATGGAATCCATCCCAAAAAGGTCACTGAATTCCCATGGGTGAAAAGCAATGGAAAGAAATTAGATGAGTGTAAAAAGAGGAATAATGCCTGATTTAGGGTCTGTTTGGTACAACTCAGCTTCACTAATGAATCGGCTTTTGTCAGCTTTAGCTTTAGAAACAGCTTTACTTGTAGAGCTAAAGCTGTTTTGGTAGGATGTTTGGTAAATCAGCTTCACACCGTAGATGAAAATAATAAAATAATCATAATACATTTTTTCTTTTTCTTTTTTTCTTCTCTTTTATTTCTTTATTTATTCTTCCTTTCTCTTTCCTTGGTCCTTATCCACTCGCACGAACTGACGAACCGTTCCTGTGCGGCGACGGCGGAAGTCTGAGTCTCTAAGGCAACTGTTCGTGTGTGGAGGCTAGAGCGACGGCGCTTGTTGGCTCCGCATCGAGCTCCACCTCCTCGGCGGTGTAGCTTGCGCCGAGCTCCGTCTTGTCGTCGGTGGAGCCCGTGCTCCGCGTCACCGTTGCATCTCGCAGCGAAGCGTCGCCGTAGCAGACCGTGACCGAGGGTCACCGTAGCGGCCCGCAGCCGAGCTCCACCTCGTCATTGCGGCCAGCGGCCGGCAGCCGTGCTCCTCCTCGCCGGTGCAGCTTGCGTTCCTCCTCGGCCTCGCTGTTGTGTCGCCGCTGCAGCATGCGCTCTGCCTTGCTGTTGCCATGTGCATAGGGGTAAAAGGGTCTAGGCCCTGAAAGGTCCTAATATGGCTAGAGGAGAGTGAATAGCCTATAAAACTTTACAAAATCACTAGAACAAATTGTTAGTATGCTAAACGGCAAATGCAATTTTGCTCTAGCTCTACAAGGGTTGCAAGCCACCTACTCCAATAATTCTAGTTGCTATAATCTCTAGGCACACAAGAGGCTAAGTTACTACTCACTAAGAGCTCTCAAACAAGCTACACTAAAGAGCTCCACTAGGTGAAACTAAGCTATCAAAACTAGCTACACTAAAGAGCTTGCTACACAACTAGTTTGCAAAGAATGTAAGGAAATGAGTAGGGTGATTATACCGCCGTGTAGAGGAATGAACCAATTACAATATGAAAGTCAATTCAATCACCTAGAGAATTCCAATCACAATGAACACCAAGATTTTTCTCCTGAGGTTCACGTGCTTGCCAGCACGCTAGTCCCCGTTGTGTCGACCAACACTTGGTGGTTCGGCGGCTAATAGGTATCACACACCTAGCTAACACTTGGCACCGCAAGAACCTACCACAAGTGAGGTAACTTAGTGACATGAGCAATTTACTAGAGTTACCTTTCGGCTCTATGCCGAAGAAGGTACAAGACCCCACACAAATCACCGGAGACGGCCATGAACAACCACCAACTCGTGCTGATGCTCCTCCGCTACTTCAAGCCATCTAGATGACAGCAACTACCAAGAGTAATAAGAAATCCGTGGCCACAACGATCCCCAAGTTCCACTACATGCAATCACTTAAGCAAATGCACTAGCAATCACTCCCAATCTCACTATGATGATTAATCAATGATGGAGATGAGTGGGAGATGTTTGCTTAGGCTCACAAGGATGTCAAGAATGTCAAAGTACCAAGAGAGTGAGCCCCAAGCTGGCCATGGTCTATTTATAGACCCCCTCAAACGAATAGAGCAATTGCTCTATGCAGGTGCGACCGGACGCACCCTAGCGTCCGGTAGGCCGATGGCCGCCACGTGTCCTCCCTTTGAACTCTGCGTGTTAGATTCCAACGGTCAAAAACGGTCAGCGCAAAGTCAAGGATATGACCGGACGCGCTAGACTACGATCGGGCGCGTCAAGCCAGCGTGATGACCGGACGCGCCGCCTGATGATCGAACGCTCCACAAACGTGGAATCCGATCGTTTCCAGTAAGCACCCCAAGATGGTTTTTCATGACCGGACGCATCAGGTCGACACCGACCGGACATGGCTCCGAGTCCGACCACCTCTACGCCGTAGGCCGAGCTCCAGCGCCCCTACATCAGCGTACGTCACATGCGACCTGACGCAACCCCTGTGCGTTCGGTCACGTGCCCTCGCCTATGCCTGATCGTGAGGCCGAGCGCCTCCTTCTCTGCGCAGACTGACCGGATGCGCCCGAGTTGAGTTCGGTCACCCCGGCGCTAGAGTCTGGTCACAACAATCTCCTCCTTTTTCTTTTTGTATCTCCACAACCTCTTCACCCTTGCTTCCAAGTAGCTAACCACAAAGTGTAGAACTTGTGTGCTCGTGTGTTAGCATTTTTCAAAGCATTTTACAAGGGTCAATTGTTGGTGCATTAGGTCCCTAATGCATATGTAAGAGTCATGTCACCAAGTGGCACTCGATAACCGCTTAGCCAAAGATTTCCCCTCTTTATAGTACGGCTATCGATCCTAAATCACTCACACCCTCTATGGTGTCTTCAGTGCAAACCAAAAATGGCTCCTATCATTATACCTTTGCCTTGACCCTATTTTTATTTTTCTCTTTCTTCTTTTCTAAATATGAAGCACTTGATCCATCTTTTTGTGGCCATCACCTTCACCATGACCATCATCGAGCTCCACCACTTGGATTGGACTACCTTATCTAATTCATATACTTAGATCAAAGGTTAGTCCTAGATTTCATCAATTATCCAAAACCAAACTAGGGCTTTTAATCTCGCCCTTTTTGGTAATTGATGACAACCTTTTTACAAAGATAGTCAATTAAGTTTTTTTGGATTCACGTTGCTTGCCCAAGCATTTTACCATGTGTAAAGGATATGGACAAGTTTCATAAATCCTAAATTGGTAGCATTAGCTCCCCCTACATATGTGCTAAGAGTTTAGATTGAAAGCTTGCACATATGCATAGATTAGGAAGTGTGGGGAAGTAATGTCTACCAAATGATGCTAAGGTGTAAAGAATGGACCTTTGAAGCGTGATACCAATCAGAGTTGCCAATAATACCATCCTTAGCACCATGATTTGCTAAATACCACTTGTAAAAACAAAAACACTAGATACCTCGTGAGATCAACATTATAAGTAAGGCTCTAGTACCACTTGAAAAAGCATGTGAATATCTAGCTAACATCCTGTGCATGCTAGTTTTTATTTCATGAATCAATTCTTACAACTAACTACACCACACAAGCATGGATATGGAATTTAAAAAACTTGTGCCATGCAAGCAAACATATATAATGCACATACAAATGCAACATACAAGTTTATGAGCTTGCTCCCCCTACTTGTGTGCTTCAAGTTTTAATTGATTCCCTTACAATGTCATTTCATTTGTTTGCTCCCCCTATCTTACTATCTTTTTTAGATTACTTCTCCCCCTTTGGCATTAAATACCACAAAAGGTGAGCTCAAAATTTTATATAGGCTGGGGTGAAACCATGTTAGGTGAGGATCATTTTCATATCTGGTTCAATCTAGATCACTTGCAAAATATATTTAACTTGGTTTGATTCAATGGCAAGCTTCTTCACACCTCATTTCAAGGGTTATCTTGACCATGTTGAGTTAAACACATATAGCTCATTTTCTAGATTAAACATTAGGTTCACGAGCCCACAAACATGTCATATGCTACCACTAGATTATTTCAAACATAGAAGCAATAGTGGTACCATACAAGCATCAAATCCATTTGATTTTTATAAATGAGCCTAAGACATGTGAGGAATGATTAGATGCACTAAACAAGTCCTTAACAATGTATGAATGACATGTCAATCAATTTTACCTTGCTTAGCTTGAAGGAGAGGCATGTCATATAATTGGGGGTGCATCAACACATATTTGAGAAGTCAAGTATGTTCAATTCATTCCTTAGCTTGCAAAACCTCTTCTCATCATGTGGCTTGGTGAAAATATTGGCAAGTTGATCATCGATGCCCACACTCTCAATGCAAATGTCCCCTTTTTATTGGTGATCTCTAATGAAATAATGGCGTACATCTATGTGCTTTGTTCTTGAATGTTGAACCGGGTTGTTGGTGAGTTTCACGGCACTCCCATTGTCACATAGCAATGGCACTTGTTTGAATTTGATTCTAAAGTCACTCAAAGTAGCTTTCATTGAAAGTAATTGAGCACAACAACTACCGGCCGAAATGTACTCTGCTTCGGCGATTGAAAGTGCTACACTATTTTACTTCTTTGATGACCAAGACACAAGTGATCTTCCCAATAGTTGACATGTGCCCGATGTGCTCTTTCTCTCAACTTTGCATCCTGCATAATCGGAGTCCAAATATCCAATCAACTCAAATCTTGCTCCTTTGGGATACCACAATCCAACAATTTGTGTATGCTTCAAGTACCTCAATATTCTCTGTGTTTCCTTTAAGTGACTTTCTCTTGGTGAGGCTTGAAATCTTACACACATGCATACACTAAATATCACATCCGGCCTTGATGCGGTCACATAGAGTAGGCTTCCAATCATAGACCGATACATCTTTTGATCCACCATGTTGCCACTAGCATAACTATCCAAGCTTCCATTTGTCCCCATTGGTGTACTAATAGATTTAGCATCATCCATTCCAATCTTCTTAAGCATGTCTTTAATGTACTTGCCTTGACTCACAAGTGTGCAATTCTTCATTTGTTTGATTTGAAGATCAAGGAAGTAACTAAGCTCTCCAATCATGGATATCTCAAACTCATTTGCCATCATCTTCCCAAACTTCTCACAAAAATCTTGATTGGTTGATACAAAGATAATGTCATCAACATAGATTTGCAACACAAACAAGTCATTAGCTATCTTCTTAGTGAAGAGAGTGGTGTCAACCTTGCCCATCTTAAATCTCTTAGAGAGTAGAAAATCCCTCAACCTCTCATACCATGCTCTTGGTGCTTGCTTCAATCCATACAAAGCCTTCTTTAACTTGTAGACATGGTTGGGTTTCTTCTCATCTTCAAAACCAGGCGGTTGCTCAATATACACAAGCTCATTGATGTACCTATTGAGAAATGCACTCTTCACATCCATTTGGTACAACTTGATGTTGTGGGCACAAGCATAGGCTAACAAGATCCTAATTTCTTTCAATCTTGCAACCAGAGCATATGTTTCTCCAAAGTCAAGACCTTCAACTTGTGTGTAACCTTGAGCCACTGTTGGTATTTATTAACTTGTCACTTGTTTAAAGTAGTCACCTATAATATGCCTACATCTTCTAGCATTACTTGTACTAGGTTGTCATCCCTAATGATGGTGCTAGAGATGCTTGTTGGTACTACATAGCATTACTACTAAAATAATACTAAGCAGTTCTTTATCATTTTATGTGACTAAAAGAATATATAAATATATGAATGAAAAGGATCTGCAAGCGCACAGATAATATACCATTGTAGCACTTCATCCGATAGTATTATAGGTATCGTTATTTATATTTTTATCACAGGAAATGTCTGACACAGACATGTATTGATAACTTATACTATTGATGAAGAAATAAACTATAACCAATGTTCTACTCATAACAGGGGTAAATCATAGGATAAAATATATGATAAGTATTGATTAATAATAATGATAAATTACTCATAGTACTTCTTTCTATGGGATTAGCATGGTCAGGTAGAATATTAGAGGAATAATTCCTAAGTCATTCTTAATTACAAGTCAAAGCATACATTGATTAGTGTAATTATACCTAGTAATCATCGCTAAGATCATTGTCATATCTACATATAAGAGATATTACTAAGGAAGATTAAGAGCAGAGCTTGTTCTTCCTTCATAACCGGACCCTACATGCACCTATATTCAGGGAGAAGACTATAAAGGACTCAACGGGAGTGTCACATCCGCGAACTACCACATGACTCGGAATATAGGATGTATCCGCAGGTAAACAACGTATAAGCACCATGCTTACACAATGTCGACCACCCACCCATGAATCCTTAGAGTGAGCGCTATATAAACTTATGCATGAACATGATGATAATCCAACTATACTAAGCATATAATCAAAGTAGACCATGAACATTATAACGAAAAACATGAATAAGATGAATACTAACATTGTCATAACAATTGTAGCTAGCATATAAAAGTAATGGAGATACAAAAGAGAGGGGGTACAAAGATTATACCAAACCACGCTCTTGACACGATCAGGAATTCAAGCGAAGCTTGCTTGCCTCCCTCTAGACCTAGCCTAACTAGCTATGCCCTAAAATATGATGGAGCTCTGAGGATGATTAGGGTTTTTGTCTTCTCAAATGACTTGATGACTAGGATAACCTAGGGGTGGTAGGGACTAGTATATATAGGCCGGAGCATCCAACGTGAGCCATTGGATCAAACTGACTTAAAGGACGACGTAGATACAACCTAGGAGACGGTGGAGAACTAACATTGCAACGCGGAGGCTGATAGTGGGCCCCAGGGGTTGGCCGGCCTGCAGGTGGGGCCACCTGGCAGCCTCTGCCTCTCTGCCTTGGCGCAAAGTCCTCTCGAGTTTTCTAGAGTCTTTGGTGTCCATTTCGCTATGGATAAGTGCGATTAAATCTGACATGTAGGTCCACCTTGACGATTTTCTAAATAAACCCTACAAAAATTATAGATTCACTAAAACTCATGAAATTTGTTAGTTTAAACCCCTAGACCTTCGTTGGTGATTATATTTATGCCCTTATGCATGTTATATTGACGGTTTATAATGGTTGTTAACTACCGTCAACAGCCACTAATATTGCTTTGTTCTTTACTACTATCGTATCTTGATCTTGCTTATTCTAAAAGACCCATTTTGTTCCAATCACATTATGATCCTTAGGCCTCTCAACTAGTTCTCATACTTGATTTCTTGTGAAGTTGTTTAGCTCTTCATGCATAGCACTGACCCAATCAACATCCTTCAAAGCTTCATCTATCTTCTTTGTTTCAATGAATGACACAAATGAGAAATATTCACAAAATGATGCCAATCTTAATCTTGTTTGCACACTTCTTGATATATCACCAATTATAGAGTCCAAAGGATGATCTCTTACAATACTTGTCAGTTGGAGCACTTGAACTTGATTGCTTGCACTTTGTTGATCATTTGATTGAGATGATGTACTAGCCACTTGTTGATCTTGCTCTTTGTCATCACTTGTATTAGCTTGATTTTGATCATGAGAACCACTAGCTTGCACATTTGAGTTAGAGAGTACTTGATTCTTGTCATCTTCAACATCAAGCACCTCTCTAGGTCTTATGTCACCAACATCCATGTTTTTCATTGCATTGACCAATTGAGTGCCTCTCACATCATCTAGATTCTCATCGTCCTCTTGGAAACCATTGATTTCATCAAATTCCACATTATAAACCTCCTCAAGAGTACTACTAGCCAAATTCTAAACTCTATAAGCTTTGCTGGTAGTACAGTAACCAAGCAAGAATCCTTCATCACATTTTTTCTCAAACTTGCTCAAACTAGTGCCTTTCTTCAATATATAGCATTTGCAATAAAAACATGAAAAGTATATAATGTTGAGCTTTCATCCATTCAAGAGCTCATATGGTGTCTTCTCCATCATTGGGTGACAATAGAGGCGGTTGCTATAGTAGTAAGCCGTGTTGATTTCTTTGGCCCAAAATGAATGACTCACATTGTACTCACTCAACATTGATCTTGTCATGTCAATCAAAGTTCTATTCTTTCTCTCAACTAGGCCATTTGATTGTGGAGTGTACTTGGCAGAGAATTGATGTCTAATTCTAAATTCATCACATAACTCATCAACTCTTATGTTCTTGAACTCACTACCATTGTCACTTCTTACTTTCTTAATGGATGTTTCAAACTCATTGTGAATTCGCTTGATGAATTTCTTGAAGGTTGCAAACACATCACTCTTGTCAACAAGAAAGAACACCCATGTATATCTAGTGAATCATCCACTATCACAAATCCATATTTGTTTTCACCAATGCTAGTGTATGTGGTTGGTCCAAACAAGTCCATGTGTAATAACTCAAATGCCTTAGATGTGCTCATCATGCTCTTCTTAGGATGTGTATTACCAACTTACTTTTCGGCTTGACATGCACTACATAGCTTATTCTTCTCAAATGTGACATCTTTCAATCCCCTTACTAGATCATGCTTAATCAATTTGTTCAATTGTTTCATTTCAACATGACCAAGCCTTCTATGCCATAACCAACCCATGCTAGACATAGTGAGCAAACATGTTGACAATTAAGCTCCACTAGCATTGAAATCAACTAAGTATAGATTCTCATATCTAAATCCTTTGAATATCAAGTTAGAGCCATCTACCCTTATGATCTCTACATCATCCACACCAAATATGCACTTGAAGCCAAGATCACACAATAGACCTACCGATAATAGATTGAAGTTCTAGCTCTCTACAAGTAGCACATTGAAAATGCTCAAGTCATTGGATATTGTAATCTTACCAAGCCCTTTGACCTTGCATTCGCCATTATCACCAAATGTTATACTATCAACCCCATTACTATCATTTGTGTTGATTGAATTGAATATTCTTGAATCACCGGTCATGTGTTGTGTGCACCCACTATTAAGCACCTAATGTCTTCCTCCAGCTTTGTAATTGACCTTGG
This sequence comes from Miscanthus lutarioriparius, assembly GCA_904845875.1. Classification (NCBI taxonomy): domain Eukaryota; kingdom Viridiplantae; phylum Streptophyta; class Magnoliopsida; order Poales; family Poaceae; genus Miscanthus; species Miscanthus lutarioriparius. The sequence goes on from CAJGYO010000015.1 coordinate 42,746,211, forward strand.
TAGACTTAGACATGAAGCATGATAGAGTGTTGAAGAGAGAAGGCTTGTTGTTGATAGCAATGCTTGCAAGTGTCTTCTTCTTGGACTTCTTGTCATTATCACTAGAGTCACTATCCTCCAATGACCCATCACTATCCCATGTCACCACATAGCCTCCACCCTTCTTCTTCTTTTGGAATGTCATCTTCTTCTCCTGCTTTTCCTTCTTCTTCTCATCCTCATCATTGTCACTATTGTAGGGACAATCTGCTACAACATGATCCTTGCTCTTGCAATTATAGCATCTTCTCACATAATCTTTGCTCTTGTTGTTGTCTCTTCTCTTCCTTGCACCATAGCCCTTCTTCTTCATGAACTTGCCAAATTTGCGCACAAAGAGAGCCATGGCCTCATCATTAATGTCACTAGCATCTTATCCTCACTTGATTCTTCTTTCTTGGACTTGCCCTTGTTCTTGGATGATGAGCTAGCCTTGAATGCTACACTCTTCTTCTTCTTTTTCTTCTTGTCTTCATCCTTCTTCTCATCTTGATCAACCCCTTCTCTTTCCACATGGTATATCTCTTGTATCATGACATCACCTAGTACTTGTTTGGGGGTTAATTGCTTCAATCCTTCTCTAATGATGATCAATCCCAATGTCTCAAATCTTGGAGGTAAGCACATCAAGAACCAATAAGGGACATCATCATCATTGATCTGCTCACCTAGTGCCTTCAAGTCATTCACAATCACTTGGAGCCAATGGAACATCCCCGGGATACTCTCATCATCCTTCATCTTGAAGCTTGTCAACTTGTCCTTGATAATGTATAGTTTGGCACTCTTGACCATCGATGTGCCCTCATAGGTCTCTTCCAACCTTTTTCACACTTCACTAGCTCTATCAAGATCCTTGATTTGCTCAAACACCTTTGAATCAATGGCATTGTAGATGGTGTTAAGTGTCATTATGTTGCATTGCTTGTTCTCTAGCTCTCTTGGGGTAGGATTGGTGGGATCAAGAATCACAGTCATTTTCGGTCACATCCCACACCTTGTCATTGATTGAACCCAAATACATCCTCATTTTTCTCTTCCAATCACCATAGCATGTGCCATCAAAGTATGGTGGTTTGCCTCCAACATGGTTGAACACTATTTCAGCTATCTTTTGACACCGAGGTTGTTAAGCCTTCAATCAAACGGTGACCACGGCTCCGATACCACTTGAAAGGTCTTAATATGGTAGAGGGGTGAATAGCCTATAAAACTCTACAAGATCACTAGAACAAATTGTTAGTACACTAAACGGTGAAATGCAATTTTACTCTAGCTCTACAAGGGTTGCAAGCCACCTATTCCAATAATTCTAGTTGCTACAATCTCTAGGCACACAAGAGGCTAAGTCACTACTCACTAAGAGCTCTCAAACAAGCTACACTAAAGAGATCGACTAGGTGAAACTAAAGTAGCAAGCAAGCTCTCAAAACTAGCTACACTAAAGGGCTTGCTACACAACTAGTTTGCAAAAAATGTAAGGAAGGGAGTAGGGTGATTATACCACCGTGTCAAGGAATGAACTAATCACAATATGAAAGCCAATTCAATCACTGGGAGAATTCCAATCACAATGGACACCAAGATTTCTCTCCCGAGGTTCACGTGCTTTGCCAGCACGCTAGTCCCCGTTGTATCGACCAACACTTAGTGGTTTGGCGGCTAATATGTATCACACACCTAGCCAACACTTGGCGCCGTAAGAACCTACCACAAGTCAGGTAACTCAATGACACGAGCAATTTACTAGAGTTACCTTTCGGCTCTCCGCCGGCAATGGTACAAGACCCCTCACAAATCACCGGGAGACGGCCACGAACAACCACTAACTCATGCCAATGCTCCTCCGCTGCTCCAAGTCATCTAGCTATTGGCAACCACCAAGAGTAATAAGAAATCTGTAGCCACAACGATCACCAAGTGCCATTAGATGTAATCACTCAAGCAAATACACTAGGAATCACTTCCAATCTCACTATGATGATGAATAATGATATAGAGATGAGTAGGAGGTGTTTGCTTAGGCTCACAAGAATGTCAAGAATGTCAAAGTGCCAAGAGAGTGAGCCCCAAGCCAGCAATGGTCTATTTATAGATCCCCTCAAACGAATAGAGCCGTTGCTCTGCGTAGGCACGACTGGACGCACCTAGCGTCTGGTCGGCTGATGGCCACCACGTGTCCTCCCTTTGAACTCTGCGCGTTAGATTCCAACGGTCGAAAACGGTCAGCGCAAATTATTTTACAAGGGTTAATTGTTAGCGCACTAGATCCCTAATGTATATGCAAGAGTCATGTCACCTAGTGGCACTCAATAACTGTGTAGCCAAAGATTTCCCCTCTTTATAGTACGGCTATCGATCCTAAATTACTCACACCCTCTATGGTGTCTTGAGTGCAAACTAAAAATGGCTCCTATCATTATACCTTTGCCTTGAGTCCATTTTTGTTTCTCTTTCTTCTTTTCCAAATGTGAAGCACTTGATCCATCTTTTTGTGGCCATCACCTTCACCATGACCATCATCTAGCTCCACCACTTGGATTGGAATATCTTATCTAATTTACAAACTTAGATCAAAGGTTAGTCCTAGGTTTCATCAATTATCCAAAACCAAACTAGGGCTTTCAGCCCACATGCTGTCGGATGAAGCGCGAGCAAGCCACTATTTTAGGCTTCACCATGCGCTGCCTGCTTGTCTCACTGGTTTTTTTGGAGCTTCATGCGTGAAGCGCTTTCGCTCGGACCTGTTTGGTTGAGAGCTGGAAAACAGCTCATGAATCTGTCCAATAAGCTGTACCAAACGGCCCCTTATTATTGGTACGAAAAAATAATGGAAAAGTCTACATAACCCCCTCATCTCTTGTTGCTCGACTACTTCACCCCCAACCTATAAAACTAGGTATTTAACCCCATCACCTTTGCAAACCCGTTCAAATAACCCCCTAGGCTAGTTTGCATAGTGGTTTTGCCACGCTAGCGCGCTGAGGTGGAATTTGAGCTAACGTGGATGACTGACAAGTGGGCCCACCTGTAAGTAGATAGGTCTTCCTCATCTTGAGCCTCACGGTCTGCGCCGCAATTGCTCTCCACGCTGTACCGCCGCAGCCCTCCCGCGACGCGCTGCTGCTGCTGCCCTCTCGCGACACGTGCCGCTACTGCCCTTCCGACCTGCAGGACACCGCAGGCCCTCTTGTCCCATGCGCCACCGTAGCCCTCCCGCACCTCACCGGAGTAGCGTGCGGCGTGCGGCGCGGCCGTCGGCTGGCGAGCACGCAAGCAAGCCCCCACCCCTGCTCCATCCGCCCCGTTCATTCCCCCTGACCCCCGCTCCATATGCCCCGAGCACGCAAGGAAGCCCGAGCGCCGCCTCCTCCAAAGACCATTACGATGCGGTCTGGGTCGCTCTACTACCCGCACGCGACGCCGTCCACGTCAGGGGCCTTCGTGCCAGAACCACACATGTGGCCTCCCAGTGGCCGACGGGCTCGAGCCGGCCCTAGACGAGTGCCTACGACCTGTCGACCACGTCGGTGCTCGCCGCGTCGTACCAGCGGGTGTTGCCCACCACGATGGGGCCAACGACGACCTCTACGACGCATACTTGGAGCAGCACGCGCTGTTCCAGTCGATCGGCGTAGTGGGCTACACGCGTCCACGAGGACAACCCACACCGGCACGTCGTGCTCGCCACCCCTGCTCCGTCCGCTCCGATCACGCGAGCAAGGCCACGCTAGATCTCGCTAGGGGAAGATGTGGAGCGCAAGCTCGCTCGCCACCGATGGGGAAGGTAGCGCCGGAGAAGGGGAAGAAGATGTCGTCGGGAGAAGGAAGCGTCATGCCGCGGGAGGTAAGGGGAGAAGACTTGCCCATTTACAAGCGGGGCCCACTTGTCAGTCATCCACGTCAGCATCAAATTCCACCTTAGCGTGCCAGCGTGGCAAAACTGCTATGCAAAACCAGCATAGGGGGTTATTTGAACGGTTTTGCAAAGGTGAGGGGGTTAAATACCTGGTTTTATAGGTTGGGGGTAAAGTAGTCGAGCAACAATAGGTGAGAGGGTTACATAGACTTTTTTCCAAAAAATAATTTATTCATCAACTAGATATATGCCCGTGCGTTGCACCGGGTAATGAATTTTTGTCCACACCTACGGTGATGGTTTTTATCATTTCAGAAAAATACTAAAAGCTAATAAATGATTTTGCTTTGTGAACCTTAAACTACGTTGAAATTCATTTAGACCTTTTTCCCTCTCTTTAGTCATTTATCAATGTGTCAGGTTACATGGACCTGCACATGGGAGCGGTGGTCCGAGGACTTTGTATCAGACGTGGATACGTAGATCCAGTCTTTGTATCGTAATCGGGTAGGACACGGACGTGTGAGCTCTAAGTAAAGGATGATTCTTATCGGACACAGACACGTGATCATGAATCAAGACTTGGTATCACTAGACAGACGATGACATTACAACATTTTTAGATTAGATGTAGAAATACGGTTCTAAAGTGCGGACCGGAAAGTTCATATGCAAATTGAACTGAAGTATAGTCAGCACTCCCCACATGGCCATGTAATACGACATCTTCGAAGTATGCGACGTATATGCAGCCAGAGTACATAGGGCACACGGAATTGGCATGGCACACGGAATTGGCCCACATGCCAGGCTGCTTCCATTCAAGATTTTGAGATAAACCTGAAGTGTCTAGCTCGATCGATGGCCGGATCACGTGTGCTAATCAAGAACTTTTTCATATACACGCATAGTTTTTAAGGCGTCACCTAGGTGTCGCCTAGGCGACGACTAGTCGTCTGAGCGGGTTTTCAAACGCGGCGTCGCTGTCGCCGCATCCTCCTGGCGTATGGCGTCGCCTCGCGGTTGAAGTCGTCGCCTAGTCGTCCTTCTCGCTGAGGCGGACGCCGCGGGACTAAAAAGCGCGGGGAAAGAGCGGCGCCGCGCGCTCCGGCGGGCGGGAAAAGAGCGGCGCGATGCCCTCGCGTGGGAAAAGCAGCAGCGCCGCGCCTACTCCTCCCGCCAAAGGCTCCAAATCCCCATCGCGTCTGAGAGAGTGAGAGAGGGAGAGGGAAAGGAAGGAGAGAGGAAGAGAGGAGAGGGCGGCGATGCACCTCAAATCCGGCGACGGCGGAGGCGCAGGGGACTGCCCCGCGCAAGTCCGTCCCAGCCGCGCGACTCTGCTCCGTCCGAGAGAGTGAGAGAGGGAGAGGGAGAGGGAAAGGAAGGAGAGAGGAAGAGAGAAGAGGGCGGCGGAGCACATGAAATTCGGTGCCGGCGCCGCCGCAGGCGGCTGCCCCGCGCGACTCCGCCCCATCCGCACGACTCAGCTCGTCCGCGTGACTCCGTCCCGTTCGCGACTCCCACCCCATCCGCGATTCCCGCCCCGTTGCGACTGCTACGTCCGCCGTCCGGAGAGCGAGAGGGAAACAGAGGAGAGAGGGGAAGAGAAGAGGTCGTCCCCAATCCCCACATGATCTGCCCCTTGCCTTCGGTGCGTCCTTTTCTCCCTCCTTCCTCTGCTCTGCATCTCCTTCCTCTGTTCTGCTGCGTGGACTCTGTTTTGCATCTTCTTCCTCTGCTTTGCTCCTTCTATTCTGCTCTGCTGGTTGCTTGCTATCTGTGGCTGCTATGGACTAGCAGCACTAGTAATTAAGTTATGTTATGTCACTAGAGTCTAATTTGCTCCTATTAAGAGATGAGAGATTTCAAATTTGCTAGTTTGCTACTTTATGCTGCGTTCTGTTACTGTAGCAGCACTATTTATTATGATATTATATGGTATCATCTACTTCTGATTTCTAGTGGTATTATATATTAAGACGTTAGTAAGGTGTCGCCTCGCCTCGCCTTTAAACGCCTCTTAGGCATCTGGAAGGGGGTCGGGCGCCGCACCTCGCCTTACCGTCTAGGCGACCGCCTTAATAACTATGTATACACGTATGTATATGTACATGGTCATACCTGATGGAGTTATAAACTTGACGTGCCTAGCTCGATGGCCGGACCACGTGTCCTAATCGAGAAGGAGGAAACCGTTTCATATACACGTATGTACATGGTGTGCGTGACGGAGTATGTGTGGAAAGAAACAAGTACGGACGGACGGCTTGTTGCGACGGAGAGTTAGAGACAGTGGGGACGTGGTTGGAGCGGACGTACGCAAAATAGTGTTGGACGAAAGTCCTCCGAATTTTTTATGTGAGATGAGAAATGAAAAAAGTTTGATTCCCCATCCAATGCCATAAACCTCCACTTGTGGACTTGCCCATGGCGTCCGTACCACCCCTCCCAGCGGCCCTCGCCCCATATCGCCCTTCCGACGCTGCCGCCCTTCTCTTCCGCTCCCCCTCCTCCTCGCCCGGGGTCTCGCCTGCTTCGGCTACCCGGCGGCGCAGGTTCCCGGTGGTTGCCTCGGCGCGCGAGATGCCGTGGCCGCACGTGCTGACGGTGGCCGGCTCCGACTCCGGCGCCGGCGCGGGCATCCAGGCGGACATCAAGGTGTGCGCGGCCCTAGGAGCCTACTGCTCCTCCGTCATCACTGCCGTCACCGCACAGAACACCGTCGGCGTCCAGGCACGTTATGCCCGATTCCCCCGCCCTTCTTTTGCTACATGCTCGCCCGCTTTCTTTCGCCACGATTCGATCGATAACAGGGGATGGATGATCTGGTCGTGCTGTAGGGGGTCCATGCTGTGCCGGAGGAGTTCGTAGGGGAGCAGCTCAGGTCGGTTCTCTCCGACATGTCGGTGGACGTGGTGAGCTTTTTTTTGCCTTTTGCCATTCAGTAACGATGCCATGGTCCAGTTATGTCTTATGAGGGGTTAGTTTTTCCAAATCTTAACGCACGCAGTGCCCCTGAGGTGCGTGCTATAAACAGAGATCTTTATTGTTTGGGACAGACTATTCTTGCTATGATTACAAAGATACTATGCTTGGCAAAGTGATTCATTTTTTTCGATAAAGGAAACATTTATTAAATTCTCAAAGCATTACATCGAGATGATGGAAGGCCTTGAAAAAGTCCTTGTGAGTTGTGACCTCTGCCTAACAAGAAGCGCACAGCCTTGAAAAAGTGATTCATGGAAGGAGTTTGAATATTTCTATTAGTTAGTTTATTTCACGTCAGTTTAAGTGTTGGGGCGTTAACTTCCCATGAAATTGGGTTGTCTTACTGTGAAAATCGGCAGCTTAGGTGTGAACATATATTTCGTTTCCTTTAAGGTGATCAAACTTTGTTCCCATTTCTCACTGCCAAGGGCTATCACCACAGTTTATAGCATATAGTTACCAACGTTATATAATGTTTGAATTTACTGGAATCATGGTTTCAAAGGTGACAAAGCAAGCCAAGTTGAGCAGGGTCTGCCTGGACACTTAAGGTGACATCTTTAAAACAGAGCCTAGAATCCTAATCCTTCATCCTCAATGCATTGCTCTGCCTAAAGAATGATATTTGATTGGCTTAGTTATGTTTGTATCCCAAAAGACTTGTTGTTTCTCTGAATGTGCTTTTGTAGAAGTTGTCATATGAAATTGGAGTTAGCTGATAGTTTGTTATGATTTAATCTATTTGATCTGTATCCTATTTCCACTTGGAACTTATGCTATGTGTGTCTTCTGTTCTTGATTTTGTTAGGTGAAAACAGGGATGCTCCTTCATCTGGAGTTGTTAAAGTTCTCTGTGAGAGTCTTAGGAAGTTTCCAGTCAAAGGTATGCTGTATTGCTGCAAGTGTATGATGAAAGCATACTATGCCAATTCAGTTATTTACTTGCTATGACTTGTGCTTCTGAAGGCAGCTCTAGTGGTAGATCCAGTCATGGTGTCCACCAGTGGTGATACTCTTTCAGGACCATCTACTCTCGCTACATATAGGTACAGGATCAATATTTGTTTTGTTCTGTATGCATTTATGAGTTCTTGTTGGATTATTATTGCTGTTACATCCTCAATACCATAGTACTTATGGACATGCTCTTGCAATTGTTATGAGCAGGGATGAACTGTTTTCTATGGCTGATATAGTCACTCCTAATGTGAGAGAAGCATCTAAGTTACTTGGGGATGTATCATTGCATACAATTTCTGACATGCGCAATGCAGCTGAATCCATCTACAAACTTGGTCCAAAGTATGTGTTCTCTATTTCTGTAAATTTGTTCTGTTTACCTTATTTGTTCTCTTACCCTATATGTGTGCTATCACGTTCTTGTGCATCTTATGTTACATCTGTATAGGGGAATGTCTGCCTGACCCCCCAGTGTTCTATATGAATCTTTGAAGTATATCGTTCGAAGCAAACTTGCTACCATAGTTGTCATAAGCTTGGAACCATGGGGTGCTTGCATCCATACAACCATTTAAGATGCAGTTTCCATCTATACCATCAAGCTAGTATTAAATGAGATGTGGGGTCTGGTCCTACATGTCATTGTCATTGACACAGGCTAATGGTATAAATGAAAAAGGCACATTAAGTGGTGATATGGATGAAATCATTATTGAATAGTATTACATAATTTCCCTCTGTTCCAGGTTTCCAGCTTTACAAGCAAGCTATACATGGTTCTTATGTTGATTTATCATGCCTGAATATATAAAGTTCTATTAGTTCCATCTTGAGGAGCTAACGGTCCCTACCATTTAAACCAAACACAAGTTTCCTCATGACAATGATTGTTCCCTGTCTTGAATAGGCACTAAACCTTGTCACTGTGCCTTGCTAGCTGAAAGCTCTTCATTTGACTCCATTGTTAATTACATTAGTGAATGTCCTCTTTAAAAATGCATATAGTGATTGATGAATAATTTGCTAATACAATCTTACCATTTGAAGATATGTGCTTGTGAAAGGTGGAGATATGCCAGATTCATCAGATGCAATTGATGTATTATTTGATGGTATATTTGAACAATTCAATACTACTCTGTTCTGTCGATTAACTTGTTTCATTCCTCCCTTTTGACCGTCCTTATACATGTTCTGACCTATTTCATCAGGTAAGGAGTTCACTGAGCTTCGTGGCCTGCGTATAAAGACCCGTAACACACATGGAACCGGTTGCACGTTAGCTTCATGTATTGCTGCTGAATTAGCAAAAGGTGCAACAATGCTGCATGCTGTTCAGGTTAGTTTGCAAACTAGCATTTAAGTTGTCACACACTGATACCTGATGATAATTCAAAACAATTGAGGCAAATTATCTGCTGAAATGTTATTTATCACTAGAAAAATAATTCTTTGGCAACGAATGGGACATAAATTGAAACAGTTTTCGAATCAGTTTCATATTTACTTGGATTTGTTTTGTGCTACAAAATTTGCTACATAAATTCTCCCCTGCGATGGGGTGAATCTTTATTCTTTAGTACAAAGGTCTGGAAAATTGGCATGTGACTGGTGGTAATTTGTGTTGTGTTAGATGACATATTGCAAGACACTTTTACTGCAAAGAATCTAGAGCATTCCCTTGGCTGTTTCGAGCTGTGACTCACTGCCAAAGAATATGCGTTCAAATCACGTCAATCATAAGATCCTTGGTGGTTTTTTCTTTTGTTAAATATCTTAGTTGGGTGCTTAAGTCAGTTCCTAATAGTTTTGGAACCTTGATTAGCAGTTTAGCACTATACATAGGTTCACTGCTCTTAATAGTAAGATTTTTAATTGTTTTTTATGCATCTTTCAGGTTCACTGTTAATATTAGTATCTTACATTGTGTTTTATTTTCCATACATGATCTTGGCAGGTTGCGAAGAAATTTGTGGAATCTGCTCTTTATCACAGCAAAGATCTTGTGATTGGAAATGGACCTTAGGGCCCTTTTGACCACCTCTTCGAGCTCAAGTCTCCGTTATACAAGATGGGATCACTGCAAAAGTTCAATCCAGATGACCTCTTCCTGTATGCAGTGACAGACTCTGTGATGAACAAGAAGTGGGGTCGTTCAATAAAAGATGCCGTGAAAGCTGCCATTGAAGGTGGTGCTACCATTGTCCAACTGAGGTTATCTTTCTTGAAAACAACCAAAGTTCCTCTTGTGATTCAGTCTCTTCATTTGATTTCACTGACCGTGCTTTCAATTTCCAATGTTCAGAGAAAAAGACGCCAATACACGGGAGTTCTTGGAAGCTGCCAAGGCTTGTGTGGAAATCTGCAAGTCCAGTGGAGTGCCGCTACTGATCAATGACCGCATAGATGTTGCTCTGGTGTGCAACGCAAATGGCGTCCATGTTGGTCAATCAGACATGCCAGTATGGGAAGTACGAGAGCTCCTAGGACCTGGAAAAATCATTGGCGTCTCATGTAAAACCCCAGCCCAGGCCGAGCAAGCATGGAAGGATGGTGCAAATTACATCGGCTGTGGCGGTGTCTTCCCAACCTCAACGAAGGAGAACAATCCCACCTTAGGGTTTGAGGGCTTGAGGGCAGTCTGCTTGGCTTCGAAGCTGCCTGTGGTGGCCATCGGCGGCATCAATGCTGGAAATGCAGGTTCGGTAATGGAGCTTGGGTTCCCAAATCTGAAAGGTGTGGCTGTGGTCTCTGCTCTGTTTGACCGGGAATGTGTTGCTACTGAGACGAGAAACCTCAGATCCATCCTGAAGAATGTTTGCTCCAGATCTTAGCGCAAGTTGGCACTTGGCACCTGTTCATTAAATTTCTGTGTTTAGGCGGAAATAGATTCTAATCAAGCTTTCACCTTTCACTTTATCAAAGGGGGAAAAAAAAAGGTGTTGCAATGTTCAATAATTCGGAGACATTTCCCTGAATTTTTTTTTGCGACATTTCCCCTGAATAAGAAGTTTAAGACATTTCAAAGGCGCTGAATTGTAATAAGAAATTAATAATGCATCGGAACTATATTTGACGCAAGTACTAAACTTTTTTTTTTACCGCAGCAGTTTGGTCAAATACTCAATAGTACTCTTGTCGTTTTCTTGAATTTATCCAATTTGACATATTTGACGCAAGCACAAGATTTTCTTGAACTATATTTGACGCAAGCACAAGATTTGCTCTCATTGTGCTTGATGGGTTTTTTTTTTTTGGTGATAAGTGGCATTCATTAAAGTTAACAGCATCTTACGGACAGTAGATTACAATCATCCCATTTGAGATGGGATAGAGCCAATTTGACAAGGCAGAGAGGTAGCTCCCTGTGCTGAGCAGCAGTACATGAGAGGACTTGTAGCAACAGTGGAATTAGAAGCCTGATAAGCTAAAGAGTGAGCTGTAGTGTTCATTGATCTTGGTATCTTGTGCACCTGAAAATGGGAGTATGTAGTGTTCATTGATGTCACCGACGGCACGGCGACCACTACTGCTAGGAGCGATCTTGCTGACTCCAGCGGAGGAAAGGAGAAGGGAGCGAGCTCAGATGAAGACTCGGCGAGAAGGGCGCCTAGGCTCGCGCGTACAAGGAAGCCCAGCAGCCGGACTATGGGCGGACTAGATCAATTGAGGGGCCCTGCGTGGCCCAACAATGAGGCAGCCCATTGCGATTTCCTTTGTAATGCAAAACGAGAACCGTGAAGGACTCGGACTCCGACGAGAACCTAACCGTGCCGGAAGGCGACGGCAGTGGCGGCGTGCGGCGATCTCGTTGATCGGCCGGCGACCGACCGAGTTTCCACCCAGAAATACCTCAAAACTATCGTTGATCTATCGTAGTTCGGTTACATCTGGTATTGGAGCCACTCGATCCATAGTCACTCGAATTTCTGCATTCCATCGATCGAATTCGCAAACGTTTCGGGTTTGATTGAGGTCTCAGGAGGACAGTGAGCTGCTGTCGCCGGATATTTCTTGGTAATTCCCAAGCATGCGAGTCGATTTGTGGGGAAGTTCGCAATTCTGGCATCGCATCCATATCTCACATTTAGACAAATGGCTTTGGTGACACAGGAGGAGCAGCTGGGGCAGATCCTGGCGATATTGGGGGAGAACTCCAAGGGGATCAACGAACTCAAGAGTTCGATGACGGAGATGAGGGCGTTGAGGACGGACATACTCACCTGAAAGCCCGAAGTCGACCATCGTGTCCACGAGCTGGAGCACTAAGTGCTGGATCTCGGTTAGCGCATCAAGCAGGCCCTAGGATCTCAGGTTCCACAGGCGCAGCCTCTAGAACAACCTGAAGGGGAGCAGTCCGAGGGAGTCACCATCGCGAAGCCCCCGCTCACGGCAGCAATTCAGGAGGACCACTTTACCTCTCCTGGTGTCCAGGTGCCGAGCTCCGCACATGTGGAGCTTCACCCAACGAGGGCGGCATCTGGGTCGTAAGACCACGGCGTAACAGAACCGCCCAATTTATATAAAATCAAGTATGGCTGTCCCCGCTAACACGTTGACACGTGCATACTTTCACTTATATAAACCCGGTAGTCCGCCGAGTGTCACGAAGGACATCGGTGAATCAATATCATAACCAAGATCGCATGATTAAGCAAATACACATCACATACATAGAGTTGCAGCGGAAATAATGTTTACAATGAGTTCACAAATAATAATACAAGTTTGGGTTTCAAAATCGATTAGTGAAAACAGCATAGCTTTCAAATGATTACATTAATATAAGTTTCAAATACATTGGTAGCATAAGTGACATCCTCTGATAAAAGCATATAGATGAGAGATAAATATAGAGTCAACGAGCCCACCGGCGGTTAACCACCATCTTCAGCAGGCCAAGAACTTCACCTGCAACATGGTGGGATAAACCCTGAGTACTCGAATGTACTCAACTAGACTTACCCGTCATAAACCAGAAATAAAGTGACACCAAGGAGTATGCAAGACTTTATAGGTGGAGCTAGCTTGACAAAATTTTGCATAAAAGCCACTAGTTGAGCTATACATTTTATAATTCGGTAACCAACTTAATTATAGCTATTCATCTCTAGATTAGCAACTAACCTGTGCCAAACAAGTGGAATATCATTTAGTAACAAGCAATAGTAACCATGGCCGGTGTAGCATTTCCATATTCATCATAACCATCAAATTCCATTAATTAATGCTACGTTGCCGCTGCTCAGTCAAGTTCTCACTATCCAGGAGAGACGGCGATTCCAATTGATTTCTACCCAGCTGAGGAATTTGTTCCTAACATAAACCGAGGCACACCTACGCCAAGGTAGCCTCATGTCACCTTTGGTATAATTCAGGTATAGTCGCGGGTCCGATCAACGCCGCACCCTAAGAGATTCTACCAATCTGCCAGGAAGATTGGGACTTGAACCTACCCTTGGACTCACGCCATTGGCTCTCCACATATCCTTACTGCCTCTAGTGTGCGCACTTCCACTTATCGGGGCCCGGCCTGAATTGAGATGATCGGCTTCGCGGTCGTATCATCGGATCCGGCAGCTAAGTGTTAGGCATGCGTTCAACATGACATGATGACGTACAGCGAATTGGTCCTTAATCGACACAGACCGGGATAGATAGGCACCCAAGACCTCCATTCCTTGTTGCTTCTCTATCACGATCCCGCTCGGTCTCCTTTATTCATTGACACATGGTTATTTCTACGCTAGCAAATATAGCCAACCGTGATTAGTTATCAGCCTATATCATGCAGGTGACAAGTAATCACCCGACTTCTACCGACTAAGTATGGCTAAGCATATATTCGATCCTGGACCTACATAGGATTCAAGATATATATATCTGGATAAGGAAGATATATGCAGCAAGTGGTTCCAATCAACTTCTAGTACTTAATGCATCAACATAAAAGGACTCAAGTTGATAGTTTGAAAACATAGGAGGCTTAAAATGTTCCGGGGCTTGCCTGGGATCCAACACTATGTTAGTGTTTGTTAGACGACACTCGCTTGGTGAGCATCTCTTGTTCAGGCATGTACTCCAGGGGTCCTTCCATCTACGGGATAGGTCCACCAACACCGTCTTCTAGTTCGATTCCATCATCACGTCCTTCGCGTGGTGCATCTAGCGTACCTAGATGAGATGCAATAATACAAGTGCATGAATATGAAGAATGGTCACATCATATTGATTTAAACACTAGAGAGCAAGTCATTCAACTAAGTAACTAGGGCTACATAATTTAGAGCATGCACCAGGAACATCAAGAATGGGCAATCAACTTAAGTGTATACACAGAATTTGGACAACAGTACAGCAGTTGAGTGTTTCAACCATAACTGGAGTTACAATCATTCAATAAAAGTGATCTTGGACTTTATGGAAATATAATGAAATTGTTTACAACTTTGTTATTCATTCCAAAAGCTAACTCATAGGTTAACATGATCAACTATGCCAATACCTTAGGTCTATATCGATAATGACAGAAAACTAACATTAACTTCAGAAATGCATAACTGGAGTTCTAATCATCCAACAAGCATGATCCTTAACTTTATAGAAATCTTATTAAGTTATATATAGCTTTCTTATTATCATCTTTAGGTGATTCAACAATTATTTGGCCTTAAACATACAAAGCAGCAATTCTATCCAAAACATGGACAGAACCTGACATGCAACTTCAAACAGCAGTAAGTTGAGTTCTAGTTTTCACAACAAGGTGGTTCTAGACTTTTTAGAAATCTTATCAAACCATGCACAACTTTGTTATAAACACCACAAGCTAATTCCAAAGTTAACTAGGTCAAACATCACAAAGAAGACATCTCTGTCCAGATTAGGACAGAATTTGTCACTCCACTTCACAAGCTCATAATTGAAGATTTAAACCACCAAAAGGGGTGATATTTAACAATTTCGAAATCTCATGAAAAGAACTACATTTCTTCTATTATCTCCAAGACATGATTCAAAGCTTAGCTAAGTCAAACAACACAATCATTTAGATTTGTATAGAGAGCATGCAAAACCTAACAGTAAACTTCTAAAATCTATAACTCCTAAACCATCAGGCCTAAAATCATAAAATTGCAGGACAAGCAATATAAGGAAATTATCTACAACTTTTGTATTCAACATATCTATAGAAAACATCATTTTCATCACGAAGTTATCATTACAACAGAAAATGCACAAGCAGCCATTTCAGAATATAACAATTTGATGTTTTACTTGTTTGCTAATAAAGAGCAGACACACATGAGCCATTCAAGAACTTCAACCACCACTAACATACTTAGCAACACTATTGAACACCAATCACTCAAAGCATCACCAAATACAATTATAAGCTTTGGCTCCATTTGGCTGGGCTGCTGCTGCCGGCTGGGTTGGCTGCTCCCCATCACAAGTTACTGTAGCTGACACCTAGGGCCAGCCAGCTGCAACAGCTGAAACCCAGCAGCCGAACACGGCCTTTATCTATAATTATGATTTTATTAATCATTTCTTCTAATAAACATATATATAAATTTTAGTGATGTATGAGAACAACTAGTTTGGGGCTGGGATTTTTATGAGTGGTATATGTTATCAAATCATGGCTATCGTACAAATTTCACTTGCTCAGGTTTTATAATTTAATTACTATGAAAATGACAAATTTCTATTGCAAGAAAACATGTAAAAGCAAGATAAATCTAAAGATCTTTATTTTCTATAAACATGTAGCAATATTATATGTTATAATGGTAGTACAACATCATACAAAGATAGTGGAACCATATTTTCCATTTTTACACCTACATAAAAATTATAAATTATTTAAAACCATTTATCAAGCAATAAAAAAGTTAAATCAATAATTCAATAATACTGCATCCAATTACAATGAAATTTTTACCACAGTACACACATAGAATCTTTAGCCTACCATAAAATTTTCACAACTATTGGAGCACCACAACTTTAGATATGAAAATAACAAGCAAAACAAGCTAAAATTGCTAATTTAACAAGATTAAATCAAAACATTATAAAAATAGTACACAACTACCATGTTTAATATTTTTATTAGCTAGAGCATGTCATTACAAGATTTACACAATTGTAACTACCATTTTTGGACTTCTATAACTCAAGATATACATCCGACAACTTAAAAGAATTTTCAAAAGCACTTTATAAGAATAAATAAAAACATTAGAAACTTTCTACTAACACATATCATATTATGACTCTACTGTGTATATCTACTCACAAGGATTCCAAAAAGTCATCATTTGCTAGTTTACAATTTTTCTATAATTTACTACGATTTCCCAAACTTCAGTCGATTTAAAAGCATAAAAGGAAAACACAAT
The DNA here is from genome assembly GCA_904845875.1 of Miscanthus lutarioriparius. Lineage (NCBI taxonomy): Eukaryota > Viridiplantae > Streptophyta > Magnoliopsida > Poales > Poaceae > Miscanthus > Miscanthus lutarioriparius. The sequence goes on from CAJGYO010000015.1 coordinate 42,762,465, forward strand.
TGCATCGAGGCCCCTGAACTTCCATGAAAATAAATTCCAATGAACATGTCCTTCTAGGCACTATTCAACTAAGTCATAGACTTTGTAGTTAAGCCCTTCCCTTTCGTTGAATTCGTGCGCGAGGTCCTTCACGCGACTCAGAACAGAGGAGATGGCCAGCGGCTCGATTTCCGGCGAGGTGGCCGTCCTCCAACGGTGAGCGGTGGCGGCGGAGTGCCAGGGGGTCCACGCGCATCCGTGAAGGGGCTCATCGCAGTAGGGGCTTGCCCATGGCGGCAAGGCCACGAGCACCGGCTGCTTGCGACTGCGGCGGCCGTCGGCAGGCCGGCTCCAGGGTCGGTCGGCCTTGGTGGGCGGTGGCCGACAGCGGTGAGGAGCACTAGGGAGCCCGCACGCATAATGAGGAGCCTGCAACTCAGCTCACGGTGGCCCAAGGCCGGCTAGCCATGGAGGCAGGCGGCGCCAGGGGTCGGTGCTCCGGCGGCTTCAGCTATGGAGCGGCGGCGGCGCTGGGAAAGGGGCTAGGGAGGCGCGGCATGCAACGGTGAGGGTGATGGGGTTAGCCTCAAGAGCTAAGGAGGATCGCGCAGAGGAGCGACATGGGAGCTCGGTCGGCTTGGCAATGGTGGCCATGGTGACCGTGCGCGCGAGCAAAGGCGAGGGAGAGCGAGAGCAGCGCCTAGGAGAGTGGAGAGGCGAGTGAGGGATGGGAAGGAGTGCGCTCGAGCTCTCCCCATCAGCAGCGGCGCTAGCAGAGGAGGTGGGACGTACGTCGGCCATGGTGGGGGCGCGACCAGCGCATGGAAGACACGCGGGGCACGTGGTCGAAAAGGTGGCGGGCGTGATTCATCCTATTTTGGAGGACGTGCCAGGGCTGCTTACGGGCCGCACTGGGCTATGGTCTTTGAAGCAAAGTTGTTCCTCTCCTGATGCTCTTCAACCCCTATTTAGGATGCCAGTCCATTAGAGCTCTCCAATAGCGACGCATTAAGCTCCAAATTGACAGTGTCAACGTATTGACAGCGACAAATAAAAATCCAAATTGATGGTCAAAACAAAGTCAAACGAGTGCCATCTTTTTACATGCTCTTCTCCACCATGTATACTCGAACTTTTATTTTGGTACCAAATCAAGGTGCTTAACAAAATTTGGAGAACGTGGAATGCCGACAAGGCAATGTCAGTTAAGTGACAAAGTAAACTTTTACTGTTTCAGAAACTATTTTTGAAGATCCAAATGAACCCCAAATTTGATGAGACTTAATTTATTGTTTTCACCATGAAAGGTACTTCAACTCATTTTAAGGAATCTAATTGAGCTACCACATGAATTTGGACGATAAAATGTCGCAAAGAAGTTAACTTGCTGCTTTCACTTCAGGGACTTAGAAAAAATTTCTGGGAGCCTAAGACAGTAGTTGTTCAATCTTCAAGCCTCTATTTGACTTGCTTACAAGCTTATCTACCTCTTGGTCCAAAAACAAAGTTTGTTCTACATAACATAGACTACAACTTTTATTTCAGGTCAAACCTCTGAACAAGTATAAAACTTATAGTTCTACTTTGGTCAAAACAACATCTTAAATATGCTTAAATCATCCTTTTTGATCCATTGAAGCATTTTCTGGGCATTTGCTCAACATGAACACTTCATAGATTTTGTTCATGAGCTCAATTAGAGTTGTTTGAGCAAGGTCGCAAGGTTTGCTCGACATCTCATATTCCCATTTACTTAATAAAGCAATCCAAGAAAGATTATAACTTATCATTTCATGTGACTTCTTGATTCCAAACTTCATAAAACTTTTCCACTGGTCAAGATGGATGCATGTTGATGTAATGTATATGAAATAAGCATGTTTAACATTACTCTTCATAATCTTAACAAGGGTCCACATGTAAGTAAGGGTGTGTTGTCCAAGTTTAAGTTGGAGCTCACTCTTGTAGATTTGATCTTGACACCTTCATCACCACTTAACATGTCATATTTGAGCTCAAACCCATTGTTTAGCTGGTGACAAACACCTAGGGTGTTATAGCCCTCCCCCCTTATGGGAATCTCGCCCCGAGATTCGGTGCAAAAGACTTTTAAGGGAAGAGAAGCGTGTCATCCATTTTCCAACATCAGTGATAGCATTGGGATACTTAACTTTAGAGTATCAGAGAGGCTAATTTGGTCAAGATACTTTCTGATACTTGCTCTTCGTAGTAAGTTTTGTCTGAAGAATTACCTTCATTTTCTTCCATAAAGCATTGTTACTTTGGGAGGAATCCAAGACAGCACAATACTTTGTTCTCGGGATATGGATAGTACTATGGAGCATAAACTAATTACCCACAATCTCTATTTCCCTAGTGAATATAGCATGGACCATGTGAAATTTGCACTAGACTGCAAGCTTTTGAAAGCTACTCATTACAATGGTTCCATGTTCATTCATAAAGTTTGAAAAGCAGTCCTCTACCAAAGTAGCTTGAGTACATCCTTTCATAAGGGAAGAAATCACAGACGGGTAAGCATCCTCCGAGGCTATAAGAAACCGACTAACCAACAGACAATATCTATGCCGGTCGTAACCGTTCAATCACTCAGATGCCAACCGATGGAAAACTACATAATGTTCCATGTGTGCAGTTCTCCTTCTCTAATGATAACACTTATTATCTGAGTCCGTTGAGTGAGTGGTGAATGTGATAGCTGACTCTGTTGACTCAGCGTTTTCAATGATCATGATTTGAGGGAATCCTCGTATCCAAGCGACAATAGTTATCTGGGTTGAATCTGAGGCAACCTCTTGGGTAAAAATACATGGAACGTACCAAAGGACAAGTCTACCTTGGAAATCATTACTGAAGAAGGATGATAACGAGGTCTGGAGGACAACAAAGGTTGCGAGTATTCACTAACTGGAGAAACAGTACCCCACCAAGCAGGCTGAGCACAATTTGCCTTCATGGTACAGTGGCACAGTAAGTTGGGTTGACTTGCACTGTGGCAAAATTAGCCTGGTTGGACTACTTTTGACATTGAGGCTTCCTTTCTAATGTTAATCAACAACTCAAAATCATAATCTGAAATCTGTTGTTTGACACTTTTCAAATTGTTTTTGACTCGTAATGGCACAAATTAACTTGTAGAACCTTGGACTGCTCAACATTGTTGATATGAGAGGGCAAAAATGGGGCACAAAGGGGTGCAAGGAGTCTTCTCTAGGGCATCTAAAGTATTAACAATCATCACATTGCCAACATGACCTGAACTACAAACACAACCTTCTAATATGAGGGATGATAGTAGTCAGCAGAGAAATCACAGATTCTGTACCTCTCGGTAATCAGTTCATATCCTACAAACTACTACTCTATTGTGCACAAATTCTGGTAGGCATTTAGATCCAAGAGTCCTTTAACTACTGACCAAAATTCAGATCAAACGGACACCGTTTGACTATCCAAACAAATCATCTACCAAAACTGCTTTGTTCTGAAATTTTGGGACCAAACTGTCAAAACATCTCTCAAATCCGATGCTTTACTCAACCAATCCTCAAACCAACTTAAGACATCGAAGTACCTTAAGCGAGGAATGAGATCACCAAGTTTGGTGTGAATTCAACCATGTTTGGGCCACTAATCACTGGCTTAAAGATAACCAGTTTAGTGCCATGAAATCTCGACAGATTTCCCGCTCTTCTTTTCCTTTGATTTACACATTGGGAAGTGTGTTCATAGTCTTTAACTCTTTTTATGATAGCGGTAGCTTTCTTTCTGAGGATGGAGGCTAGGGTTTTCCTCATATGCTTCTCAGGGAACAACTTCAACCGTTGATTTAGGCACTAGCTCAACGATACAAAGCATTGGACTGGTGGGCTATTTTTGCAGGGCACAATGCATACTTCATGTGGAGGGGCAGTCCTACAAGATAAGGGACCGTTTTCAACTACCCTTCTATACTTCCTCCAATAGGGTCTTGAACAAATCCTTTGATAGCACCATATACACAATGATACTGACCGAGACTAGGGACATGCTTTCTCTAGCTCTTTACTTAGCTGATACAGCATCTTGCACTACCCATGTGATTGTCCAAGATGGAATTGACTTGATGACACAGGGCCTGGAGAAGAAAGCAGTACTAGCATCGCTGACCGGCTTTGCTATTTCTTCATCTAACATTGTTCGGTGAGACATAGCCTTTGGAGCTACCAAAGAGTTATTACCTAGCTGTAACCTAACTTTCCTCTTGATAACTAATTAGTTGTCTCTCAACATTTAAAAGCTTCAAAACTTCTTTTTGATGGCAACAATTATAGTTGATGTGTAAACAAACAGTCACCATGGAAGTCAGCAGAAAAGGGTCACACCGAAGAAGGTCGGTTGATCATCTTGCACATAAAGATCAAGGTTGAGATAGAAAGCACATAAGCACCAGGTGACCTATTATAGGACATAATATCCTGGTCCATTTATCATCCAACTGATAACTTGTCAAACTTTAAATATTGTGTAGCCTTCTGATCCAACAGGGATGACATAAGTTGCTCACTAGATGACCAACATCATTACAGGGATAGTCAAGTAGAGTCACTTGTCTACCACCTCTTGTAGTCTGTTAATGTTTATGTCAGTGACCTGTTCTTCAAGGTTATCCTTTGGACGACTTCAGAAGGAAGCTCTCCTACCGCATCAGGTCCGACATATAGATCTTCTGACAAGATAAGGAAAGATAACCAAGGAAGAGCTCACATGAAAATAACACATCGGTGTAGTTCCATAATGGATCATGACTAGAAACCTCGATACCAACGCGTGCCAAGTAGCACAACCTTGTGTGCGCGCCCATAGGAGGCTCTCGGTTTCATCACGACACCGTAGATTGCTAATCGTGGCACCATTACTGAACATACAACCCACAAGAATTCTCACATGGCACAAATTTGGTTGCATAGGAGCAAGCACCATCTGAAGGAGGGATAGCAAGCAAAGGTAGTCACAAGGTTAGGAGTCAACAAAGAGGTGATCCGAGGATCAAAACACAGCATAAGAGAACATAGCTTAATTGCCGAAGACAACTGAGCAGGGGACTCTTGCTTTATTTCCATATACGCCTTGTGTCCACCAAGGTGATTACCAGGTAAAGATTAACATGAGATTTGGTCTTGCCGAGCAGCAACATGAGATCAAGACTGATAAACATCTAGAGACTTGAAAGAGTTGGAGACAAAACAAACGAGATTCAAGGGATAGAGCCAATGCACTGACTAGGGATTCAGTTGATAAAGCAATGACATGATCTGCGAGAAAAAGGTTACAAAGCCAGGGTAGATAGCGATTAGCGTTGCACCAGCTCATCTGTAGGAGAAGGAGCAATGAGGTCCGACAAGGATTTTTGAGCAGGGTCCTCCCACACAGGAGCGAGATAACCACGACACATGCAAGCATTCAAGGGAACTAAGCTTGGGCTTAAGGTCAAGCAAAGGCATGGATATAGGTCTTCGTAGCGCAACGTTTAAGGGCTAGCAACCATGTGTATAGGCTCAGGCTCCTAAGAAACTTAATTGGAGACGACAACCATGAGATTATCAAAACTTGGACATTGTTCTAGGATAGCGCTCTTCAACACTCGTATGCTTACCGAGGACAAAAGGGGTGACAGCTACGGCACTACCTAGATAACGAGCATCCACACATTCATCATAGTCTTAAGCAAGCATTTCAAAACACTCAATTCAATTAGCTTAAGCGACTAATACTTAAGCACAAAGCTCGCACATAACAAGCAGTCACCTACAACAACACCACTACCAATTTTAGTTTTTAAAGGGGTGAAGTTTTTGCTAACTACTAACTTGTCATCTATTTCCTTTGGAAGCAAACATACAAGGCAAAGCTAATCACACACTATCTTCAAGCACAGCTATTCAAGCGGCATGGAACAAGGCATTTTGCCTAGCTTTACACAAGGAAGACAGTAACATCACATGGATCACAAGTTACTTAGTATTAGAACAAAGTGAGGGAAGCATATTTATGCACAAACACAATCATGATGCATGACCGTCCTATTTGTCCTCACAAAATTGCCAGCCTAAGGTGGAAATCACGTTCTATGTCGGTGGCATAACACGTACTCTCTCGATATATAGCTAGTCGTCAGCTACATTCAATCTACGCATTTGTGGTTAGCGTACCTGCAAAAGGATTTCATTTTAGCCCAACCCCATAATTATATATGTAGAAATGAAAGTCTGGGCTCTAGGTTGCAAGCTAAATACTTCCATATATATATATACCCACATATATACTTCTGTATCAAAGCTACCCGAAAGTAAATACGTCTATACATACATATAGAATATGCATATATAGTCATACCAAAGCTAACCCACAATTAAATACTTCCGTATATATACGAGATATATATACTTAAGTATCAAAACTACCTCTCCCCTTTGACCGCACGCTCACATCTTGCGATCATGCCACTCACCATCTTACCTGGGCGTAGAGGTATATTGATCCATACATTACCATTCAAACGAATGGCATCCATACAATAGCATGCCGTATGGATGATGAAATAAAAATTGCAAGAAAGTAAACCCCCCATGTTAGTACTTAGATAGCCACCTAATAGTCCTTAACTAGGCATAAAGGAGGATGTCACTACCATAGTTTTGTAAATTAGTTTTGACAAATTTGCCTGTAGCTAAAGTTTTAGTCAAAATAGGCTTTTTAAAACCAAAACTTGGCTTTTAAAACTATGTGCATGATAGTATTATGCTTAATCTTGCTCTGATGCCAGCTGTAACAGAACCGTCCAATTTATACAAGATCAAGTATGGCTGTCCCTGCTAAAACGTTCATATGCACATACTTTCACTTATATAAACCCGGTAGTCCACCGAGTGTCACGAAGGAGCTCGGTGAATCAACATCATAACCAAGATCGCATGATTAAGCAAATACACATCACATACACAGAGTTGCAGCAGAAATAATGTTTACAATGAGTTCACAAATAATAATACAAGTTTGGATTTCAAAACCGATTAGTAAAAACAACATAGCTTTCAAATGATTACATTAATATAAGTTCCAAATATATTGGTAGCATAAGTGACATCCTCTGATAAAAGCATATAGATTAGAGATAAATATAGAGTCACCGAGCCCACCAGCGGTTAACCACCATCTTTAGCAGGCCAAGAACTTCACCTACAACATGGTGGGATAAACCCTGGGTACTCGAATGTACTCAGCTAGACTTACCCATCATAAACCAAAAATAAAGTGACACCAAGGAGTATGCAAGACTTTATAGGTGGAGCTAGCTTGACAAAATTTTGCATAAAAGCCACTAGTTGAGCTATACATTTTATAATTCGGTAACCAAGTTAATTATAGCTATTCATCTCTAGATTAGCAACTAAACTGTGCCAAACATGTGGAATATCATTTAGTAATAGGCAATAGTAACCATAGCCGGTGTAGCATTTCCATATTCATCATAACCATCAAATTCCATTAATTAATTCTATTTTGCCGCTGCTCAGTCAAGTTCTCACTATCCAGGAGAGACGGCGATTCGAATTGATTTCTACCTAGCTGGGGAATTTATTCCTAACACAAACTGAGGCACACCTACGCCAAGGTAGCCTCAGGTCACCTTTGGTACAATTTAGGTATAGTCGCGGGTCCGATCAGCGCCGCACCCTTAGAGATTCTACCAATCTGCCAGGAAGATCGGGACTCGAACCCACCCTTGGACTCACGCCATTGGCTCTCCACACATCCTTACTGCCTCTAGTGTGCGCACTTCCACTTATCGGGGCCTGGCCTGAATTGAGCTACTCGGCTTTGCGGTCGTATCATCGGATCCGGCCAGCTAAGTGCTAGGCATGTGTTCAACATGACATGAGGACGTACATCGAATCGGTCCTTAATTGACACAGAAGGGGATAGATAGGCACCCAAGACCTCCATGCCTTGTTGCTTCTCTATCACGATCCTGCCCGATCTCCTTTATTCATTGACATATGGTTATTTCCATGCTAGCAAATATAGCCAACCGTGATTAGTTATCAGCCTATATCATGCAGGTGACAGATAATCACCCGACTTTTACCGATTAAGCATGGCTAAGCATAAATTCGATCCTGGACCTACATAGGATTCAAGATATATATATCTGGACAAGGAAGATATATGCAGCAAGTGGTTCTAATCAACTCCTAGTACTTAATGCATCAACATAAAAGGACTCAAGTTGATAGTTCAAAAACATAGGAGGCTTAGAATGCTCTGGGGCTTGCCTAGGATCCAACACTATGTTAGTGTTTGTTAGACGACACTCGCTTGACGAGCATCTCTTATTTAGACATGTACTCTAGGGGTCCTTCTATCTTTGGGATAGGTCCACCAACACCATCTTCTGGTTCGATTCCATCATCATGTCCTTCACATGGTGCATCTAGCGTACCTAGATGAGATGCAATAATGCAAGTGCATGAATATGAAGAATGGTCACATCATATTGATTTAAGAACTAGAGAGCAAGTCATTCAACTAAGTAACTAGGGCTACATAATTTAGAGCATGCACCATCAATATCAAGAATGGGCAATCAACTTAAGTGCATACACAGAATTTGGACAGTAGTACAATAGTCGCGTGTTTTAACCATAACTGGAGTTAAAATCATTCAATAAAAGTAATCTTAGACTTTTTGGAAGGATAATGAAATTTTCTACAACTTTGTTATTCATTCCAAAAGCTAACTCATAGGTTAACATGATCAAATATGCCAATATCTCAGATCTATACCGATAAGGACAGAAAATTGACATTAACTTCATAAATATATAAATGGAGTTCTAATCATCCAACAAGCAAGATACTTAACTTTATAGAAATATTATTAAGTTATATATAGCTTTCATATTATCATCTTTATTTGATTCAACAATTATTTGGCCTTAAACACACAAAGCAACAATTCTATCCAAAACAAGGACAGAATCTGACATGCAACTTCAGACAGCAATAAGTTGAGTTATTGCTTTCACAATAAGGTGGTTCTAGACTTTTTATAAATCTTATCAAACCATGCACAACTTTGTTATAAAACATCACAAGCTAATTCTAAAGTTAACTAGGTCAAACATCATAAACAAGACATCTCTATCCAGATTAGGACAGAATCTATCACTCCACTTTACAAGCTCATGACTAGAGATTTAGACCACCAAAAGGGGTGATCTTTAACAATTTGGAAATCTAATAAAAATCACTACACTTCTTCTATTATCTCCAAGACATGATTCAAAGCTTAGCTAAGTCAAACAACACAATCATTCAGATCTGTACAGAGAGCGTGCAAAACCTGACAGCAAACTTCTAAAATCTATAACTCCTAAATCATTAGGCCTAAAATCATTAAATTTTAGGACAAATAATATAAGGAAATTATATACAACTTTTATATTCAACATATCTACAGAAAGCGTCATTTGCGTCACAAAGTTATCATTACAACAGAAAATGCACATGCAACCATTTCAAAATATAACAATTTGATGTCTCACTTGTTTGCTAATAAAGAGCATACACACATGAGCCATTCAAGAACTTCAACCACCACTAACATACTTAGCAATAATATTAAACACCAATCACTCTGAAAGGATCAAGATACCCAAGAGGGGGGTGAGTTAGGCTAATTCTAAAATTCTTTGCAATAATTAAACCCTACGGTTAGCCCAATTAACCCCTTGTGCCTAGAAAGTTTTTCTATTGATCTATTGCACAAAAGTTTAGCAACCTATGTTCCAATCCTACTCTAGCATGGAAATTCTATGAATGTAAAAGACAAGAACTGAATTGCTCAAAGTAAATGCTCAAAGTAAAGAGAGGAGAAGGAACGCGGCGGTGTTTTGCCAAGGTATCGGAGAGTCGCCACTCCCCACTAGTCCTCGTTGGAGCACCCGCGCAAAGGTGTAGCTCCCCCTTGATCCGCGCAAGGATCAAGTGCTCCCTACGGGTTGATTCTTTGACACTCCGTCGCGGTGAATCACCCACAACCACTCACAACTTGAGTTGGGTCATCCACAAGCTCCGCCAAATGATCACCAAGCTCCCAATCACCACCAAGCTATCTAGGTGATGGCGATCACCAAGAGTAACAAGCATGAACTCTCACTTGACCACGACAAGCCTAATGAGAAGGGTGGATGCACACTTTGCTACTGTTGCTTTCACTAATGAGGTCTCTCTTGGATTCTCAAATCTCAATCACCTCACTAGGACCTTGCTCTTCTTAGCACTCTCAAGGGTGTTTCTCAGCTGTTGGAATGAGCAAAAGTACCCCCTCACATGAATGGAGGAAGTATTTATACACCCGTGTTCAAAACGAACCGTTATGTGCCTCTGCGGGGTGACCGGACGCTCCGATCAGTTCTCCCCGAAACCCAGTGTTTAAGTTGTGACCGAGCGCGTCCGGTCACGATTTTCCCTCTCTAGAACCTTACTCACCTCTCAACGTCCGGTCGCACCAGACGATTTCACCATGATCAAATGAACTGACCAGACTCTACGCCAGCGTCCGGTCACATCGGAACCAACGTCCCGTCAGTATTTGACCCTCCATTCACTTTCAACTCGCAATCATATGTAAATGAAGTTTGCTCCAATTGATCTAAGGGCATTTTAGGAGCTACCCAGTGCTAGATTTAGCAAGTGTGCACCACACCTAACTCACTAGACTCACCTAGGTCAAGCTACCCATCCATACCCCCCTTAATAGTATGGCCAAAGGAAAAACAAAGTCCTAAACTACTCTAAATATCTCTTCAACACCAAACGACACTTAGAACTAGTCCATCCTTAACCTTGTCGTCCATCCTTTGAAAATCGAAACGATTTCCATCGTAGGGGCATGACAACCATGTTTGCCCAATCAATCTCCATTACCGTGACCTAACTTAATTGCATCTGCAAAACACACGTTAGTTCACAGTAATCACGTATTGTCATTAATCACCGAAACCCAACTAGGGACCTAGATGCTTTCAATCTTCCCCTTTTTGGTGATTGATGACAATACCACCTCGAGTATGTGAAAGAGTTGAGGTTTTTAACATGCTTGGTTCATATCAGCTTTTGACAATAAGAACAAAAGAGTTAGGTAAGCTTATATGACCTAAGCCAACATGATGTACTCAAAAGATATGAAATAAGCATGAGTATAAGTAATAAAGCTCATTTGCATCAGAGTAAAACATGGAAGCAATGCAAATGAGCATAACACAATGGATATGACATATAAATAATTCAAAGTAGAGAGCACACATGTCACATATCACATAAATATCACAATCACATTAATATAACGATTACGATCACACTTATGTAGTTCAATGCATAATGGTAAACATGAATGCATAATAAGTATCACACATAAAACTCCAAAAGTAATAGATAAGTTAATAGATAAACTCCCCCTAAATATGTCGCTCCCCCTAAGATTAACATACTCGATCCCTCTCCCCCTTTGGCGTCAAACACCAAAACCTAAGGGTCGGTCGACGGGGCTCAGCGGATGAGTCAGGCGCTGAGGTACGAGGAGTGAGCTGAAACTGTGTGCCATCATCATTTGATCCTAAGCTCTGAGTTGTCTGACCCTCTGTAGCTAGAAGCGACGCTAAAGCAGTCTGGGTCGGATCAGGGACTGGTGTGGCCTGAGACTCTGTAGGTATGACTATAGCAGGTGGCTCTGATGATGCAACTGAAGAAGGGAGCATCTCTATAGTCCCGGTAATAGGTGCAACTGTGGAATGACCTGGGACATGTAGGTATGGTGGAGTAGGTTGCCCTGTCAACTCACTGAAGGTAGCACCAAGGCTCCTAGAAACTGTAGTATCTGGCACTAGCAGCGAGGAAGTCTAAGCTGGTGTGAAGCCCGTCTAAAAAGGTGTGAACTGCGGGGCTGGCACTGGCGAGGCAAACCACTGGGACACCTACTCTGTGGGTGAAGGAAACTATGCTGGTGGCTGTCCCTGACTCTGAAGCCCACTGGGCTGTAAAGCTGGAGTCATAGAAGTGGTGGTAGGCTAGCCAATCTAGGGTGAAGGCTGTGCGGTGGAGCCCCAATAGCAGTAATTACATGCTGCATAAATCCGAGTAACTGCTGCTGCATGAGGAGCTGCTGCTAATGCATAGCCTATTGCTGCTGCTGTATGGCCTGTTGCTACTGCTGGATCACCTGTTGTTGTCGTTGGAACTCATCCTACCGAGTCTAGAACTGTGCAAATGTAGCAGCGGTCTCCTGGGCCTGGCAAGCCTGATCCTGCCTCATCCGCTCAAGGATAGCAAGTAGAGCAGGGTCTATCTGTGGTGTATGTGGAGCTGAACTAGAGCTACCGGCCTCAGGATCATGTTGTCGTGGAGGCATCTGAGGAATAGCCTGGTAATCATCATTTGAGCTATCACTAGGGTCACTCTCGACCATCCCCTCCTGCTGAGCATCAAGCTGCTCCTCCTCTATAGCTGCTATACCCCTAATGGTCTCATCCTGCTAAGCTGCAGTCTCCGGCACCTCTGGGCGACGGCGCGGCTAGCTGGGTGTCCTCCCTGCACTATGGCAGAGCATCTGAGTCATGTTGTATGCAGGGAACTCTGTAGTAGCACCACTGTACTCTGCCAGCATCTCAGGTGGCCTCATAGTAACTGCCCTGTGGATCAAGAATGTAATCCAGTGAGCATATGGCAGCTGCCTGTGACCCCTGAACCCCTCTGCAATAGTATCCTGCATCTCTGATAGAAGGAGATCCCAAATGTCAAACACAGTCTACTACATCAGAGAGTTCAGTAGCCATAACTGTATGTGAGTCAAGCCCTCGTGATATCCCATCCTCGGAAGCAGTGTCCTCCTCATGATAGCATCAAGCACTCTAGCTGTAGGAGTGAGATCCCTAGGTGTCATGCTCGACCCCTCGCCGAAAAGCTCTGTGAAGCAATGGCGAACTAGATCTATAGGGGGCACAAGACCACCGTGAGGGTGTCTGGGAGGCTCTGTCTGTCCATATCACACCTCATGTAGCCGGATGGGCTGCTCCTGAAGCCTGAGTATCTCCCTGACCCTAAAGCTCATCAGCCTGTAATCTCTGTCTCTGAATGCAAAGTGTATAAATCTGTGTTGCGGGTCAATCCAAAGTGTAGCATAGAACTCACGGACCCAAGATGGAACATATAAGCTTGTCCATCCAAGTAAGTCTGTTAGCCCTGGCAAGTAAGATAGGTAAGGGCGAATATGCTCTCCAGCTGCTGCTACAATGGACTCAATGTTGCACACCCTCTGAGACCTGAATGCTGCTCCACTGTTAAGATATGCATTATAAAAATCTTCCTGTAGTGGTGTGTAGAAGCCCTCTGATGCATGCTCATCCCGCCTCGGCGAAAACCACTCCTCAAATGAAACAAACCTGAGCTGCTACACCTGCTTGGCCATGGCGGCCCTCAAATCCAGATGAGTCACTGGAGGCAGACCCTGTGGTCTAGGTGGCGGATGGGAACCCCTTCGTTGTGTCTCTGCCCTCGGTGTCACCTGGGTACGGGTACGACTAGAGCGGCGAAGCTGTGGTGCTGGCTCTGTCTCCTCTGACTGCTCTCCCTCATGAGTCTGCTCTGCTGGCTGTGCCTCCTGGTGTGACTTCCCCAGATGCTGACTCTCATCAATAGCGACACGCCATCCTCCAACCTTGGCTGTCCCAGCTGGACCACCATGATGATGCTCAACCTCCTGGACAGCGGCCCTCTAAGCTGGAGAAAGTTAATCTGCAATCTGTACTCCACTCCTAGCACCTCCTGCCTCTGCACGCTTTGCGAAGGCTGCAACTATGGCTGCTCTAGCTGTATCAGCATCTGGATACTTGCGCTTCTTCGTTGCAAGCTTCTTCGTTGCCTTGCCTTTTGACTCAGAAGGCAGGCGAGGCGGGGGCCTCGGATCCTCATCACTAGGACCACCTCCGATGTTCTTAACATGAGCCATCTGATGGAGCTGAAAAGAACAATTGCACTGACAAGAATCAACTGCCAAGTGTCACTTTCGAGGCTTGGCCTCGATCCGTACTCACAAGCTTGGCCCCGAGTTGACTGACAACTACCAAAGTGACCTCAGAAACACCGACTTGCTGCACGTTAGAATACATCGGATATATGAATAATTACAATATATCTAGAGATACGAAACCCTAAGAAAGCAAGCAATAGATACGAAATTGGAAACGAGGGCTTGCTACCTAATGAACCGGTGAATCAACGAGAAGAGGAACGAATCGGGGAACCACCGGATCGGCAATGCGAGGTTAGGGTTGCAATGCGTTGAGGATCGGCAGTGCAATGCGGAGAATCGACAAGGAGAGCAACGTGGTTAGGGCACTGGCAAGGCTCTTGGAGGCGGTGCTAATGAGGGCGGTGCTAGGGCACGAGCACTCGATGACTGCGCGTGGCGGCGACGCTGGAGCAGAGCACGGTGGCGTGGGATTGCTACGGGCATGGGCGCGGGCGCTGGCGTGGACGACGCGGTGTGCAGCGCGGTGGCGCGCGGGCGGCTCTGGCATAGGAAGGCGGCGCGAGGATGTGCAGCACGAGCACTGGAGCTTGCGGCGACTAGGGCATGGGCGCGGGCAATGGCGAAGCTCGAGGCGAGGCGGCGATGTTGGCACGGGCACGAGCGGATTAGGTCACGGTGTGGCTCAATCTAGGTTATATGGTGCCCCCGTGACATAACAGAAAAGGAAACGGAGAAGAGATTGAATCCCGCATGATTTCTACTGACCAGACGCTCCGGTGGCAACGACCGGACGCTGCCACCTCAGAGTCCGGTCGATTCCAGAGAGGTCCAAAACCCCTGGAATCACGACTGGACACGTCCGATCACAACTGACCGGACGCAGCCAGAGTCTGGTCCAACCTATCTTCATCATCTTCGCTCAACCGGATGCAGGAATGCCATCTGACCGGACGCTGGACAGCAGAGCCCAGTCACTCCTTCGCAGCAAGGTTCACCTCCTGTGAACTGACCGGACGGTAGACATCAAAGTCCGGTGCAGCGTCCGGTCACTCTTTTCTAGCAAATCTTCAAAGTTCCTTCACGCTGTATGTTCCTAATCAAGTCCCAACTTCAATAAGACCCAAATAAACACCAATTGGGACTGATGTGAGTGACCTCTCTCAAACCCTCATATTTCTCAAAATATTTTGCCTTAGGCTATAATTCTTTTTAAGAAAATAGGCAATAAGAGGGCAATTGAAGAGAAACGACAAAACAACATTCATGCATATGCAATGCAATACTTGGAAGGAAATCTAGTTGCTTGTCAAGTTTGATCCAAGGTTAAGCTTCTTCACACGCTTTTCGGCGGTTATCTCAACTATGTTAGACAAGCCCTATATGCATTACCACAAAGTAAACATGTTGTATATTACAATGCAATGCAAGGGACAACACAAGCTCATTTTTTAGTGAAGTTACTAAAATCAAGAACATTGAGCTCATTCCGCAATCTACAAATGTTGCCTCATCTAGCGATTTAGTGAAGATATCCGCCAATTGATCCTCGGTCCTTACACCTTCTAGTGAAATATCATTCTTAGCAACATGATCTCTAAGAAAGTGATGGTGGATATTTATGTGCTTGGTGCAAGAGTGTTGAACCGGATTATTTGCAAGTTTTACCGCACTTTCATTGTCGCACGAAAGAGGTACTTTTTCTAGAACTACACCATAGTCTAGCAAAGTTTGTTTCATGTAAAGTATTTGTGCACAACAAGCACCCGCGGCAATGTATTATGCTTCGGCGGTGGACAAAGCCACACTATTTTGCTTCTTGGAGGACCAAGACACAAGTGATCTACCAAGCAAATGACACCCTACGGATGTGCTTTTTCTATCAACTTTGCAACCGGCATAATCCGAATCGGAATAGCCAACTAATTCAAATATAGCTCCTTTGGGATACCAAAGGCCAATGCTTGGTGTGTGCTTAAGATACCTAAGGATTCTTTTAATGGCACTTAAATGAGTTTCCTTAGGATTAGCTTGAAACCTAGCACACATACACACACTAAACATGATGTCGGGCCTAGATGCGGTTAAATATAACAAGCTACTAATCATAGAGCGGTAGAGAGTTTGATCAACCGTGTTACCTTCCTCATCTAGGTCGAGATGTCCATTAGTTGGCATTGGTAGACGATTGGCTTACATTCATCCATCTTAAATCTCTTGAGAGATGAAAATCCCTTCTCTCATTTGCTTGACTTGAAAACCAAGAAAGAATGTAAGCTCTCCAATCATTGACATTTTAAACTCTTTCGACATCAATTCACCAAACTCTTTGCAACAATCTTCATTTGATGATCCAAAGATGATATCATCAACATACACTTGACAAATGAAGATATGTCCATCAAGCTTCTTGGTGAATAGTGTGGTGTCGACCTTCCCAATGGTGAAGCCCTTCTCAATGAGAAAGTCCCGAAGGCGCTCATACCAAGCTCTTGGGGCTTGCTTAAGCCCATATAACGCCTTGGACAACCTATAAATATGATTAGGATATCTAGGATCTTCAAACCCAGGAGGTTGATCAACATAGACTAGTTCATTAATAAAGCCATTTAAAAATATACTTTTCACATCCATTTGATATAGTTTCATTTTATGATGTGATGCATATGCAAGGAGGATACGAATGGCTTCTAGTCTTGCAACCGGTGCAAAGGTCTCTCCAAAATCCAAACCTTCAACTTGAGAGAACCTCTTTGCAACTAGTCTTGCCTTGTTCCTCACAACAACACCTTGATCATCTTGCTTGTTGCGGAATACCCACTTTGTTCCAATGACTCTTGCACCTTGTGGTTGCTCTTCAAGAGTCCAAACTTCATTGCGGGTGAAGCTATTCAACTCTTCATGCATGGCATTTATCCAATCCTGATCTTGAAGAGCTTCTTCTACCTTAGTAGGCTCAAAGCAAGAGACAAAAAAGTGATGTTCAATAAATGAAGCAAGCTTTTGAGAGTGAGTCATTACTCCCTTTGATGGACTCCCTATGATGAGATCTTATGGATGAGCTTGTAGTAGAGGTGTATTTCTTCTATCAACCACTTGAGGGGGAGGTTGTGGAGCATCAACATCATGTGCTTGTGTCACCATTTGCTCATGGAAGACATGAATATCTTCATTTTCTACTCTCCCATCTTTATCACCATCTTGTGGCACATTTGATGAAGAAGGTGGATTGATCACTTGCACATCATCTTCATCATCATTAGGCTTGATGTCTCCAACCAGAATATTCTTCATGGCCTCCCTCAATGGTTCATCACCTACATCATCAAGATTCTCATGTGCTCCTTGGGAGACGTTAGATTCATCAAATTCCACATCATATGTTTCTTCAACCAAGCCAGTGGCATGATTAAATACTCTATATGCTTTGGACTTTGATGAGTAACCAACAAGAAAATCAATATCACAACATCTTTGAAACTTCCCTAGGTGTTGCCGCTTCTTGTAGATGTAGCATTTGCAACCAAACACCCTAAACAAGGAGACATCCGGCTTCTTCCCATTGAGCAACTCATAAGGGGTCTTGCCAAGAAACTTTTGAAGGAATAGGCAGTTGGATGCATAACATGCGGTGTTGATAGCTTCCGCCCATAGAGCTTCGGGAGTGTTGCACTCATCAAGCATTGTTCTTGCTAGTGTGATCAATGTCCGGTTCTTTCTCTTAACTACACCATTTTGTTGAGGAGTATATGTTGCGGAGACCTCATGCTTGATTCCAACTTCATCACAATAGACTTCAATATTTGTGTTGTCAAATTCTTTGTTGTTGTCACTTCTAATCTTCTTGAGCTTCACTTCAAATTTATTTTGTGCTCTCTTCGCAAACTTCTTGAAGCATGATGCAACTTTGGATTTATCATGAAAGAAGAACATCCATGTGTATCTTGAATAGTCATCAATAATCACAAGACAATAAATATTTCCTCCCAAACACTTGTATGTTGTTGGTCCAAATAAGTCCATGTGAAGGAGTTCTAGCACTCTTGTGGTTGACATAAAAGCTTTTGTTGGATGAGTATTTGCAACTTGTTTGCCGGCTTGACATGCACTACAAAGCTTGTCCTTCTCAAACTTCACATCCTTCAACCCTCTCACCAAATCATTCTTCATTAGCTTCTTGAGTGAGCTCATCCCAACATGAGCAAGTCTTCTATGTCATAGTCACCCAAGTGTTGTTTTGTGAATAGGCAAGTCTTCAAATTATCATCTTCGGAGGTGAAGTCCAATAAATATAGGTTGTTGTATCTAAATCCTTTGAATATCACTTGATCATCATCCGTCTTGGATACAACTTTCTTCTCGGTAAACAAGCATTGAAAGCCAAGATCACACAATTGTCCAATGGATAGCAAGTTGAAGCTTAATGAAGCAACATATAGCACATTTGATATAGAATGATCATTTGATATTGCCACTTTGCCCAATCCTTTAACCTTGCCCTTTGAATTATCTCCAAATGTGATTCTTTCTTGTCCATCTACTTCTTCATCTAGTGAGGTGAACATACGAGGATCACCGGTCATATGTTGTGTGCAACCACTATCAATAACCAAATGACTTCCACCGATCTTGTAGTTCACCTACACACAAGAGATCAAGCTTTAGGAACCCAAACTTGTTGAGGTCCCTTCACCTTCTCAACAAGTGACTTTGCTACCCAAATTTTCTTAGGCCTATTCTTGTTAGAAGGTCCTAAGAGCATGACTTTTATCTTTTCACTAGAATCCTTTCTAAGCATGTAATGAGCATTAAAAGCAAAAGGTCTAGCATGCTTGGGCAAGGGTTGTGGTGGTAGAGTTTGGCACTCATGGGCAAAGTGGCATTCTTGTCCACACTCAAAACATCTCTTTGGCTTTGGCTTTGACTTGTGTTGTTGTTGAGCTTCAGCCTTCTTCTCTTGGTTTGCCAAGTACCCAATGCCACTTCTATCCATCTTCATGATGGTGTTCATTAGTGGCTCACTTTGAAGATGCTTGCCTCTTGTGAACTTGCTCAATCCAATCTTGAGATGCTCTTTCTCCAACTTGAGCTTCTTGTTCTCTTCCTTGAGTGCATCATTATTTTTCTCTTCCTTGAGTTTCTTGTTCTCTTCTTTTAGCTTCTTATTCTCAAGAATCAAATCACCATCATGATCAAGAGTTTCTAGCACAATAGTGTTGTGGGTCTTGATCTCTTTAAGATCTTTCTTGAGCTTTTCATTATCATTCTTGAGCTTGACAAACTCATCATAATTTTTGGTCTCAACCACTTGCTTGCCCTTGCTACTAGAACTTTGCTCAATGCTTTCAATGATCAAATCATCACATGATGTAGCTATATCAATCTTAACAACATCGTTAGTAGCATCATGTGGCTCATTGGATAAAAATTCTTAAGCAATGATAAGATTATCATGATTAATCTTAAGAGTAGTATATTCTTCTTTTAGCATATTGTGGCTAGTGATGAGCTCATTGTGTATCCTCTCAAGTTTATCATGTTTATCTTTAAGCTCTTTCTTAGAAAATTTGAGCTCCTTGAGTTTGGATGACATAGCTTCATTTGCTTCTCTAAGCTCAACACTAGCCTTTTCGGCTATATCACATTTGGCTAAAAGAGAATCATTCTTAGCTTCTAGCTTGTCATTCTTAGCTCTAGTCTTTCTAATGATCTTAGTGTATTGATTTTGCAATTTAACAAGATCATCATAAGAAGGTGATTCATATTCATCATCATCACTATCGCTATCATCATTGCTAGCATGTTCATCACCACTACTATCATCATCATTTGATACCTTGCGTTCACCTTTGGCCATAAGGCATAGGTGTGTAGAGGATGATGGAGGTGGTGTCGGTGAAGATGATGAAGAGTCAATCATAATGGTGGCCACCTTCTCATTATCACTATTATCATCGGATGAGCAACTTGATAAATCAATGTTCGTGAGCCAATCACCGACGATGTATGCCTTGCCATTCTTCTTCTTCTTGTGGAAGTCCTTATACTTCTTCTTGTATGACTTATTTTTCTTCTTCTCATCTTCTTCTTCATTACTTGAGTCATATTTTTGCCCTTATACTTGTTCTTGTACTTGTCTTTCTTGGGCTTTGTGCATTGGTGTGCTAGATGACCAAGTTCTCCACAATTGTAGCAATCCATCTCCGAGATTGGCTTCCTTCTAGAGCTAGTGAAGAACTTCTTTTTCTTACCATCAAACTTGATGCCACTCTTATTAAGCTTCTTTAGCATCTTGTTGGTTCTTCTCACCATGAGAGCAAGACTTGCATCATCAATTTCATCATCACTTGAGCTCTCATACTCAAGCCTTGCTTTGCCCTTCTCTTGACTAGCTTTAAATGCTAAGTCCTTGTCTTTCTTCTTAGTAGAGGATGAGCCATCTTGTGGTGTGATGTGCATGTACATCTCATGAGCATTGATCTTTCCCAAGATTTGTGTTGGTGTAGTGGTGGAAAGATCACCTTGATGAAGCATGGTCACAATATGCCCATATTTGTCAATGGGGAGGACACTCAAGATTTTTCTTACAACATCGGATGGTTGCATTTGAGTGAGTCCAAGCCCGTTAACTTCCTCTACAAGAACATTCAAGCATGAGTACATTTCTTTAACACTCTCTTTAGGAAGCATCTCAAATGGATTTAGCTTTTTCATGATAAGATGATAGTGTTCCTCACGCTCGCTCTTAGTTCCCTCATGGAGCGCATAAATGTCCGACCATAGTGCATGGGCGTCCTTGTGGTTCCTCACCTAGTTAAACACATCTTTGCAAAGGCCTCTAAAGATGGTGTTTTGAGCCTTTGCATTCCATTTCTCATAATTCACCTCATCGCCTTGTAGGTGTGTAGCATCCCAAGGTTTTGGGAAGCCTTGTGAGGCGGCTCTAAGTATTCCAACATCTAGAGCTTCTAAATACGCCACCATGCGGATTTTCTAATATGGAAAATCATCCCTCTCAAATATAGGAGGAGGTCCATCCCCGTGAGACATCTTTCTCTAGGCGGTTAAGCTTAAATACATGAGCACGAGGCTCTGATACCAATTGAAAGGATCAAGATGCCCAAGAGGGGGGGAATTAGGGCTAATTCTAAAATTCTTTGCAATAATTAAACCCTACGGTTAGCCCAATTAACCCCTTGTACCTAGAAAGTGTTTCTATTGATCTATCACACAAAAGTTTAGCAACCTATGTTCCAATCCTACTCTAACATGGCAATTCTATGAATGTAAAAGACAAGAATTGAATTACTCAAAGTAAATGCTCAAAGTAAAGAGAGGAGAAGGAACGCGGCGATGTTTTGCCAAGGTATCGGAGAGTTGCCACTCCCCACTAGTCCTCGTTGGAGCACCCACACAAGGGTGTAGCTCCCCCTTGATCCACGTAAGGATCAAGTGCTCTCTATGGGTTGATTCTTTGACACTCCATCGTGGTGAATCACCCACAACCGCTCACAACTTGAGTTGGGTCATCCACAAGCTCCGTCGGATGATCACCAAGCTCCCAATCACCACCAAGCCATCTAGGTGATGGCGATCACCAAGAGTAACAAGCATGAACTCTCACTTGACCACGACAAGCCTAAGGAGAAGGGGGGATGCACACTTTGCTACTGTTGCTTTCACTAATGAGGTCTCTCTTGGATTCTCAAATCTCAATCACCTCACTAGGACCTTGCTCTTCTTAGCACTCTCAAGGGTGTTTCTCAGCTGTTGGAATGAGCAAAAGTACCCCCTCACATGAATGGAGGAAGTATTTATACACCCGTGTTCAAAATGAACCGTTATGTGCCTCTGCGGGGTGACCGGACGCTCCGGTCAGTTCTCCCTGAAACCCAGTGTTTAAGTTGTGACCGGACGCGTCCGGTCATGATTTTCCCTCTCTAGAACCTTACTCACCTCTCAGCGTCCGGTCGCACCAGACGATTTCACCATGATCAAATGAACTGACCGGACTCTGCGCCAGCGTCCGATCACACCGGAACCAGTGTCCCATCAGTATTTGACCCTCCATTCACTTCCAACTCACAATCATATGTGAATGAAGTTTGCTCCAATTGATCTAAGGGCATTTTAGGAGCTACCTAGTGCTAGATTTAGCAAGTGTGCACCACACCTAACTCACTAGACTCACCTAGGTCAAGCTACCCGTCCATACCCCCCTTAATAGTATGGCCAAAGGAAAAACAAAGTCCTAAACTACTCTAAGTGTCTCTTCAACACCAAATGACACTTAGAACTAGTCCATCCTTAACCTTGTAGTCCATCCTTTGAAAACCGAAACGATTTCTATCGTAGGGGCATGACAACCATGTTTGCCCAATCAATCTCCATTACCGTGACCTAACTTAATTGCATCTGTAAAACACATATTAGTCATAGTAATCATGTATTGTCATTAATCAGCAAAACCCAACTAGGGGCCTAGATGCTTTCACACTCAAAGCATCACCAAATACAATTAAAAGCTTTATCTGCAATTATGCTTTTATTAATCCTTTTTCTAATAAACATATATATAAATTTTAGTGATGTATGAGAACAACTAGTTTGGGGCTGAGATTTTTATGAGTGGTATATGTTATCAAAATATGTCTACCGTACAAATTTCACATGCTCAGGTTTTATAATTTAATTACTATGAAAAAGACAAATTTCTATTGCAAGAAAACATGTAAAAGCAAGATAAATCTAAAGATCATCATTTGCTATTTTATGATTTTTCTACAATTTACTACGATTTTCCAAAGTTCAGCCGATTTAAAAGCATAAAAGGAAAACACAATTGCATCGAGGCCCCTGAACTTCCACGAAAATAAATTCCAACGAACAGGTCCTTCTAGGCACTATTTAACTGAGTCACATACTTTGTCATTAAGCCCTTCCCTTTCGTCGAATTCATGCTCGAGGTCCTTCACGCGACTCAGAGCAGAGGAGATGGCCGGCGGCTCGATTTCCGACGAGGTGGTCGTCCTCCAGTGGCAAGCGACGGCGGCAGAGTGCTAGGGGTCCGCGCACATCTGTGAAGGGCTCATCGCGGTAGGGGCTTGCCCGTGGTGGGACGACCACGAGCACCGGCTGCTTGCGACTGCGACGGTCGTCGATAGGCCGACTCTGGGGTCAGCCGACCTTGGCGGGCGGTGACCGATAGCAGCGGGGAGCACCAAGGAGCCCACACGCACAATGAGGAGCCACAACACGACTCGCGGTGGCCCAAGGCTAGTTGGCCATGGAGGCGGGCGGCGCCAGTGGCTGGTGCTCCGGTGGCTTCAGCTATGGAGCGGCGGCGGCGTTGGGAAAGGGGCTAGGGAGGCATGGCATGAAATGGTGAGGGTGATGGGTTAGCCTCAAGAGCTAAGGAGGACGTGTGGAGGAGTGGCGTGGGAGCTCAGTTGGCTTGGCAATGGTGGCCATGGTGACCGTGCGCGCGAGCAAAGGCAAGGGAGAGCGAGAGCAGCGCCTGGGAGAGTGGAGAGGCGAGTGAGGGATGGGAAGGACTGCGCTTGGGCTCTCCTCATCAGCAATGGCGCTGGCAGAGGAGGTGGGACGTGCGTCGGCCATGGTGGGGGCACGGCCAGCGCATGGAAGACACGCGGGCATGAGGTCGAACAGGTGGCGGGTGTGATTTATCCTATTTTGGAGGCCGTGCCAGGGCTACTTATGGGCCGCACTGGGCTATGGTCTTTGAAGCAAAGTTGTTCCTCTCCTGATGCTCTTCAACCTTTATTTAGGATGCCAGTCCATTAGAGCTCTCTAATAGTGGCGCATTAAGCTCCAAATTGACAGTGTCAACGTATTGACAGCGACAAACAAAAATCCAAATTGATGGTCAAAACGAAGTCAAACGAGTGCCATTTTTTTACATGCTCTTCTCCACCATGTATACTCGAACTTTTATTTTGGTACCAAATCAAGGTGCTTAACAAAATTTGGAGAACGCGGAATGCCAACATGGCAATGTTAGTTAAGTGACAAAGTAAACTTTTGTTGTTTCGGAAACTATTTTTAAAGATCCAAATGAACCCCAAATTTGATGAGACTTAATTTATTGTTTTCACCATGAAAGGTACTTCAACTCATTTTAAGGAATCCAATTGAGCTACCACATGAATTTGGATGATAAAATGTCACAAAGAAGTTAACTTGCTGCTTTCACTTCAGGGACTTAGAAAAAATTTCTAGGAGCCTAAGACAGCAGTTGTTCAATCTTCAAGCCTCTATTTGACTTGCTTACAAGCTTATCTACCTCTTGGTCCAAACACAAAGTTTGTTCTACATAACATGGACTACAACTTTTATTTAAGGTCAAACCTCTGAACAAGTATAGAAGTTATAGTTCTACTTTGGTCAAAACAGCATCTTAAATATGCTTAAATCATCCTTTTTGATCCATTGAAGCATTTTCTGGGCATTTGCTCAACATGAACTCTTCATAGATTTTGTTCATGAGCTCAATTAGAGTTGTTTGAGCAAGGTCTCAAGGTTTGCTCAACATCTCATATTCCCATTTACTTAATAAAGCAATCCAGGAAAGATTATAACTTATCATTTCATGTGACTTCTTGATTCCAAACTTCATGAAACTTTTCTACTATTCAAGATGGATGCATGTTGATGTAATGTACATGAAATAGGCATGTTTAACATTACTCTTCATAATCTTAACAAGGGTTCACATGTAAGTAAGGTTGTGTTGTCCAAGTTTAAGTTGGAGCTCACTCTTGTAGATTTGATCTTGACACCTTCATCACCACTTAACATGTCATGTTTGAGCTCAAACCCATTGCTTAACTGGTGACAAACACTTGGGGTATTACACATGGCAAGGGAATTCATCACCGGGGTGCTGATTTCAGGGTGGTGTATACCACTACCCCGGAAACGACCCCAGTCATAGGTGCGACACCCCCTCTAAAATCCACTCTTGTTTTGTCTCACACTAATGGTTTGGGGCACTATGATCGGCGTTACTACCCTCCTTACCCACCCTACCCACCCGCTACACCCATCCCTGAGGCCGAATTTCACAAGTTTGATGGCACAAATCCTCGTTTATGGATCAAACGTTGTGAAACTTACTTTGATGTTTACCAAACTGATATGGGATTATGGGTTCATTTAGCTACCATGCGCCTTGTCGGTTCTGTAGCGCTCTGGTTTCAGACAATGCAGACAGCCATCAGTAAAATGACCTGGGAATCCTTTGTCTTAGCCATATGTAATAGGTTTGATAAGGATGAACACAACCAATTGATTCGCCATTTTTTCCACATCAAGCAAATCACCATAGTCTCTGAATATGTTGAATAATTCAGTGACCTTGTCCACCAACTTTTAGCTCATGACCCATCTTTTCCACCTTCTGTTGTTACCATTCCTTTGCGGTACAGTTACAAGCCAAACTAACCAAACCATATTCATAACACTCACATCAATTGCCAAGGATCATGACCAACTAATGACCCAAGGACATCACTCAATCAAAAATTCAATCAAAACCTAGATCATTAAAAGTTACTATTTGCTTTTATGAATTAATTATTTAATTAAGAATTATGAAATAAATCAACTTGTTCCAACTGACCTAAAATTTTTTGTAAATGTTTATCACATGATAATTAAGTGCAAAACAAATTTCATAATTTTTGGACAATTAAATCAGCCTAGAAAAATCATGGAAATCCATTTATTAATAAATTGAGCAATTTTTATCACATTCAAAAAGTACTGAAAAATTACATTTCATATTTTTCTTAAATAATATACATCACAGAGAGGTCACACAAAAATTTTCATAATTTTTGGAGCTTTAAATAAATCTACACAAAAATAACAAAAACAGATACTATTCATTCAATTCTAAAATAAAAAATCCAATTTAAACGCTGTGTCACTGACATCGGGTCCCACCTGTCATCCCTAACCTCGCGCGTTTGACCACGCCGGCGACTGCACTGACCGACATAAACTCATCGACGGTGAGTCCAATAGCGACGGCCAAGGTACCAAAACGATCACCAAGACTAGGCGCATCGATTGACGTCCCTATCTGTACTGATTACGGCCTATACTAGCTCGACGTCAGCCATGGCGGACGCGGCGTCTCGGCGACACTACACCGGCAAAACAAGACCGGTAACAGTCAAACTAAGCGCTTAGAAAGGATCAGCATCTCACCTCGAACGTGTAGAAGCAAAGAACGAGGCCGGAGAGGCTACGGTGACGCGGGTCGACGATGACAGCGGTCACGGCGGAGCAGACTTCGTCGACGACGGTGTTCCGGTGACTGCAGTGGGCAAACTGACCAAGCAAGAATGGATTAAGCACCACAGCATCAAGACGAAGCTGTAGGGACAACAAGCAAGGACAACGGCTCACCGGATGACGCTGGCCACGGTGAAACGAAATCTCGGGTGAGGTTGCCGGCCGCGAGGAAGAAGGGTTGCTAGCGGCGGTTCTCGGCGGAATCAGGCAACCGCAGTAGGATGGCTAGGCGCGTAAGGAGCAGGCGAAATTAATGGACGCTTTGCTATGATGGCAGAGTCACTGGTTCGACGGTGAGAGCTCGCCGGAGATGAACAAGGCGACGAGAAGAAAACAGAGCAATGGAGCGGGGACAAACGGCGACGGCCAAGGCTAAATAGCGTGGCTCAGAAGCGCAAGGAAGCCATGCAGGAGACTTCTCCGCGCCAGCACGAAGCCGAGGACGTCCATGCGCGCGCCTGGAACTGAACCGAAGGTCGCTAGCAATGTAGCAAGAGCGGTGAACACTGTTCATCAAAATTACAGAATTGCCATCTAGTTTGAAACTCAAATTACTCCCAAATTTTTGTAACAACTCAAAAATCTCCAAAAATAAAAGTTGTTGAAAATCAAAAGTTCTACAACTTTGCTTTTATAACCATATCCAAATTAGGTCTATATTTTGAAATGCAAATTTGAATTCGAAAAGGGAACATTTAAGGAATTTCGCCTTTTCAAAATACTTCAAATTTTACTAAACAACTTGGAAAACTCCAAAAACCAACTTTGTACAACTCAACAAGCTCTACAACTTTGCTTTAAGACTCAACCCCAAAATGTGCTTCGATTTTGAAATGGGTTTTCAGGGTAGGATTTAAATATTGAAAATCAGGGTTTTCGGAATTTCAAATCAATAAACAGATTTCGAACTTGATTCAAACAATACCAAGCAATATTTGTAACATAAAGGTAAACTTGTTTTAGTGAATGCATATCAAAGTTTGCAATATGACCGATGCCTTGCAATGCATATGATGATATGTCCGGTTTTTAATATTTAAACACCCGGGGTGTTACACAGTTGGTTACTCTTCAAGGAATTCCTTCTAAAGTTCAAATGGGACCTCCAGTCTATCACAATTAGTTGGTGGCTTTTGACAAAACAGACTCCATTTTGTATTTGGTACAAGTTTAAGCAATATCAGCCAATACCTCTCCTGGGCAGTTAATACCTACTGATCTCCAACAGTTGCTTGATCAGTTCAAACATGTTTTTGATCCACCAACATCATTACCACCACAAGGCCTGGAGATCACTCCATTCCACTTTTAGAAGGTGCTCAGCCATTTTGCCTAAGACCATATAGATACAACCTAGATCAAAAGACTAAAATAGAAACTCAAATTGCTGACATGCTAGAGAAGGGATGGATCCAAGCCAGTACCAGTCCTTACTCCTCTTTTGCTCTACTGGTGCGCAAGAAAACTAGAGATTGGCGCTTATGTGTTCATTTCAGTTGACTGAATGCACTCACCCAAAAAAACAAATACCCTTTGCCTATAATAGAGGAACTTATGGAAGAACTTTAGGACTCTTCTTGGTTCACATCTCTAGACCTCTGTTCTAGGTTTCACCAGATAAGAATGGCACCTGGTGAAGAGTTCAAGACTGCATTCCAAACTCACAATGGACATTATGAGTATTGGGTCATGCCATATGGAGTTACAGGAGGACTAGCCACTTTTCAAACAGTTATGAATGTGATACTTGCTCCTTTACTTAGGAAATGTGTGGTTGTGTTTATAGATGACATTCTAATTTATAGCAAGTCTTGGGAAGATCATCTTTTACACATCAGAGAGGTTCATACTATACTACAACAGAACCATTTCCATGTCAAGATGTTCAAATGCTCATTTGCCAAGCAACAATTGACTTATCTTGGACACATTATGAGTAGTCAAGGAGTTGCCACTGATCCCTCCAAGATTGTCTCTATTAAGGAATGGCCCCAACAACAAAATCAGAAAGATCTAAGAAGCTTTTTGGGCATGGTGGGCTACTATAGAAGATTTGTGCCATAGTTTGGGTTGTTGTGTAAACCACTTACCAATCTTCTAGAGAAAGGCACATTGTTTGTATGGACATCTGAAACAGAAGCTGCATTTCAAACTCTCAAGAAGGCCCTTATTTCTGCCCCTGTTCTTGCATTGCCCAATTTCTCTTTGCCATTTACAATTGAGACTGATGCATCCACTAAAGGCATTGGTGTTGTTCTACAACAACAAGGACACCCCATTGCCTATGTCAGCAAGGCACTAGGGATCAAGGCTCAAGGTCTATCAACTTATGAAAAGGAATGCTTGGCCATCCTGATGGCAGTAGATCACTGGCACCACTATTTGTAGTTTTCTCCTTTCACTATACTCATAGACTAAAAGAGTCTTATTCACCTAGATGATCAGAGGCTGTCAACCCCTATTCAACACAAAGCCCTCACCAAATTGATGGGTCTATCTTACCAGATTGTGTACAAGAAGAGTATAGAAAACAAGGTGGCTGATGCCCTCTCAAGAGTATCTCAAGCTCCTTCCTATGACATTTCTGCCATCTCAATTATTAGACCCCTCTGGTTAAAGAAATTCAAGGCTCTTATACTACAGATCCTCAGGCTACTAAGTTATTATCTGAGTTGTCTATATCTTCTCCTATTGGGCTTTATTCACTGAAGAATGGTATCATTAGATACAAGGAGAGGATTTGGGTGGGTTCTCAACCAACTCTGCAGTCTAAGATCTTATCTTCATTACATGCTAGTGCTATTGGGGGCCACTCAGGATATGAAGTGACTTACAAGAGAGTTAAACAATTATTTGTCCTGGTTCAAGCTCAAACAATCTGTCCAAGACTTTGTAGCCCAGTGTACCATTTGCCAGCAGGCTAAAACAGAAAGAGTGGCTTGCCCAGGTTTGTTGCCTCCTTTACCCATCCCTGACCATGCTTGGCATACTGTCACATTTGATTTTATAGAGGGTCTTCCTAAATCTGTTGGTTTCAATTGCATACTAGTCGTAGACAAATTCTCCAAATATGCTCACTTTGTGGCTCTTTCCCATCCTTTTCACTGCTCTCCAAGTGGAAGTGATCTATCTGACTCACATCTTTAAACTTCATGGCCTTCCCACTATTATGATTTCTGATAGAGATAAAATCTTCACCAGCAATATTTGGCAAGAGTTGTTCAAATTGCTTGACACAGATATAAGAATGAGTAGTGCATACCACCCACAAACAGATGGCCAAACTGAACGTGTTAACCAATGTCTTGAAACCTATCTTCGGTGTTTTGTGCATGCTTGTCCTACAAAGTGGTCATAGTGGCTAGCATTGGTAGAATATTGGTATAACACATCATTTCATTCTTCTCTTGGCCAAAGTCCATTTCTAGTCCTTTATGGCCATGAACCAAAACACTTCGGTATTGACATATCTCAAGCTTGCAAGTCCACTGATCTTCAAGGTTGGTTAGAAGAAAGAGCACTTATGCAGTCTCTGGTGCGTCAGCATCTTGTTCGAGCTCAAAACAAAATGAAAGCGCAGGCCGACAAGCATAGATCCCTAAGATCTTTTCAACCAGGTGACTTGGTCTATCTGAAAGCTCAACCTTATGTGCAGACCTCCTTAGCTCAGATATCCTCCAACAAATTGGCTTTTCGCTTCTTTGGGCCATTTCTTATAATTGAGAAGATCGGTCAGTCTGCATATCGTCTGCAACTTCCACCTTATTGTCTTATACATCCAGTGTTTCGTGTATCCCAATTAAAGAAGGCGGTTCCATCTACTACAGTCGTAAGTACATAACTTCCTGATATTACTAATCAGTTGCAGGTTCCGCAAGCAATCCTGGATCGCCGGCTTCGTCAGCAAAATGACACAATGATTACTCAAGTCTTGGTATGCTGGTCCTACCTCCGCGACGCACTCTCCACCTGGGAAGATGAAGAACCTCTACGTCAATAGTTCCCGCGCGCACCAGCATAGGAACAAGCTGGTTCTCAAAGAGGGCGGGATGTCACCGACGGCACGACGACCACTACTGCTAGGAGCGATCTTGCTGACTCCAGCGGAGGAAAAGAGAAGGGAGCGAGCTCTAATGAAGACTCGACGAGAAGGGCGCCTGGGCTCGCGCGTACAAGGAAGCCCAGCGCCGGGCCTATGGGCCGAACTAGATCAATTGAGGGAGCCTGCGTGGCCTAAGAATGAGGCAGCCCATTGCGGTTTCCTTTGTAATGCAAAATGAGAACCATGAAGGACTCGAACTCAAATGAGAACCTGACCGTGCCTGAAGGCGACGGCAGCGGCGGCGTGCGGCAATCTCGTTGATCGGCCGGCTACCGATCGAGTTTCCACCCAGAAATACCTCAAAACTATCGTTGATCTATCGTAGTTCAGTTACAATTGATCAGCCCGTTTGGCTCGACTTGTCTCGCTTGTTTCAGCTTAATCTCTCTCTCAGAACACTATTGAATCAGCTGAAACCAACCAAAACCAGCCCGTACATCGTAGTTTTGTGTACCAGCCAAACGGGCTGGATCTTCCGTATCTTGTTCCGCTTAAAATGGGGAGTCTGAAAATGGAAGTCTTGCATGGCCTTCAGTAGTGTAGCATTTCTTTTGATGTTCCATGAGGGGTGTTGGAGAGATATCGTGCTTGATGATTAAAAAAATAGAAAAGAAGGATACGTGCCACTAGGCCACTACACTAGCTAGATCTGGCAATAAGCACAGCCTACTTGATTAAATGCAGAAAAAATCTTGCTTTTGTCAGCTACCATTTGAGATTGAAATTTGACCACACCAAAAGATCCATCTCGCAACCAGCTCCGACACCGGCCAGCGAAGGTCCATCTTGCAACCCGCTCCGGCACCCGGCCAGCCAGGATGAACGACCTCATGACCGACTCCTTCGTCGCGCCACGGCCAAGGCGCAACAGGGCGGCGCGGCCGCGGCCGCCCCCGCCGGCGGCAGCGACGACCCGGAGCTCGGCGCGTTCCTGGTCAAGGCAGACGCCGCAAAGACCGAGATGGCCGCGCTGCGCGACGAGCTGTCCCATCTCCGATCCGCGCACGAGGCGTCCAAGAACGCCGTGGTGGGCGCCGGCGGCAGGTCTCCGCGGACCGCCGGTACCTCGCCGTGGCCGGAGACGCGCCGAGCGAGGAGCAGCTGGACCGCCTCCTCCTCCCCAGCAGCACCGAGGATCCCTCCGACACGGCGATGCGGGCGGCACTGCTGTCCGCCGCAGGCGCGGAGCAGGAGGAGACCGCGAAGGAGGTGGCGGAGGTGGAGCGCGGCCTCGTGGAGCTCCAGCAGCTGTTCCTGGACATGGCCGCGCTCGTGGAGGCCCAGGGCGCGCCGCTGGACGACATCGAGCGGCAGGTGGGCGCGGCGGCCGGCGACGTGGCCGCGGCCGAGGCGGAGCTGCGGGAGGCCCGCCGGCTGCAGGGCGCCGCGCGCCGGAGGCGGGTCTGCCTGGCCGGCGGGATCGCGGCACTGCTGCTCGTCGGCGTTGCCGTCGCCGTCGTTGTAGCCCTCGTGCTGGCGCGCAGGGGCGGCGGCGGCGGGAAGCTTGTGGTGCAGCTCGCCGCGGCCTTGCCCGCGCGGTGAAATTCGCTTCGCCTTGGGACTTGGGAGTTGGGATCCCGCGTTTTTCTGGTGTGCTTATTGTTGACGCCTGTGTAGCCTGATTATAACCTGTGTGAATCTTGTCAGTTGTGAACGGCAGTGTTTGTGTTTGGTTGATGTGGAGATCGGATGAAACTTCCTTTCGTTCAAAAATAGATTTTGAATGCAACTTTTGGAGACTGGAATCTTAAGCTAAAAAATGCATGTGATTAAGCAAATGAAGGTGTCCGCAACTCTCAAATGTCCTGCCCTTGCTTGGAAAGTGGAATAATAAGCAAATTAAAAAGAAAAAGAAACGAAAAGGCATTTACAAATACACAAAAGGGCCATGATCTAATAATAAGCAAATAAAAATAAAAAGGAAAAAATGCATCTACAAAAGCAAAATAAATGGAGATGCGGGGGATCGAACCCCGTGCCTCTCGCATGCAAAGCGAGCGCTCTACCATTTGAGCTACACCCCCTTTTATGTTCAGCTCAAGCACAAATAATATATATTTGATTTTATACCCTTTTTTTGGTTCAACCCAAGCACAAATGTTATATATTTGATTTTTGTACATGCAATTAGCTGAAACTGCCCTCTCGTCAGTACGACAAAGCGGCGTGGTTCATAACTATGCTAACGCATAACAGCCTGTTCGATTGGCTGTGGCTTGTCGTAAACGATCATAAATTTTTAGCCGGAATAGTATTTTTCTCTTACACAAACCAGCCAGCAGTTCTTCTTCACGAACCAGCAACGATATGAACCAGCCAACCGAGGCTGTAAGTTGGTAGTTGGTGGGTATCATAATGAATCCTGTCAAATTACTCAACGTTTTGCCCATCTTCCACACACTTTGTTAATCATTTCTTTTTGAGTTGGCACTAGATCCGACGAGTATTTCTTCATTTTTTTTGTGCCCCGGGTCACAAGAAAAAGTAATAATCCTCCTATATCCGAAATCAAATTTGATGGATATTATAGACAATCATGTCAAAAGGGAAAAAGAAAAAGTTGCCCTCACTTTGTATGCATCGCTATAGCGTTTTCAACTACATATCGATAAGAATTTGCATATTCCACCGCTATCGCAGCTAAGGCCGCTATAGTAAGCGCCGCTAAATAGGATAGCGTTAGCGCCTCTATAGCGGTTTTAGTGATGATGAAGATCTATGAAGAGAATGAGTTGAGAAGAATTGAGTCTCAAACTTTTACTTGTCTCTTATGAGCCACATGTGCACTAGCTTGTAGGGTGTATGGAACTTCATGTTTGTGTTTGTGTTTGTGATTGGGCTTTTGGACCTTTGTTGCACTTTGTATTTTGCTATGAGCTTTGTAACATATGATGTCTCTCTTAATGTAAAATAATGTGAGCATGTAATATACGATGATCTTATGCAGTGCCGGATCTAGAAGATTAATTTAGGAGGGGCTTCTCTTATTATCTTCTACCTCTAGCTCATTTTCAAGCTTCTATGGGTACCAATTTATGGCTCCTTTTAATCCAAACACTTCAAGCTCCACGTAGATCCATAATAGGGCAGTTCCACGAAATCCATGGATCTACACCCATGAAGGGATCGTGACGTCTAAGAGCGGGGTTAAATTAGGCAACTTAAAAACCATTTCTAAAACTATGACCTCTAATTTCCACCTAGTCAAAACCTATGCAATAAATAATCTATCTAGATGCGCAACTAAGATTTTACTAGGTGTAGTGCTATCTCTATAGTAAAAGAGTTATGCAACCTATGTTCCAATCCTATCATTAGCCTATCAAACTAAGCCAGAGGATGAATACCTTGTTGCCGATTAGGTAGAGGAAGAGAGATCAGAGCGAAGAAATTCGGATTTAGCATGCTTCGTTTTTCGTGATATTGGTCTTGTTCCCTTCGCTAAAAAGCTATGGCTAAAAGTACTGTTCACCGATTTGTTGTAAGAGAAAAACACTGTTCCTTCATTAAAACAGTACGACAAGCGAACAAGGCCATTAAATGTTCATCGGATGGGGTAACATTCCCGATGTTAGTACAAAGGGAAAATAGTATTTCGAGAGCAAAATGTGTAATCTTTTTCCTGATCCTCGTACGGCTAGGATTTGAAGCTGGTTGTTGTAAGCTTTTCTCATTCTGATAAAAAGAGTAGTCTACTCAGAGAAAGAAATGATCAAAATGCTGTGTTTCCTGGAATTTTTTTTATGATTTATCTTAAAAATTAAACTGGGGAATGCAGCAATTCACTCGACCGGGATGGGATTCATGTTTGAACCAAAAGGAAGCGGCACAGCGCACTACGAACTGAGCAGGCCAAGTCGAGCCGGGCCCGATGTGG
This sequence comes from Miscanthus lutarioriparius, assembly GCA_904845875.1. NCBI lineage: Eukaryota > Viridiplantae > Streptophyta > Magnoliopsida > Poales > Poaceae > Miscanthus > Miscanthus lutarioriparius. The sequence continues at coordinate 42,796,833 of CAJGYO010000015.1, forward strand.
CTGAATAGAATTCTCAGCCCATTTAAATTTAAATAGGCCTGGCCAGTCCATGGCCCATCGGCGTGCTCCGTCCGATTCGCACCAGGCTGCTCGGCTGCCACTGCCACTGCCACTGTCAGTAGCACGGCACAGTGGGAGTGGAGCATTTTAGTCCCACATCGGTGGAGCTCAGCAGGTCGCACACCAGCGGCTGCATTAAAGAGGTCCGGGGTGCGGCCGTTCCAAAGCATGATCCTTCAGGCAGTTAAAGGGAGATGAGGAGTGGTATAAGCTCGCAATTACTATGCGAGAGGGGTGACCGCCCCAACTAAGCCTGTTACGACAACAGGGGCACCCCCAATGATTTTACCATCTGATCCCGACTTTAAAGCAAAAGACACAAAGCACCTGTTAGCTTTAGGTCCTACAAGGACCATGGTATCTTCGATGTTTTCAGTATTTCAATTTTTTATTGATTTAAACTATCTTTTTGAGATTTGATTTTTATTATAAACAAAAACACAAACATTATTTAGTTAGGTCCTACTAGGGCCATGGTATTCTTTATTGATTGAAACTTTCTTTCTGAGTTTTTTAATCTTGGTAGTGTAAAGATTATTTTTTGTAGAAATGAGAAAAATAAACACTTGGGGGACACTGTAGGGCATTTGCTTAAAACTTGTAACTGAAAAAATCCGAAGTGGTGTCTCGCTCCTATTAGTTTTGGTATTAGGCACTAAACACATCGTCAAAATTATTTTTTTTATAAAATAGGTTTTTGTATATATCTGGAAAAGTTATGTTTACAATTTACGCACTCGGATGAATTTTGGAATGGTTTTTGGAAAGTTGTATTTGCAGCGGCAGAGACATGACAGATGTTTCTTCAAAAACAAATTCTATACTATATGCAAAAAAACGCATTGTTGAGAAGAATGCTAAAAAACGCCGACCGTGGGGATCGAACCCACGACCACGTGGTTAAAAGCCACGCGCTCTACCACTGAGCTAGGTCGGCTAGTAAAAATTTTCACTCAAACATTTTATTTGTTGGATATATGTGCATAACATTGTACAGTATCAAGTGAGCGAGTGGAGTAACTCCTACTCTCACATGCGACACTAACTTGATTTTTTTGGGATGCCATCAACTTTTAGATGCGGTTTCATTCATTCTCTCTATGAGACTCACGCCGCCTACGACTCGACACTCGATTCCTTGAGTCCACATAGACCATTTCTAATGGTTAAATGGATGAAAGTATGAAACCACACTTTTTCTTGGTAGTTTACATGGACTCAGGTAAACCCATCCAATTCTCAAGTGGCCTTTCTAAATGGAACCAACATTCTAATTGGATTGTCACGAATCGACCTGTACCACTAGAGCAAGGCAACTTATACCGAAGAGGAAAAGCATTTGGCTCAAAGTTATTCATAATGGCCACACGTGTTCCAAAAGCGCCATTGCAATAGTTGAGTCGGATCCGACTCCCTTGTCAAGTAGATTTATGGAGAACGAAAATTATTGAATTGGCGCGATTATATTGTTTGGTGGAAAATGATAGACGGACAACAACTGCTGTTAATGAGTAGATGTTGTAGACCTAGCAACAGCAAACAGACTGAACGAGAGAGAACATGGTGGATAGCGTCGCAACAGAGAGTTGAACTAAGAATGCCAGCGTTTGTCACAATTTCTTGCCAAATTTGACTAAAGGTTAGTTCATCAAATTGGTCGTCACACCTTAGCTAGCCTAGGAGAATTTTGCCATATAATTTTTTTTGTAATAACTGACACGTGAGGAATGAGCCGATGGGAAAAAAAAGTAAAAATAATCTTATCAAAGTCTATGGTTACAACCAAACAATTGCTAACTTGACCAAATTCAACTAAATTTAGGTGTGACAGTGTGGCTAATGACATGTACCCTCAATTCTAAATTATAAAACGTCTTAGCTTTTCTAGGTATATTATTTTTACTATACATCTATACATAATATATATCTAAATACGTAATAAAAATAATAAATCTAGAAAAGTCAAAACCTCAAATAATTGGGAAAGGATCGAGTATCAATTAACCCAGGGTACCATGGAGCGCATCGCTCTCGTGTGCGCGCCGTCGCTGGCCTCGCTAGCCAGCTCGGGCGCTTCCGTGTTCTTGTCCTGCAGACATGCCGGCTGCAGCAGGGGCAGGGCACCCTCTGCCTGCTGCTCGTCCGGGCCCTTTCGTTCTATGCGCATGGTCCACATCACCAGCGATGACCGATGAAGCCACCGCCCGCCGCACTGTCAGCTCTGGAACGAATGAGATGCGGCGCGACCTCCTTGCCCTGCTACTCCGCGCCAGCTCCATCTCCGTCTCCGGCGGCGCCCGCCACCACCGGCGCGCCTGCGCAGCGCGGACGCTCCACCCGCTGGCCCTCAAGTCCGGGCGAGCCTCGGAGACCCGCGTGGCGACCGCGCTCGCCGTGGCGTACGCGCGGTCGGGCCTGGTCGCGCACGCGCGCCGCGTGTTCGACGAAACACCGCCGCCGCGCAGGGACCTGGTCCTCTGCAACGCCATGGTCTCCTGCTACGCCGCCCACGGCCTCCCGCGCCAGGCCTGGGCGCTCTTCGCCGCCTTGCGCCGCTCCGGGGCGCTCGCCCCCGACGGGTTCACCTTCAGCGCCCTGCTCCGTCCGCCGCCGCCGCGCCGCCACCCCGACGACGCCGTCGACGTCCGGGTGCTGCTCGCGATGGGAGCCCTGGCGCATGGCCTCGTGCTCAGGCTGGGTCTCCTCGCGGACGTGGTGGTCGCCACCGCGCTGCTCGACATGTACGCCAAGTGCGGCCGGGTCGACGAGGCGCGCTGGGTGTTCGACGCTATGGCGGTCAGGAACGTCGTGTCCTGGAACGCGATGGTTGTCTGCTACGGCCGGGTTGGTGGTGGAGGCAAGGACGCCGTTGAGCTGTTCCGGCGGATGCTGAGAGACGGGAGCTGCTGCCCGGATGAGCTCACGCTTGCCAGCGTGCTAAGCTCGTGCGCCAGCATGGCAGCAGCAAACGAGGTCACTCAGGTTCATGCTCATGCCGTAAAGAGGGGTCTGCACGGATTTCTGCAGGTGGCCAACGCTGTTATCACGGCTTATGGCAAGGCCGGTTTTGTTCGAGAGGCGATGCAAACGTTTGCTATGGTCTGCAACCCAGATGTAGTTTCGTGGTCCTCTATGATTTCCTCTTACGCATACCTTGGACTCTCTAAGGACGCAGTTCATGTGTTTGAGAGAATGATCCAACAAGGCGTACAGCCTGATGGCATTGCCTTCCTTGGAGTTCTTTCTGCCTGTAGCCATGCTGGTCTTATTGAAGAAGGCTTACACTATTTCCTTATGATGACGAGGGGCTCTGGCATCGATCCAAATCCACAACATCTTGCTTGTCTGGTTGATCTCTTAGGGAGAGCTGGTAGGATTGAAGATGCTTACAAGATTGTTACAAGACTTTCTTGCAGAGAAACGCTGATATTGTTGGAGCTTTTCTTGGTGCTTGTAAGATGCGGGCAAAATCGAGTTGGCAAAGTGGGCGCTGATAGGCTTTTATGCCTGGAACCAAGTGAGGCAGTAAATTATCTGCTTATGTCCAATGCATTTGCTGCTGCAGGATCTTGGAGCGAGCTTGCAAAAGTAAGAAGTGTGATGAGACACAGGTGTGGCAGCAAGGTTCCTGGCTGTAGCTGGATAGAGATAGGTGGAATGGTTCGACATTTGTCTCCAACGATGTGGTGCTCCATCAGTCGACTGAAATGCAACAAATGATGCAGCTTACTATTTCAGAAGCACGAAAAAGAGGGAACGAAGACACAACTTGTGATGATCCAATTTTAGTTCGAGAATGTCAGTGATACAGATGTTTGATATATTATTCTGGGTTAGTTTGGCATCTGCAATAGTCCCAGAGCTTATCAATGTGATTTTTCTCATGTAAGTGGTATGTATTAATTTTAGTGTATTTATGCCAGCTGATCATCACACTAACTAAATTGCCAAAACTGACTTGATTTGGCTGCATAAAGATAGGATCTATGTAACCTTAGGAAAGCAGAAAATAGCATTATGTTTATTCTGTGTTATATTTGTTTAGTATTAGAATGAACAGTATAGAATCATTATTTTTACGATGGTGCAAATCAATATTTTACATGTTCTACAATATGAAGATATGAGTTTTCATGATTTCAAATTCTGTAAACTTATTAATAATTTAACAAATATGTGATATTTACTGCACTTTCTTGGGAAATGATATACAAACTACTTCATTTTCCTTGAAAACAGCAGTGGCTCCTTGCATATATATATTTCATTTTCTTTTTGCCATAGTGCAGTTAATTTAATATTTGTTGATTGTGTTCGATTTTACATGTTTATATTGCTGTACTTTCCATTTCCAGTTCATAAGTTGGTAAGATGTTTACCAGGTAGTTGAGTGCTGTTTTAGATAAATAGATATCTAGCCTGATATTTCTTTTTTTTTTTGAACGCAATGGCAGGAGCTCTGCCTTTCAATTAAGGTAGGGAAAGAGAGTTTATGTACAAGCAAAGACACTCCAAATGAGGTTTTAAAGCTCCCCGAAGCAGGAATAAGAGGGAAACCCCCCACCCCCCCAAGGGGAAACAACAGCTAAACGTAAGTGAGTGCTCTCTTCCTTCGCTCTATGTCTTCCTTTATTCTTGCGGCCACTTGCGGCACCGTTTCTATCTCGTTGTTGAAAATTCTCCTGTTTCTCTCTTTCCAAATATTCCAAAAGGTGTAGATTACTACCCCGTTTAGTCGTCTACGTTCAGATTTCGGCACTTTCCTTGCCGCCTCTTCCCACCATGCTCTGATATGGATGGGGTCTGCCTGGGGCTGTTGTTGCAGCTGAGTGAAATTTTACCAAGAGAGGATTTGATCCCAAACCGCCTTAGCAAAAGGGCAACATAGACATAGGTGGAGGCCGGTTTCCAAGGGATTGTTGCACAGCACGCAGTGTTCTTGGTGTGGCCACCCTCTCTTTTGTATGTTGTGCGCCGTAAAAATTTTATCTTGCACCAAAATTCAGGCGAAGATCTTGCATTTGTTCTCCACTTGTGCTTTCCAAATGAGTTCAGTACGGAACAAGACGAGGGAGCCTTTGAATTGAATTCTTGCAGTCCTGCTGTTGTTGCATGAGTAGCTGTGCCACATGATCTCAATTTGAGTTAGCAGATTATATATGATACTAGTTAAGTTTTTCACCTGTCATGTATTAAGGATACTGGTGTTGACTTGGAAGAGGGTCCAGGTCCCATCTTGTTTACCAAAACCAACACCCTTTAGGATTGCATTCAATTTGATCATTTTGCACTGAACTTGTGCATCCAAAGGATTAACAAGTTAGTGCAGCAGGTCTATTTCTTGTCCCTGCACGAAGTAAATGTTTCTTTCCTTAGTTCGTACCTTTCTAGATTCCAGTATTCAGTGTTGTCTTCTGTGCTTCGGGTAGGTACTCACAGATATGACTGATGTTAGAGTTAACTGCTGTAATACCCCAAGAATGAATGCCATAAATAAGAATTTTAATATGGATCAAGTGTTCTTTTTTTGGCGAAGGTTGACCGGATTTAAGGAGAGACCGAAAATTTGACTTTTTGATCCGTTGCTTGGATGGTTTAATGGAGACCACCATTGCGTAGAGCTCGTCGAATACTTTCCGTTTGACTGCTTATTCGCATTAATCGGGCTATCGATGGTGAAGTTATGTTATTTGTTAGTTTTATGAAAAAAAAGCCACGTACCTGTTATGAAGACCTGGTGTGGGTTTTCTTTTTCTTCATGACCAATTCCCCTTCTGTGACTTTCCATATGCCGTGTTTCTCCCCTATGGCTGAACCTCTCCTTTGCCACCAGCCCTAGCTCTCTGATTCACGCAAGAGAAAAGGGAAGAGGAAGAATAGGAGAGGACGAGAGAGGATTTAGGGCTTGCTGGTGTCGTCCGCCGCCGCAGTCGTTCGGGGCACTGTTCTTTCACGGATGTTTGGTTAGGCATCATCTTGTCTCCCTATTTTTGCCATCAATTTCTTGTTCCCTTGCTGTCCATGATGGTTACCCTACGTGCGACATAGATCGGAACGCCGATCCAGTCATAGCGGCGTAGATCGCTGTGAAGTGAAGACAATGGAAGGAAGGAGTGGATTGCTGGGAGTTTGTCATCATGCTCGCTGCATTTTCCCTAGGTGAGATGCCAAATACTAATCCACCTCTTTGGATCAAGTTTTGTGGATGGAATCCTTGAATTAGAAGGGGTATAGTTAGAGTAATTCCCGAAATTGTCGAAATTAATTTTCGTCCTTGTTCTGAAATTCTGTCAGACTGAACAGTTCTATTCATCGCTGTTTATGGCTTTAATAAATTTTGTCACTGTGGAAAAAGTCGTAGAGGACTTCAATACCTTTCTTTCGACAGCAAGATCACCCTCATAGGCTCTGTATTTTTGGAGTTATAGTTTTTCTAAGAAGGCTGTTTTGCAGTGATGAGAATCTGGGCTGTTTTAGATCTATCCAATTTGTGGCCCTCGTAATGGAGGAATTTGAACTTGTGATCTAAATGAAAGTTGTAGAGTTTTTCTTAAGCTTTCCAGATTGTTATACAACATATTTTGTGGATGAGCATACCTCCAGTTATCAATTTTATAATATTATTGTCTTGTTTTGACCGTCGAAAAGTTCAGTTAAATTAAGAGGATGATCATGCTATCTTGGAGACCTCTTATGCAGAATCTTATAATACAAAACTTGTAGATAATGGAGTTCTCTATCATCTGATAGATTTTCAAATTTTTTGAATGTATAGTTAAATGTCTATGAAAAAGACAAGGGACAGTGCTGCTGTCATGATTGGTAGCGAAACGGTAGATGCTTAAACCGGGGGTTTGGGATGCTTTAGTGTGTAATTGTTGTTTGTCTTGTTAGTATGATGATGTTGGTACTGAGGTTGGCTTATGATCAGGTGGTTTGCCTTCGTAGCGCGCCTAGCTCTTTCATTTGATCGTTGGTAAAGGCAAGTAAACGTGGCATTGTGGTCCACATTTAGCTTTGTTGTTTGAATTGCCTCCACTAAATTTTTAGTATCTCACACTAGCCATGTAATCTAAAATTTGAAGTTATTTGCCTTTGAAGTATATGATTTCATATCTTGTGATATTACTTTTGAATTATGAAGTATATATGAACTAGGTACGTTACAACACTTGCATTCACACTTTTTTTCCGGTACAGCAACGCACGTTGATGAGCAATGTGGTTGCAGCCCTCACTCCCTCTTATTGGGATGTGTGGGTACAAGTGAAGTCATGCATTGCATTGCATTATTTGCATTGCACTTGGAAGTATATTTATATTACTACGAAGCAGTTGATGTCTCTACTATTATGCTATTTAAACCTGATGCTTAATCGAACTATGATTTGAATAACTTGGTTGAAGCAGTTTGTTTGCTGAGGTTTACCATAAACCTCACGCGCTTGTTCCCCCGTCTCAGGTACATGAGCTTCAAGGATGCTTGGCGGGATGGGCGTAGCTGCACGAGTGCACACTTTGGCCTAAAGTTCAAACAAACACATGTATTACAACAAATTAGTTGGTTGTCGGAGGTTTTTTTTTTGTACATTGTTTTAAACACCTTAGTTTTGCTAGTTGTCTTTGAAGATATCTTTGTTTATGTCATCGTAGAAGACTTAATTAAATGTTCAACTTAGTTTGTTGCTTCTGCGTTCTCTGACGATGTGTTCTTGTTAGATTGTAGTGTGGTAATACTCCAGAAGGAAATTTATGTTGTTTTCTTCTGGGGTGTTACACTTGCAGTGTTGAGTGGACATGCCACATTAACGCAATGGGTTCTAGAGTTGAGTGTGTTCATAATGTAAGTTCTTAAGATACCCATGAACCATCACTGCCAGTTGTGTATGATTTCCTTTTCTGATAAAAGTCCTTAGTGCTGCTCAACTTTAAATTCAGGGATGGGGGTGTTGCTGTGCTGGTCAAGAGTCAAGACTGACCCGATGACCTTACAGAACAAGAGGACCCTGAAAGGTACTTCACCCTCAATTATGGAACTCTAAGTCTCTACGTGAAAACTTGAACATTACCAACAATGAAACCAAAATTTGATCTATGAGCTACTTCCAGATGGGAACATTGTCAGTAAATGAACTTGGTTGATACGCTCTCATTAAAAAAAAGTGTTCCAACATGGATCTTAATAAGGCATTCAATCTCATGCTTAAATGTGTACCCAATGCAACACTTGGCATGCATATCAATCCAGTAGTCATTTCCATCTTAAAGAACCAGCTGTCCATGTTGAGTGTTGCTTCTCAAGAATCATCCAAGTGAACCATGCGCCAGTTTTCTATCCCTTTTTTTCCTTGACAAATCAGGGTTCTATCTTCTATACACTGCATATACACCTTTTTGTTTGCATGCATCATGCAAGTTTGACTCATTTCTCCATAAGGCCTGGCTGGTTTCCTCTGTGTCCCAACTAGGGAAGGTTGTTACAGCGCAGAAAAAGTCCTTACCTGGAGAAAGACGCATTTGTTTTATACTACGATTTTCCTCTTTGGCTCTGTAGTCCAATTTATTTGTTTTGGATTTGACATTAAAACTACCATGAGATAAAGAATAGGAAAAAAAATGACTTTTGAAAGGTCGGGCAGGAGGGTACAGTGAGACTCATATTTGGCCTGAGTCTATTGCTTAGCAAGATTTGAATATTTGATATACTAAATTATTTACTTAATCAGGCTAATATTCTGTGGCCGATTATTTGAGTGCACAAGCTTTCTTGGCTCAGTCAGCTGGACACGATGCATTGGTTGCAAAGGCACACGAGCTGTTGAGCAAGGAGGAATCCAAGAGTTCAGAGGGGCACACGTGCACTTGGACTTGAGTCCAGCGGTGGTACGCAATGCCTAGCCCGAGATTGATCCATGAAGGGAATTCGGAAAAGAAAATATAATATGGATTTGTATATTATTATCTCGGACTCTCGGAGACTCCACGTAAAAGGAAATAACAGAAATCACTCCACTGGGTCCGTGTATATGATCCCGTGAGCCAAGATGCAAGTAACTTTGGCCGGGGGTGATTCGACAATACGTCCTGACTCCTGACGTGGAGGAACACAAGTACGTCACGTCCTTGTTGGGATTTTTATCTTAGTCCGATTATAGTACGGAAAATCAATATGGCCGATTTTTGTTCTATTATTCTCGGTACCGGAAAGACCAGCCCCTCTCTTTATGTATATAGGGTGACGACCGATTGAGGGATCCAGCACCCAGTCGTCAAAAAACACAGCATCTATTACTTTTTATCTTCTATATACCTTATAAGCTCTTCCAACCCTGTGCTGTTCAGTGCATCTCTCGACGAGATATGTCGGTTTTGTCGATCCTAGAACACCCCTACCGTGCATCTCCGCTACGAGTCTTCTTGGGAGGCGTTCGTGGGTTTATCGGACGAAGAACGAGCGTCTGATCGGCCTCGCCATTGGGATCTGCCTCCACTGTGTGCTCGACCGTGTGCGGCCTCTGGGCGATCTAGCCCCTACCGGTGTGTGACTTGAACCGGTGTCAACAAACGAGCTGTTTGGAAGAGGGTATTGCTCTGGCAATGTTTCATATACCTTTGAAAAAAGTCTATTTATTAGTATAAATTTCAATAAGTTCTATGTACTTGTAATAAAATCTGCTATATAAATATGCCCCAATAATAGTATAAGATAGGTCTCATTTCATTGGATTCATTCAAATTAAAATGAAAAGCATTATTATGCAAAAAAAAAAAAAAAATCCAAAGAGGAAATACCGCAGTGCCTTGCTGAATTCTTGAAGATCCTTGCCCACCAAGGTAACAACTCCCACTAGGCCACTAAACTACAGCTAGTCTTTGTTGTCAGCATCATTTGTCAATGTGTTGCACTTATCCTCGAAATTTCCACAAAGCTTGCATGACAAGGACTCTGCCCCTTCCCCATATATATAAACAATTAACCCAGCAGTGATAAAAGTTCACCACAGCTGAAGAACAACCACAACTAGGAGATACAAAACAGAAAAAAAAAACAAGTGCACTCAACAGAAGTGAAAGGAGGGATCCATAATCGAAATCCAAGTATCAAGATGGTCCTAGGCTTGGATTGCTTTGGTTTTATGGCGAGGAAGGCGTCGGAGTCATCTAAGAAGCAAGAAGCTGGAGATGCGAGGAAAAAGAAGGACGCAGCAGAAGAAGAAGCATCACGGGAGGCCAGTGAGAATAAGGATGCGAAGGCTGTAGAGAAGAACAAGGAGGGGAGAGGCACAGGGGCGCCCCTTGTGGTGCCTCACTTCCCTAGCCGTTCTACCCCTGCCTTGATCTAGCTAATCTGAATTCCGTTTTCTTCTTTCTGTTGTTCTTGCTGAAGGCAAGTAGGCAATTAGAGAGGAAATACCGAGTGGATGGATTCAGAGTAGTGGTTTGTAAAAGAGTTACAAAGTTAGTAGTATGTAGAGTGAAGTAGCATACTGAATTAACTAAATGTTTGTTACCTGTGAGACCATCTTGTGCCTGAACATAACTTGCTTATAGAGATGTTGAATTGTTTAGTATCTAGGTTGCATAGTAGTTCATCGCCCTGTTCGTTTAGGCTTGTTTGGCTTATAAGCCGTACTTTTCAGTCAACGAACAATATTTTTCTCTCACACTAAATCAGCCAATAGTACTTTTAGCCATGGCTTATCAGTCAAACAAGCCCAAACAAACAGGGCGCATGTATCTCAGTTTACTCCCAGTTTCTCTGAATTGTGTAGCACAGAAGCTCCTAGATGTTTGGATTATTTCCAGTAATGATCAAGTAGCTGATGGATTTACAAAGCCACAATCAGTGTCTAGGCTACATGAATTTAGAAACAATCTCAACTTGTGCAAGTTGTGATTGAGGGGGGCTGTAGAAATACGTAATAGTATTGGAATCTAGCACTGTGCTGTTATCGGTATAGGACAGCCTGGTTCGGCCATGTACTGGAAGTCCTGTGCGTAACTGTATATATATGAGACGTACAGGCAGCCTAGAGGGTTTAAGTCGATACAATTATATTTTACACGTTCAAGAAGTGAAAGGAGGGATCCATAATCAAAATTCAAGTATCAAGATGGTCCTGGGCTTGGATTGCTTTGGTTTTATGGCGAGGAAGGCGCCGGAGTCATCTAAGCAACAAGAAGCTGAAGATGCGAGGAAAATGAAGGACGCTACAGAAGAAGCAGCATCCCGGGAGGCCAGTGAGAATAAGGGTGAGAAGGCTGTAGAGAAGAACAAGAAGGGGAGAGGAACAGGGCCCCCCCTTGTGATGCCTCACTTCCCTCACCGTGTTCCTCTCCCCTTGATCTAGGTAATCTGAATTCAGTTTTCTTCTTTCTAGTGTTCTTGCTGAAGGCAAGTAGGAAATTAGAGAGGAAATACTGCGTGGTTGGATTCAGAGGACTTATGTAGTGGTTTCTAAAATTAAAAACATTAGTAGTAAGGGTAACAGAAGTAGCATACTGAATTAACAGAATGTTTGTGACATGTGAGGCCATCTTGTGCCTGAAGCCCTGAAAATAACTTGCTTATAGAGATGTTGAATTGTCTAGTATCTAGGTACATAGTAGTTCATGTATCTCGGTTTACTCCCAGTTTCTCTGAATCGATGGATTACTGACCAGTTAAAATTTGAAAAATGGGATTTGCTAATGTTCAGGCGCCTTTCAGGCGACTATTCACAGCCGTCGGATCTTCATCGTGTGGCTGGGGTAGCTTGCGCACTATTCTTCTTCCTTGCGTCCGTGCCAGCCGCCGCCCACCCCCACCGTCCTGCCCGTGGCGTGGTAGGGTCTTGCCGCGTGGCCGCTGAGCTCTGGCGAGACCCTACCGCACCCGTGGCTGTCGCCTTCTTCCCCTCCCGCCGCTATCTTCTCCAACTCCGGCGAGCACTGCCGCGACACCCCCGCCCGACCTGGCCCGGCCGCCTCCACCACCGCTAGGACCTGAAGCCGCCCGCCCCCGTCCCCACCGCCTGGCCAGCCTGCAGTGCCGGTCCTAGCATTTTAAGGGCCCTCTGGCGATCTCGTCGTAACGGCCTCTCTTGATCATGTATAAAATCTTATAATATATAGACACTAATTTTACTTGCAAAACGAAAGTAAATTCAATAACATATTTTTAATTTAACATGTCTGATAATTATTGAGGAACAATGTAGATTAAACAATATATTTGTAGATGTATGATAATTATCGAGGAACAATGTAGATTAAAAAAGCAATATATTCGTTTTCTTTTCTCACCCATGACAAATGTTTCTTAGGTAACATTCTAAAATTCTAACACCTAAATTAGAAGAAAAATATGACTATATGGATACAAAATACTAGAAGTCTGGAATAATATACAAATAATTAATTTGGATTAAAAATAAAAATAAAAAATATCTTGGGTCTAAACAACTGATCGGTGATCGCAATTCGTAAGAAGCCAATAATCAAGATGTTGTCGTCATGGAGCCCTGCTTGGTCACCGTCCTCGTGCGCCGTGTCCGTGTCTCCGGTAGTCTAGCTCTTTATGGCGGCACGGCTCGCCAGCTCAGCGTGTGTAAGGCGCACGTCGCGAACTCACGATCAGAGTATGTTGTGTGTAGCGTGACTCCTCGCCTCCTCTTTACCTGAGGGCCATGGGAAAAGGAAACTAGAAAAAAAATGCCGATGTTGTTTTTTTGGGCCGCCTGACCAGTTCTATGTCTCTTTTCTCATTAGTTTGCTAATGCCTAATGTACTATAGGACCTGGGGGTTTGTATACTTGGGCTTGGGCTCCTCCTCTGTTTGGGCCTTCGGCCGTCGCACCTCGTGCCCTACCTCTAGGGCCGGCACTGCCAGCCTGCCTCCCCTCAGAACCCCTTCTATGTCTGTTGGATTTGGAGAGGAAAGAGGAGGAGAGGCTGGAAAGGGAGGCCACCACTGCCGCCGTCGTCGTCTTCATCTCTGGTGGGGTGTGGGCGCGGGGTGGCGGGGGTAGCACGGGCGCGGTCAGGCGCATGGGCACGGGGCACGGGGCGCGGGGGGCGGCACGGGCGTGGGAGTTTACGTGGGAGCAGGTCGCGTGAAGAGATTTCAGGTACATGGAGTGTAGAGGAAACGTGTTCAAAAATATTCAACGTTCACAACAGTGCAAAGCTTGATGTACGTGACCACCGTAATGGCAGACAGCTCTTAGACCTTTCATTATACCGTGGTGTAAGTACGCAGTTATTGTGTATGTATGTACCATGCATGCCTCGGGTTTTCTGAGTTTATTATCGGAAGCTGTAGGTATGCAAAGAATTTCCACGACTTCATACATACTTGTCACTGAAATCTGTATGGTACAAGTACATGTGTAGTGCTATTCGAAATTACTCACACATGGTCCAAGCTTCTCTGTTGATGAATCAAAGAATAGTACATACACCAACGACATACACGGACACATCGCCTGGCGCTCAGGAGGGATGTTTAATTAGGAAGGTCTGATTATTTAGAGTTAGAGCAATGGGTACGTAGAACAATCCTTCTTGGGCCATTTGGGAATTTGTCCTCTAGCAACAGATTATGGGCGTGCAACTTTGCCTATTACTGTAAGCAAAGTGAGGATTTCAATCACTAAACTTTCCTAGATCCTCATCTAGCACCACAAACTCTCAAAGTGAGGATTTCAATCACTAAACTTTTGAAGTGGTCCGCAATTGTGATCCTGATTTCTCATCACTAAAAAAAATGATCCTGCTGATTCTCACATCTCGCGTGGAGGGAAACCACTTCAAACCCTTTGAGAGGTTATGGACGTGGTAGATCCTATATGGGTCCGAATGTATCCTGACATTAAAATTCTCATAGCTATGAGCAATCAAGCATAATTGGGATGAGAAGGTAACATGTGAAGGGAGATCCTAAGGGTTGATTATTATACAACTTGCATGGATGCGAAAAAAGCAAATGTGTGAGTTCAAACGTACGACTATGGAGGTTGCTTCAGGCCGTGCAAAAGAAAAAAGAGAACTGACAGTGGAATTGCTAGAATTTGGAGATATTTTGCGATATCAAACAGAGCATAGAAGGAGAGACGTCATGGTCAACAACTTGAAGAGAAAAGGAAGAGAAAGGTACATAATAAAGAGTCCATCGTGTATGGTTGGATGCATGGGTTCAGGGAAGAGACTACTACTCAAGAGAGGTTACCGTCACACCAAGCAGTTACCAACACACATGTGGTCAAAGTAGGAACCGTACTAACATGGGTGAAATGGTCTAGTATTTTTTTTATATGAATACAAGGTAACCGATTACCTTTTTCAGGGGGGAAAAACCGAAAACTGTCTGCTTTTCTGAGGAAAAGTGGCAGTGTCTTGTTTCGAAAAGTTCCTTGCTACATACCAGCTAATGGAGCAGAAGCTTTACATCAGGCTGAGACTGATCCTCTTTGGTCTCTTGCTAACATTTGCACATTGAGATCCCCGGCGGACAAAGCTGCACTGGCAGACGGTGGCGTTGGTTTGCAGTCACGGGAGTAAAAAAACGGCTGGAGAAACCAGACCAGCCGCCACCGCGTCAGTAGATAATGATCACACGCGCCGGTGGGTTTTACTGTCCCCCAAAACGTTCAGCATCGTGGTGGAAAAGAAGGGGGAAAATTGTACACAAATGGGAATCTGTACTGTTTCCAAAAACCTACAGCATCCGTGGGTACCTTGTACCATACAGATTTCAGTGGACTGAAACCATATGTTTGTACATATTCCTCAAGACAAGTTCCACAGCTTGCCATATGCCGTCCATTCACCGAGACTCGATCCGGCCTCGGCCAGCAGGTTGCCATTGGTTTCCTTTCCTAGCTAGCTCATCTTCTTGGAGCTATCAATGGCCAGCAGCTGCGGCGGCATGGTGTCCCGAGCCAGCGCGGCGGCGGCGGCGTTCTTGCTGTTGCTTGTTGGAGTTCGAGTTGGCAGTGCCCAGCTCCAGGTGGGCTTCTACTCCGACTCCTGCCCGGACGCCGAGGACACGGTCACCGCCGCAGTCCAGGACGCGGCCGCCAACGACCCCACCATCCTCCCCGCGCTCCTCCGCCTCCAGTTCCACGACTGCTTCGTCAAGGTATGATACGACGTGTGTATGCGTCCTCGTGTCCAGCAAGTCCGGCCGATTACTGCTGCTAGCCTGCGAGCTTTTACGGACATACCTGTGTAATGTGCGTGTTCGCCGGCGGGCGGCGTCCGGCGTCCGGCAATATATGCAGGGGTGCGACGCGTCGGTGCTGATCCGGAGCGCGAGCAACGACGCCGAGGTGGACAACGCCAAGAACCAGGGCCTGCGCGGACAGGACGTGGTGGACGCCGCCAAGGCGCAGCTCGAGGACCAGTGCCCCGGCGTCGTCTCCTGCGCCGACATCATCGCGCTCGCCGCGCGCGACGCCGTCGCCATGGTAACATCCAACCGGATATTATACTGCCTAGGTAGATGATGGGAGAGTACCTGACGCGCTGGAAATTGGAATGCATCCCATGCCAACCAGACGGGCGGACCGTCGTTCGACGTGCCCACGGGGCGGCGCGACGGGCTGACCTCCAACCTCCGCGACGCCGACGTGCTGCCGGACGCCGCCGACTCCATCAGCGTGCTCCGCTCACGGTTCGCCGCCAGCGGCCTCGACGACCGCGACCTCGTCCTCCTCACAGGTAGGTACCTTCAGTCCTTCACCTTAACGTGCATGGACATGGACGCCGCCAGCCGCCTATCACTGACACTTCACTGGTGCAAACGTACGAGACCGGCCGCAGCGGCGCACACGGTGGGCACGACGGCGTGCTTCTTCGTGAAGGACCGGCTGTACAGCTACCCGCTGCCGGGCGGCGGGCGGGGCGCGGACCCGTCGATCCCGGCGCCGTTCCTGGCGGAGCTCAAGGCCCGGTGCCCGCCGGGCGACTTCAACACGCGCCTGCCGCTGGACCGCGGCAGCGGGACCGACTTCGACGACTCCATCCTCCGGAACATCCGCTCCGGCTTCGCCGTCATCGCCTCCGACGCCGCGCTCGCCAACAGCAACGCCACCCGCGCGCTCGTCGACGCGTACCTGGGCCCCTCGGCGCGCAGCTTCGAGCGGGACTTCGCCGCCGCCATGGTCAAGATGGGCAGCATCGGCGTCATCACCGGCGACGACGCCGGCGAGGTCAGAGACGTCTGCTCCGCGTTCAACACCAATTGATCTGTCGTACTCGTACGTCGTCGGTGCGCGGCGTGACATAGAAAGAGAAAGAGAGATGATTTCTGTGTAAATTGAATTTGGTTTCTTGAGTGGATTAATTAGATTTCAAATTAAAATTTTAACCGGAAATTAATTAAATGGATTGATCAAGGAAGAGGGCACATGGAGGAATTGTGCGGTGGAATGCAGCGATGCAATGCAAGTACTGCGCGCATGCATATGCATGTGACGATTTATTGCCACGGTTGTCCTAAATAAAAAAGATGATAAGTTCGTCAATTCGTACAGCACCAACTAAACCGCGTCTAGTCGGTAGATTCTGCTCGAGATTAAATACTGGCGGCTGTTTTTTTAGCGATTTTTTTTCCTAACAATTCGGAAGAGCACTGCCATACATTATAATATATTTTATTACTTATAAGAAGCAAAACAATCCGAGCATTGCATTAGTGTTACATGATTTTCTTTAGCGAATCTAGAAAACCAAAGAAAATTCACACGATGCAAGGATATACCGTAGCGAAATTACCAGACGACAGAGGGTGGAACCTCGTTCCGTTATCTTAAAAAAAGTCTAGTGAAATTTTCTTAGTTGCTCATGGTTCTATAAAGATCTTTTTGAGGGCAGTTATGTAAAGATCGCGCAGTTATGTAAAGATCTAAGCATTTTCTCTGAATAGAGTTACTCAAGCACGTACTGTATAAATAAAGGTAATTTCGGTGAAAAAGGAAAATTTTATTAGCCTAATCTTGTAGGACTCTTCCTCCGAGGTTCCTCCAAAACGACTTCGACTTCTCTTTTTCACTGGAAACACTCCAAACGGCTCCTCCTACTAAACATTTGGTAGGCTTCTCCGTACGAGCCGAAAAGGAGCCATACTAAACGGGGCCTAAGAATCGTATGGGAAATATTTTTGCTACACACTATTATAGAAACCGTAATCCCTGTCAACCCATCAGGAGCCGTTTGGTAGGGATCCAAATTCTGGGTGAAATATTTTAAATTCGGATTTTCTGGAGAAACATTTCTCTAAGAAACAAAATCGCTTGTGGGAACCGTTCGCATGTCTGCCTGGATTCGGAGTAGAGGTAAATGTGGTGGAATATACCAAAATGCCCTTAATATATGATGATATTTTCTTGAGTTATCACAGGGCAAAATAAGCCTTGCTTGGCTTCACCGAGCAGAGCATAGCAGAGCCGCATGGCCAGGTGCTCGGCGCTCGCGATCGGCTTCGTTGCGGCAATGCGCAGCTGGGCAGCGTGCTTCACGCGTACGCGCGTGCGCGAGGAGGGGGCAGAGAGGTGGTGGCGGCGCGCGGTCGTCGTCGAGGGAGCGCGCGGTCGCCGTCAGCGGAGGGGCCGTCGATGGGGGAGCGGCACAGAGGAGGTCGCCAAGGGAGGGCGCGCGGTCGCCGTCAGGGGAGGAGGCCGTCGGAGCATCCTGATGTCCGAGGTGTTGGGAGCTCTCGCGGTGACCGAATGGATAAGGGAGGCGATGGCAGTTGTGGTAATTTTTAACGAATGGGCACATCATCAGAATGGAGAGCGAATCGGTGCGAAACCACCCCATGGCCGTTTCGAAACTCATTGAAGGAAGGGGGATCGGTTCCGCTTCAATTCTTTGCGCTGGAAACCCGTTTGGAACCGTTTCTACTGATTCTTCGCAGAAATGGTTCCGATTTAATTTTAGACTTGGAAGTAACAGAAGTATCATTGCCGGTACGTAAGTAAAAGGGGCTTACGTGTTTGAAGCGAATGGTGATTTTGCCCTCGTTTTTTTAACTTTGTGATTTTAGCCATGCGATTTCAAAACGAAAAGAGACTTTACCACTACTATGTGAAGTGCCCCTAACGGTGTTAACTTTTGGATAAAAGGACAACTTTGCCTATGCATTTTTACCCCTGTTTTGTTATTTTGATATTTGTGTTTTACCCCTATTTTCAGATAAACAATTTAGCCATTTTGATACAGAATTATACAATTCAATCCATGGAAAAATCAACAATTTTTAGAAAAAATCGACTAGTAAAATGTTTTTGAAAGGCTCGCAATTTGAAGAAATCAACCCTACTTAGAATTGGGGTCTTTCATTCATTCATTTATTGTACCCATGACAAATGTTCTCTCATCTTATTTGCCCCAACATTTAATGGATATTGTCATGAGCTTCACATTAGAAGAATGGCGCACGTTGGGGAATTCCCTTGCGTCGGTGACGAGCAACCCTTTTTGGTGGTGGTTCTTCGTTGTTCTTGTCATTGTAGCTATCTTTGTCACTTGTAGTACTTGAACCAACATCATCGATCCTAGTCACATGATCCTTACCACTGGATTGAGGGCTGTTTTCAACCATAGCTGGCGTACTCATTTCCATATTTAAGCCTCTAAGTCAGTAAAAGGTAAGGATTTTATTAGATATATGCGATCCATCAATTATGAAACTTATTTCTTATTTTTGTGCTTTTTAGAAAATAACATCCTTAGATAGTTTGTGATAACTTACATTGCATCCAAGAGAGCGAAGCGAAATGCATCAAGTAGAGCACGCATTGCATGTCTCCATGACTATGTGTTGATGACAAAGGTGCCTTACAAATGGGGACACTAGAAGCATGTGGTTGTGGGCGCTCATTCAAGAATACGACCCTTGCACTATTGATTACATAAGTTTGCACATCACTAATATCAAGGATGTCTTGAATCTCTGAAACCCTCACAACATCATGGTAGGATGATCGCCTTATCTGAAACAACCAATTATTTGAAACTTAAATACTGCCATCCTTTCATAGATCATATGTGTGTGCTTGCTCAAAGGACCCATGGCCTATGAATTAATATTTTTATACACCCAAATTTAGAACACATTTAATGTAAAGTTTTATAACATTTCCTAATTGTGAGGTGACATAAGAAGCAACAAAAGAAAAACATCCAAATTGTAAAGTTTTGATTGTATGACATGTATGATATATGAAATGTTTTACCTATGCATTGACTACACAACTACACATTTCTTACCTGGATTACCCGATGAGTGGAATGATCGCTTGAACGACAGTAGTTGCAGAAAGCAGCTGGTTTAGCCTCACACTGGGTGCAAAATAGGTTACACTCGTTGCGACTAGCAAGAAGATGGTTTGCACAAGTTGCAAAGAATTGTGTTGCAAGTAATATTTCTAGCCATGAAGGCACTGTCTCCCTTTTCATTGTAAAATCAGTAGTCTATTATGTTCTTTGTGCTAATGTTGGGGCCTGTAAGTGAAAGGAATGGTTGTACTTATAGGAAAAGAATAGTGAGAAGTGCATGAGTTTTTGCTGTAAATTTGCTGGCACAAATAGGCGTTTTGCATAATCTGTGGTGGTAAGAACTGAAATGCTAGCTATAAATTAAGAGAAACAATATAAAAATAAGAAGTACATGCACTTTTCCTACAAAACAATGGGCGCCATATGATGTTTTGCATAATCTGTGGTGGTATGAACTGAAATGCTAGCTAGAGATTAAGAGAAACAATAAGTGAAGGGAATGGCTGTACTTACAGGAAAAAAGAATATTGAGAAGTGCATGAGTTTTTTTTGTCAGTAAATTTGCTTGGCACAAATAGGCGTTTTGCATAATCTATGGTGGTAAGAACTGAAATGCCAGCTAGAAATTTAGAGAAACAATATAATAATAAGAAGTACATGCAATTTTCCTACAAAAACAAGTGGGCGCAGATGATGTTTTGCATAATCTGTGGTGGTAAGAACTGAAATGCTAGCTAGAAATTAAGAGAAACAATATAATAATAAGAAGTACATGCACTTTTCCTACAAAACAATGGCAAGAAGATGATGTTTTGTGGTTCTAAGAATTGAACTAATAGTTACAAGTGACATAGAAACAATAATGAGATGTACAATCTCTTTTCCTATAAAACCGTTGTTGTAGTGTGAAGTTTTTTATAATTGCAGTAGTTCTTTGTCCAAATATGCAGCACTAAGAACTGACTGCCAGCTAAAGTCATACGAAAAAAATAATGACAAGTACAATCACTCTTCCAAGAAAACCGCTGGCAAATAAGAAGTTTTACAAAATTTGTGGCACTAGGAACTGAAATGTCAGCTATGGATATAGGGATAAAACAATAGAAGTGCATCCACCTTTTATTCAAAACTACTAGCGCAATAAGAATATTTGCATAATTTGCAACGTTTAGAAACTAAATGCTAGTTACAAACATTGTGCCCACAATCATAGTTCTCATTAATATAATATATGCCAGTGTTTTTTACCGGCAGATATTTGGTTCTTGGGGAACCCCGCTTGGTGCGAAGAACAATCACAGATGGAGACAAGATTTATACTGGTTTGGGCCCCCGGGAAGCGAGTAAAAGCCTTACGTCCAGTTGCTACTTCATGTATTGCTTATATTCAACAAAATTGCTGTTACAATGTAGCTATGCCTATGAGAGAGTTGATAGATACAATGGGGGATATTGCTAGCTATTTATATCCGGGATCAACTTGCCCTACAAGCTAAGGAGTCATGCCCTCATCGGAGTCTTGGTGCAATCCAGAGATATCCTTCCTTGAGTAGGGTCGTCGTGGGCCTTCGGGTCTTCTCGGATCTGGAGTCGATAGTCGGCAATATGGAAGTCAGGGTACCTGGGGGTATGGCATCGACATAAGCCCCCAAGCTTGTCTGTCAAACGCAACTTGGTCGTCTGTGAGTAGTCAGGATTGTCCTAGTCGGGTGGTTTGTAGTTTGGGAACCAAGAGGTAGCCCGGGTTACCAATAGCGACTTAAATCCCGATCCCATGCAAGCCAATAAAGGTGCACTGTTTGGGAGATGAGCTTGCTCCAGTGCCATCCCTGGGTCGTCTTGTCTTTTCAATCCCATTTCACATGCAAACCAGGGAGCGCACAGTCATCTGTCAGTCAAAGCATTGCGTCAGCTCGGTTTCCCATGACTACGCATGGTGGAGATTTAATTCCTTTTTAATTGGGACGACGGTTGAGATTCCTAAGAAGGTGGCTTGGTCCTATTTAATCAGGCCCGCTCGTGATGAATCTGCATCCTCCATTCCCCAATACTGTTGCAAAAATGAGGAAGAAAACTGCTGGCCGCAAGTGTCCCTGCAAGGTGCCGCGCCTGTTGCTCGCCAACTCGCCCAGCCAATTGGTTGAGGCGGCGTCATCGGGCAGTACGCTGTCACCCCCACCGTCTGCGCCTGTGTCTCCGTCCCCGACATCCTCTGGAACCCCAGCGCCGGTCGTGATGTCGCTGCTGGTTGTGCTTCCCATGCCCCCAGCCCCAGCGATCTCGGATGGGGATGTTGGGGTCGATGAGAGAGCTCCGCCGGGTTCCCCGGCTAGGCTGTCGACCCAGACGATGCCATCAGCACCAGAGGTGGTGATTGAGCTCTCTGACGAGGACGAGCCAGAAGGCTCAACCCTGCCGGTGGGTGGCGCCTCTGTTGCCCCGATCGTCTCCACCGCCCCCACCGCCTCCGTTGCCTCCACCGCTCTTGACATCCCCGACCCCTTTGCTCCTTGCACCGTTGGCTCACCGGACACGAGCCGTGACGAGGAGATCGTGAGGAGGCTCTTTGTTGAGCTGAATTGTGAGGCCATTGGCATATCGGGAGATGGTGGCCTAGTGATCCTCAGCAGTGATAGTGAGGAAGAGGTCACCAAGGTGGAGGAGGCCGATGAGGAGGAGGAGAAGGACGAGCCTGCGGGCGGCGGGTCGCCATCGAGGAGCTAGGCTACTCCCATCTCATCAGCTAGCCCTCTAAGGAGCTTGGTGACAATCGAAGGAAGTGCCTGCTCCTACTATCTTAGATTAGGGTCCCAGTTTAATCATTTGTAAATCCATGTTAATGAATTATATCAACGAAATGACTAGTTCCCGATATGGATAGTTATCCTGCTTTTATCCGCATTTTCCAAACTGTTCCATGCTCAAGTCGCCACGAGCAGAGCCGCGACGCACTTTCCACGTGGGCATAGTCCAAAGTCAGGATAAGTTTAGCAGCCGATTACTGAGTTTACTCATAGCCCCGACCTACAGACTAGTCGGGTTGCTCTAGTCGGGTTGGAGCTTTACCCATAACTCGGGCGCAAAATATCTTAAGTATTGATTATTCATGGGGCACCGGATCACCAAACTTTATTCTGGGGAATAAGAAAGTGATAGTTTTCCTTATGAATAACTATTTGTGCGACAGTCTAGAAGCACGTTATTGTTGCCGAGCGATTTTTCGGGGATTGTACGCAGCAGGCGGCCATTTAACCGCTCACCTCGGTTCGGTGGCAACTACTGTGCCTATTGTCCTGCTTAGCATTTCGAATCTATGCCCTTTGCCTTTTTGCCTTTTTGCTTGCCCTCAACTCCTCCCTTTCGCCACCACCAAGGCCTCAAGCTCTGAGCACGATGCCACCGCTCACCGCGAGGAAACTACCATGTCGGAGCCCCATCCCCTGGCCCAACGGAAGGAGGAACCCGAGGACCTGGCAGAGCCAGTGGTGCCTGTGGTGGTCGTCCAGTTGAACGAGTGCTGGACCACCTCGATGACATTGGAGGCAAATCTAGAGACGTGGTCTTCTCCCAGAAGGCTATGTGTGGACTACAACCCAAGGTGAGAACCACCCGACCCCAGGCACCTTCCAAATCACCACCTTCACTGCTCATTGCGAGTGCGGATTTGGAGTGCCACCATCCAAGTTCTTGGAGCGAGTCTGTAGGCATTATAAGATCAAGGTGGCCCAGATGCTACCCAACGCCATCACCATGCTTAGCATTTTTACCATTCTGTGTGAGCCATGGCTTGGGGTCAAACCTTATCTCGATTTATGGTGCTACTTTTACTCGGGCATGTACCATGGCACCAATCTGTTCGTTAGGTCGGTCGGTTTCTCCCTTAGGAAGAAAGGAGAATACATTGTCTTCCCGGTTAAGTCCTCTTGGAAGGCGAAATAGTTTTACATTGACCTTTGGGAGAGGAATGTCATTAAGGCCAATTATAGGATGCCTATGACTAGTGAAGCCTAGTATTCAACTCCCATCATGACTGAAAAGATGCAAGGTCACATCGAGCGTGTTCGGGCACTTCGAAACACCGGACTGACTGCCGCACACATAGTCGAGACCTTTCTAGATGGAGGATCATTCCCTTGAAGCGCAGGAGTCTAGCCTACACGTATTCGGGGGTCATAGATCTAAACAGAGAGTCAGAAGCAGGTTAGATCCTATCCCGACTTCATTCTTATTCAGAAATATTACCCCTTCGATTGTTTGGTTTTAACCATGACTTGTTTTTTCTAGAAGTGTTGGAAGAAGACATCACTCGTTGGTGAAGTATATCCTCGGCGTGGATCGGGCCAATTGGGACGGTGTCCCGCAACCATATAGTGCTGAGAACCCACTTCCAGGGGTGAGTGACTTAGCTCTTTTTAGACTTGCTTCGCTAAACAGTCAGGTTTACTCGACTTCTTGTGTTATCAGGCGCTCCCCGATATCGGAATCATCTTGGGAAGCATTGAACTGAGTGATGACGAAGAGGATGCCTCAAGGGCTCCTCAAGTCCTAGCCCTCAAGCTTGTCAGGGCCATGGATGAACCGGCCTAGGAATAGGCAGAGATCGAGGAGAATGCTTCCCAAGAGCAGATAGTGGTCGGGGAGAGGCTGCCATAGGAGCAGGCCCCTCCCACAAGGACCCCCCGTCCCCAAGCCGAAGCCGACCCGGGGGAAGAAGGCCAAGGAGGACACGGTACGGGGACTAGCGAAGCCTAGGAAGACATCGGCCACCTGATCAGTCCCTCAAGGGGAGAAAAGGAAGCTGCGATCGCAAGGGGAACCCGGCAATGTGTCCCTTCTAGATAGCAAGAGAGCCATGAGCAAATCCAAGAGCCCTCTGACTAGAGAGGGTGCGAAGGCTGTGGCGACTCAAGCTAGCGCTAGCGAGGAGCGCTCTATCAAAGACCCGCCTCGCGGACATGACCAGGTATCCACTATGAACATCTTTGGTAGGTTATTTGAGACATTGTCTTATCTGGATAGTATCAAACATACATGGGAGGTTTGTCTCCAGGAGAAGGTCTCAACCCCGACAACCAGTAACCCGACAACTAGGCAGGTGCCAAAGCTTAAGTGCTCCGTCCCCTTTAAGTCATAAGTGAACTGAATTGTGTGGTTATATGCTTATCCCGAGTATCCTCTTGACGTGAGTACCTTTTAGCAATGTTTCTAGATTAGAGGAAGCCCCGAGAATGTTAGCCGGAGGTGACAATTCTGATGCAGCCCCAACCCCAGATAGGTCTAACCTAGAGTTGTCGACTTAGGTTAAGGTTCTAGGAAGCGAGGAGGTGGTTCCCAAAGATGACCCTTCCCATGAGTCCACTTATCGAGGGTATGAGGACCTGTCAAAGCTTGTGGAAAGGAGCTAGTGACAAGGCCAAGCATTACAAGGCAGTGGTGACTCAGCTGGAAGAGGAGGTGAAGACTCTTCGGGATGCAAATGAGGGCATGTAAATGATTTGATTATGTAAATCTGTACCTTTGCTATGGAATTTGTCTCAAGCCTTTCCGTGCTTGTAGATCATGTCACCTACACCGGGCGCCTGGAGGGCGAGAAGACAACTCTGGAGCAGGAGGTCGAAGGGTGCAAGCAAGCTTGAGGTCTCAAGCAACGTCGCACAGATGTTGAAGCAAAGTCGGTAGAAGGAGCTCTCACTTGGCTAGGCATGCGGTCGGCATCCTCAAGAGCTACTTGCTCTGGTCTTGATGTAGGTCTGATTTCTCGGGGCTACAATTGTGATGGCGATAAGACCGGAGAGCTTTTTTGACGAGAGCCGGGCGGTGCTTGAGCCATTTGTAGAGAAGCTAAACCTGTCGGTTAGTGATGAGGAAGAGGAGGAATGAAAATATTTACCTGTCCTCGTGAAAGCAATGTGAGATGTATTATAATGCATTACCTTTGTTAGTCGACATAATTCTTCTTATTTTGGCTATTTTGACTGTCATCAAGCGAACAGTTGGACTTATAGTAGCTAAACACAGGCAGTTTGTATATTGTATGTCGATGTCGTTTACTTGATTTAGGCTTAGCATGGTCAAGAATTTTTGTAGACTAGTGAATAGTAGTATGATGACCTCCCGACTCTTTGTTTGGATATAAGTAACTTATCCGAATAAAGAGTAGAAGACTAGTCAAGGAAAATATTGGTATTGAATAGCCCGTCCCGGCGTACATGCTCGCAAAATTACTACTAACAGAGAAATAGAATTAAATATAAATAAAATACTTATTTGGGTAATATGTTGAGAAACAAAACAATAGGAACACAATTTATTATGCATAAAAGCGTTGTAGCTGATCCATGTTCCATGTATTCGGGAGCATATCGCCTGGTCGGGCTATATCGACTACAATATATGGACCCTGCCAAGGGAGTGTCAACTTAGTTTTGTCCTTTGTGAGTTGGTCTTGTTTGAGTACCAGATCACCGATGCTAAGTGCCCGGTCGTGTACACGCTAGTTATGATATTTCCGAAGGACTTGCTAATATTTCTCTACTTGGAATGCGGCTATATCACGCTTTTCTTCGAAGAGTTCTAGGTTGGTATACCGATGATCAGGTTGCTCTTCTTCGGAGAACATCGCTACTCGGGGCGAGTTTAGTCGGACTTCGGGGGGAAGGACAACTTTAGCCCCGTACACAAGGAAGAATGGCGTTTCACCCGTGGCCCGGTTAGATGTAGTGCGCACTGCCCATAAAACTATGGGGAGTTCTTTGATCCATTTTTTATCGTAGGCACTAAGCCTATCAAAAATACGGGTCTTGATCCTTTGTAGAATTATGCCATTATCATGCTCTACTTGACCATTGGTCATTGGGTGGTAGACTGAGGACTGATAATGCTTAATGGCATGTCTTTCACAAAAATTCTCAAACTTTTTGCTAGTAAATTGTGTACCATTATCTGAGAGTATTCGGTGTGGTACGCCAAAACGCATTACAATGCTCTCCAAAAATTTGACTGTATTTTCTTTGGTTGTCCGGCCTACAGGCTCGGCTTCAACCCACTTTGTGAAAGTATCGATAGCAACAATCAGAAATCTATAACCACCCCGAGCTCTTGGAAAAGGGCTCAGGATGTCGATGCCCCATGTGGCGAATGGCCATGACAAAGGGATCATGTTTAACGCTTGAGCCGGCCGGTGAATTTGCCATTTGAAAAACTAACAAGACTCACACGTTCTAACCAACTCAGTGGCGTCTTCGAGCGCTGTTGGCCAGTAGAAACCATGTCGAAAGGCTTTCCCGACCAGCATTCTGTGAGAGGCATCGGACCCATAGATTCCTCCGTGGATGTCGTGGAGCAAACTAATGCCCTCGGTCTGGGTGATACATTTGAGAAGAACCCCATTTTGCCCTCGCTTGAAGAGGGTACCGTCTACCATTTGATAGCTCATGGCTTTATGGCTGGTTCGTTCTATATTTGTATCATCGACCAGAGTAACCTAGTTTGTGAGGTACGCCCGTATTGGATCCATCCAGTTGTCCCCATTTCCAACCAGAGCGACAGCACGAGCCGCATCACCCAGCATAGACTTCCCAAGGAATTCACTGAGTATTGCCTCGTTGCTTGACGGATCAAGTGTGGGGTTTGGACCCAACTTTGACATTGGGATAGAGGGTTTGGTTAGCACTTTGACCAAGAGTGGACTGGACGAAAAACTCGTAACTCGCTAGCTTGCTTGACTCGCTCGTTAATGGCTCGGCTCGAGCTCGACTCGTTTAAATTTTTAATTAACAAGCCAGCTCGATCCAGCTCGGTTAATTAACGAGCCAGCTCGAGCCAGCTCACGAGCTGCTCATGAGCCATAACGAGCCAAGTTAAATTTCACATCAGAGCAACTGAAATTGGCCAATATAGCAATATATCTCTCGTCCCAGCCCAATATGGAGGAAACCCTAACAAATATACACAAGGTCACCACCAGTCAACTCCACTTCCAACTCTCGAGCCACCGTTTCCCTTTCCCCTCCTGAGCCACGGCTCTCCGGTCTCCCGGCCAATCCAAATGCAGCTCGCCGTCTCCCCGGCATCACCTTCGCCCCATCTCATCTCGAGCTGGTCATGGAGGATGAGGAAGAGGTGCCAGGGATGCTTTCTATGGTGGTGGCAAGTCTTGAATCGAGGAGCAAACGCAAGAAGATGCCATCCTCGTCAGGCAATTGCGGTGGCCACGCTCGAGGTCGAGGATCTGCAGCCGCGAAGTCCACTACGCGGTTGAGTATGGAGCACATCTATTTTGTTCCAATCTAGAAAACTGTATGGAAGAATGGAATTGTTCAAAGGACGATGCTGTAAGCTGTGTACAGATGAATGGAATTGTTCGTTAGTGGATCAATCAATGGATTATATTCTCCATCGTTAAATTTATATGTACATTGTTTTTATTCATGCAAGTGATGTGTTTGCTCTATATTGTATGTTTTGTGCTTTGGCTCGCGAGCCAAACAAGCTAGCTCGAGCTCGCTAATGAGCCGAGCCATAACAAGCCGAGCTGGCTCGATATCCAGCCTTAGACCAAGACGTCTCCCGGTAGGTGCTGTCGTTCAGTTGCTCGGCTGGCGAGTGTATCAACATCCGAGTTTAGTTTTCTCGGGATGTATTGGATCTCGAGTCCATCGAATTTAGATTCCAATCGTCTGTATGCCTATAAATATGCGGCCACGTTCTCATTTGCTGCTCGATAGTCCTTGCTAGTCTATTTAGCGACTATTTCTGAATCCCCTTTCACAAGTAGTCGTTTAACACTCAAGGATATGGCAATTCGTAAACCAGTTAACAGGCCCTCATATTCGGCAATGTTGTTAGTTGGAGTAGGATCATAAAAATCAATTTGAATTGCGTACCTCATGGCATCCCCTTCTGGAGATTAAGACGACTCCGACCCCTGCACCATTCTTGCATTTTGCTCCATCATAGAACATTAGCTAGTGCTCGGGGTTTTGGGCTGCCTCCTCAGGTTCGGGATTTGTCCATTCTCCAACAAAATCTGCTAGAGCTTGCGATTTGATCGCAGTCCTAGGCACAAACTCTATGTCGTATTGGCCTAACTCGACTGACCATTGAGTGATTCTACCAACGTAATCTCAATTATGAATAATGGTACCGAGTGGATATGAAGAAACCACTTTGATCTTATGGCTTAAGAAATAATACTTAAGCTTACGAGAAGACATCAATAGGACATAGAGTAATTTTTGGATGTTTGGGTACCTCGATCGGGCATCACGTAGTACTTCGCTCACAAAATACATAGGGCATTGTTTTACTGACTTCTCGGCTTGACGCTCGACCACCAGGAGCACGCTGACAACTGTTGGAGTTGCTGCTATATAGAGGAGCATGGTTTCGCCATCTTTGGGAGGACAAGTATAGGTAATTGTTTCAAGTATTGCTTGAACGCCTGAAATACCTCTTCGGCCTGCTCGCTCCAAAGAAAACCATCATACTTCTTTAATAATTTATAAAACGGCATACCTCGTTCGCCTGACTTGGATACAAATCGACTTAGGGCTGCCATCATGCTAGCTATCTTCTGGACTTCTTTCTTGTTGCATGGAGACTGCATGTCATCGATAGCCTTGACCTTTTTCGGGTTAGCTTCGATGCCCCGATGAGACACCAAGTACCCAAGTAGCTTACCCGAGGAAACGCCAAAAGAACATTTATCAGAATTTAGCATCATCTTGTTCTTACGTAAGTTATTAAAAGTTTCTTCTAGATCAGCGATTAAATCACCTTTGAATTTGCTTTTAACAACGATATCATCAATATATGCTTCCACATTGCAGCCGATCTGGCCTTCAAGAACAATATGAACACACTTTTGATACATAGAACCAGCATTCTTAAGGCCAAAAGGCATCTTCATATAACAGTACACACCGAAAGGAGTTACAAATGCAATTTTTTCCTCATCATCTATGCAGATGCTAATTTGGTGATACCCTGAATATGCATCTAGAAAACATAGCAATTCGCATCTGGAGGTTGAATCTACAATTTGATCTATCATCGGAAGGAGATATTCATCCTTAGGGCATACTTTATTCAAGTAGGTGTAGTCCACGCACATCCGCCATGTGCCGTTAGGCTTCTTGACCATGATGGGGTTGGCTAGCCACTCCAGGAAGGGGACCTCTCGTACGAAACCAGCCTTCAATAACCGATTGATTTCATCTTGTATGGTGGCTCACTTCTTGGGTATATAGCGTCTTTGTTTTTGTCTGACTGGTCGAACACCAGCTGGTAGATCCAATTTGTGCTCGATTACCTCCCTGGGGACCCCTGGCATGTCTGACGGCTCCCAAGCGAACACATCTTTATTTTCCTGGAGGAAAGCAATGAGATGGAGTTTCTCTCGGATTTGTCCTAATGATGTGGCTTCATCGGATCATTAGGGTC
Source organism: Miscanthus lutarioriparius (assembly GCA_904845875.1). NCBI lineage: Eukaryota > Viridiplantae > Streptophyta > Magnoliopsida > Poales > Poaceae > Miscanthus > Miscanthus lutarioriparius. Next base: position 42,826,599 of record CAJGYO010000015.1, read on the forward strand.
TGAATAGAGTTGTCCAATTGTTGGGTGCCTTGTTGCGACTTTCCCCTAGATCGGGGTGTGTCGTCGAGCCTGCCCCAGAGCCCCTGCGTATGCCTCCCTTGATCAAGGAGTTATTGCAGGGGTATAGGCCCGAGTTGTGTCCTAGACGATGACCAACCTGGACGTTCGAAAAGATCAATAGTGCTTCTCTGGCCATGAGGGCTTCAGAGCCCTCGAAGCCTGAGCTACCCTATAATTCTTGTGAGAACACCATCCTTATGACATGCTTAAAGGCCTATGAGTTTTGAAGGAGAACTCCTTGATCTTCCCTGCAATGTCAAAATGGACAGTAGAGGTCCTAGCATAGATAGTGGCCCCAGCCGAGCGCAAGAACGGTCGCCCTAGAATAATGGGTGTCGCTTCGTCATGCCCTGTGTTTAGTATCATAAAGTCGGACACCATGTGAGAATTCCTGACTAAGACTTCAACGTCATCGGTAATTCCTTCAATGTGGCAAGTCGATCAGTCCACGAATCTGATGCACATATTTGTCTTCAACAACGGCGCAAGTCATAGTACATTATCACAGACAGACATGGGGATAATGTTGACAGCTGCACCGAGATCACAAACAGCTTCTAGAGTGTTCGGGCCAATTGACACCAAAATGATGGGATGGCCAGGGTCTCCCTTTTTGACTGGCCAAGAGACGTCTTGCCAACCCTTGATAACCGGCTCCTGGTAAAATTTTGTTTTCACTCTCTCAATGGAATCAATGCCGTCAAGTTTGGTCCGATTGGCTTGAGATGAGTGATTTCATAGGTATGAAGGGCTAAAGAAGAACCTCCGCTTTTTGCCATTGATATTGAAATGCATCTTGGCGGTTGAGACATAGATTGGACCTTCACGGTGTGTAAGAAAGGTCGACCCAGGATGATGGGCGCTTTTGGACTACGACCGATATCTAGGACCACAAAATCTGCCATTACATAACAGCCAAGCAGATGTCATCTAAAATCCCCTCGACTGGTCAAGTGGATTGATCTGGTAGCCTGACTCGTATATTTGGATCAGTTAGGGCGCCGAGCTATAACACGTCATCATAGACTGATATAGGTATGACGTTCGTGCCTATGCCTAGATAGTAGATGGCTCTCAGTTTGTGAGGGCCGATGATGATCGGGATAATTGGACAACCAGGATCACCCTTCTTGACGGGCCAAGTATCATCCCACCATCTAGCAAGGGGATGCTCTATGTAGTAACCCGGCTTTGCTATCTCGATGATCATGATATCATCGATCCTTTGACGACAACGTCGAGGCATGTGGTTCGCTGGCAATTCGGATCCACTAGCACCCCGCTTTGTCTGTGTTGTGAAGATTGGAGGACTCTCAACAACCTCTTGGTTAGGTTCCTCGTAGTCAGTAACCGTAAGTTAAACCTCAAGATTGATCTGAAGAGATTGTCTAGATGGAGTTGTGACTTCTTTGACGGTCCATAGTGATTTAGGTCTTTTGACCTCGATCACCTTGAAGTTGAGATCTCCAATGTGCTCGAGAACCAATCTGCCAAAGCAGATGGCTAGCGGTACTTCGCGAAGGAAAGCTTTGATCTGGGAATCCTTGGTAAGATCCCCTATGACAATAGGTGGTATCACAACGACATCGGAGCACATCAGTTTTGTGTGCCAAACGTTGTTGATGATGGTCATGATCGGTCTTTACGCAAGACCCCCCTTCCTAGTGCGCCTCTGTCGGTGTTTTTTATCGGTAGATATTTGGTTCTTGGGGAACCTCGCTTGGTGCGAAGAACAATCATAGATGGAGACAATATTTATACTAGTTTGGGCCCATAGGAAGCGAGTAAAAGCCTTGCATCTAGTTGCTACTTCTTGTATTGCTTGTATTCAGCGAGATTGCTGTTACAATGTAGCTATGCCTATGAGAGAGTCGGTAGATACAATGGGGGATATTGCTAGCTATCTATATCCGAGATCAACTTGCCCTACAAACTAAGGAGTTGTGCCCTAATCGGAGTCCTGGCACAATCCAGAGATATCCTTCCTTGAGTAGGGTCGTCGTGGGCCTTCGAGTCTTCTCTGATCCGGAGTCGGTAGTCGACAATATGGAAGTTGGGGTACCCAGGGGTATGGCATCGACAATATCCTAGTGCTCACATAATAGACATTGTGCTGTGATGATCCAAACGTCGCTACAGTCCCCCTCCAATCTTGAGCTTTAAGTCTGGTTGCATTGATCCCAGAAGGATCTCTCATGGGATATGTCCTAGCTCGTTTGCCCTCTAGTTCAACCCATGTGACCTTGTCGTCATCAGACCCATCCCTAACCCCAAAAGGTTAACAAAGTGCTATGGTCGATCATATGCCAACCACTTAGCTCCAACTATAGGAACATTGTCTAATCTCAAGCAATCCATCAACTCCCATTCCTAAGTCTCATGAAAAAGATTCCCAAATGACGGTCAAATCAAAGTGAAGCAAGACCAACATACATCAGATGAAGGAGAAAGACCGGGAAGGATGTTGGAATTTGAAACTTCATCAAACTAAGTGACTCTCACAAATGGAGAAATGTCCTAGAGACCATCTATCCTAAATTTGGAATCAAAGTAGAATACCAAATGAATCCATGGATTGTTCGATGGTGCCTTCTGGACTGTTTGATGTTGCCCTGGTTGTTCTGATTGATGCAAAGTGACTCTGCAAACATGCAAATATCACTACAGGAAATGCCCCATATGCAATGGCCTAAAATCATGATAATATGGCCTAATGGCAACATGTACCAGTTGCCATAGAGTCACTTTCGTTGGTAGGCGTTGCAGAAAACCAAGTGGTGAAAGGTCCTTGCAATGGATTTGTCTTTTGTTGTAAGTAGAGTGCTAATTGCAACATAATTATGCATTGTGGTTAGTAGGTGCTACAACGAACCATATTGTGACAATAAGTTTTTTCCATATTTGCATCAGTTGCAAAAGAATTTTCTACCACGCTTATGTTTAATGGTAGTAGGAGTTTATGCCACGAAATCATTTACCATGCACATTGTTTCATTGCAAGTGGAGTTTATGCCACACAATTGTTTTCTGGTAGTAGGATATTGTGGCAGAACCTCCTAAGAAATTGGGCCCACGTGCACCTATCGATGTCTCAACAGACCTCAGATAGCGTTCACAAGTTCCCAACAACTTAACAGGTCTGTCGGGTGTCCTCGGGAAACCCGAATCTTCCACGTTTCAAACAGGATTCCAATCACAGTCATTGCAGATTACAACATTTTTCAATATACATACCAGAGGTAATAAAGCGGAAGACTTAAGTTTAATATTACAAACCAGTTGTTTCAAACTTACATAACCATAATTGTTATACAACCATAGTAGCGAGATAATATTACATTAACATTATTTATTTCACACAAATAGTGCCTTGTCCAAAGGCCATTCATCATTCCTCATCGTCATCGACTTCATACACTGACATGCAGCAGGGACCAAAACAAGCCTGCGCATGCATCTCCCCTGCAACAAGGGTTAACAAACCCTGAGTACAAAAGTACTCAACAAGACTGACCCGACCAAAAAGGGCAAAGGTCTTAGGGATGCTGGTGTTGGGTCAAGGTAAGGATGTAGAAAGATTCAAAAATTCTTTGCCAAAAGCTTACTATTCTTGATCCTAGTTTCAAGTTTTACCACTAAGTATTTTAGTTCAATATCTCCAACTAAGTGTTCGTATCCCATGTTCCAATCCTTCTCATTCCATTCTTTTTCTCATGTTTTAGTAATTCACCAGTCCAGCATTGCTTCTGTAATGAATCGAGTCTCCATATCCGTGGAGCACTGGCAATCCAAATTGATTCAAGTCCCAGCTGGGGATTCCTTATCACACGACATATGTAGAACTTAATCTTGCATATATCAACCTCGCTACCGAATCCTCCTATACTAAGCCATCTCCACGCCACCCGAGAGCACAAAGACACCTCAAATCCGCCACATTCAAGCCACGAGGGTACATGCTACTCCCGCCATCTCACCACTCCCAAAGTCGTGGGCATTCGTCTTAGTATCGGATTAGCCAAGTAGGCTTACCGGAGTATGTGACCAATTACTACAAAGTGTCTCGTTCAGAAGATCCACAATGAGTGGCCTTTAAGCGACATAGTCGGCAACATTACCCAACATTCAAGATAAGTCACCCGACTAGTCTCTAGTTCATTCTATCCTCTTTCTTTCTTTGGCCAGTATGCCATCTTTGATTGTATCAAAACTTTTACTTTGAAAGCCTACCACAAAGCACACTAAGCAATTCTACGCCTTTGTAAATGAAATCATCTTCAAGGATGGTAAACAATTAACAAGGTAGGCAATGCAAAGAAATAGGTAACATTTGAATTAAACAACTTAATGCGATAAGTAACATAAGTGATAAAATTTTCAAAGTAAACAAGGTAATGGTTTAATGCATAAACAAGGGCTTGCCTTCGTTGGCGATCTCGGTTTAGGATCAAGACCACAATTACCAAATCCATGCGACAACCGGGTATTCTTCCAAAGACTTGTTCAACTAGAATCGTTTCACTCTCGGGTTCTACATGAAATGATAACATATGCTTTAACATGATGATAATGTAAACATGATGCTTTCACAGTACATGAAATGTAACAACACCCCGCGAATGATTTTATTTCACTTGCACTGCTTGCAAGCCAACAAAACCAACTTGCAATCCTACCATCAAAAACCATACATGGGACTTGACCAAATGGATCTTGAAACCCTACTGGTCACACCACACGACCCAAATCAAGATCAAACCCTAAACCTACACTTAGGGTTGACCTTTATTTATTTTTGAATTAATTTAGAATTAAGCTCAAAATGAACTTGCTCCAAATGATCTCAAAAATTTACACAAGCATCCTCATGATAAATTAGTGTACCAAAATAAATTTCATAATTTTTGGAGTTATACAGTGGCCTACAAAAAATCATGGAAATTCCATTTATTAATTAATTGACTGAATTTTTGAACATTAAAAATTCATCCAAATTTCAAGTTTCATATTTTTAAACCATAGTAGAACATATATAGAAGCTACCCAAAAAAAATTTCAAAATTTTTAGATCTGTAAATAAATTCCTACAAAATTGCAAAATTGCTTTTTACTATTCAAAATTCGAGAAATTAGAAAAGCTCACTGCTTCTCTCTCTCTCTCTCGACAGTCGACCCCAGCGTGTCGGCGTCACGAGTAGAGCAGTGCGGCGCTTACCAACTCCGGCTCAGCAAAACACGCCGTCAGCGAGACTCCGGCGAGGGGACTAGTACCAACATGATCACCACCTCACGGCGGACCTATCCCGACCCTTGGACAAGCAGTAGGCACACCGGAGATGACACTACAACGGCCATGGCGGCCACGGCGGCGATAAACGCGGCGGCCCACGGCGTATCACCGGCAACAACACAGTAGAGTCTAAAGCGAAGGGTGAAACACGATCAGGGACTCACCACGAACACGTTGATGTGCTCGGTGGAGTCGGAGACACTGAACGTCCCGCCACACGGTGAGCTTGACGGTGGCGAGCTCTGGGCCGGGCTCGGGAAGAAGCGATTCGCGTTAAGCGACTCCGGCCAACCCAAGTGGCGTAGGCAAGCCGCAGAGAGGCGCAAGGCCGAGGCGATCACGTAGGCGTAGCTGGGCACGACGGATGCTGCTCGATGGAGGCTACGGTGAGCGGCGGAGCAAGCTGGCGGCAGAGCAGAGCAGAAGGGGAAACGGGAGGAACGATGGTGCCAATGAGGCTATTTATAGCCGGGATGAGCTCGCCCATTGCCAAGACGGTAAGAAGACGACGGAGGTGCCACGGCGACGGTGGCGTGCTCTGCTGCAGAAAGCGGCGCCAAAAACGCTCAATGGGCGGCGGCGAAGGCATGGCAAGCCGTGTAAGCGGCGATGTTAATCTTAATTTTTGAATTATTTACTGAATCGCCACTCGAGTCTATTTTTCAAATTACTCTCAAATTTTCTAAAGAAGTTGAAAATCTCCAAAAATGAAAGTTGCTCAACTTTTCAAGCTCTACAACTTTGCTTCAAGGAACATTTTCAAATTCTACCTCCATTTTGAAATTTGAATTTGGGGTGCATTTGAGTATTTGAATCATTTCAAAATTACTCCAAATTTTATATGTAAACTTGAAAAACTTTGAATACCAAAGTTGATCCTTATAAAATAAGCTCCAACTTTGCTTTTTGTCAAAACTCCAAATTCCAAATGGATTTTGAAATATCCAAAAGGGGCAAAACGGACTTTTATAATTTAAATTTGAATTCAAATTTGATTTGTCTTTCTTTTGCTTTAACTTTGATTTTTGACCAGTAACATGGCCCATTAGGGTTGTTTGAGTCAAATGACACATGGTCTCACATGATCACATGAAATTTGACCCTTGTGGTCATGATCTTTGTTTGACGTTTTGAATCACATTGCATCACATAAAAATACAACTTATGAAATAAATCCTATTTAGTGAATGCATTCCAAATTTTCTTCTTTATGAATGGTTTGCAATGCATATGATGACATGTCAAGTTTTAGTTCTAGGTCCAAACACCAGAGGTGTTACAACCCTTCCCCCTTAAAGAAATCTTGTCCCGAGATTTAAAACTTAAGACTAAGTAATGGAAAAGGAAATGTGTCAAGCTAACACATCATAACTTTATTCAAAAGACTAGTGAGGGGGTTTTTCATTCTTTTAACAAAAATAAACAAGTTACAGTATAGACGAGGTATTGCAACTAGAGAGAAACATTGAAGTCAGGAAAGTTTTCTTCTAAGTAATCCTCAGACTCCCAAGTAGCTTCTTCTTCAGTGTGCTGGTTCCATTGTACTTTGTAGAACTTGATTGTACGCCTTCGAGTGACTCGATCTTTCTGATCTAAGACTCTAATGGGGTACTCGGCATAAGTCAAATCAGGTTCTAATTCTACATCACCAACGTCGATTACTTGGTCAGGTACTTGAAGACACTTCTTCAACTGGGATACATGGAAGATATCATGCACAACTGACATGTGATCTGGTAGCTTAACACGATAGGCGACTGGTCCACATCTTTGTTGGATTTGAAACAGACCGACATAACGGGGCGCCAACTTTCCCCGAATCCCAAAACGATGAACTCCTTTCATTGGCGATACCTTGAGGTAGACATGATCTCCCACTATGAATTCTAGAGGTCGCCTCCTCTTCTCGGCAAAGATAGCTTTTCTCATCGGGATTGAGCTACCTTCATATTAGCTTGTATGAGTTTAACCTTCTCTTACGCTTCCTTGACCACATCCGTCCAAAGAACCAACGTTCTCCCACATCCGACCAATGTAAAGGTGTCTGGCATCTACGACCATACAATGCTTCAAATGGTGCCATTTTAATGCTTTCTTGATAGCTATTATTATATGAGAATTCAGCTAAGGGAAGGCATTCATCCCATATAGCACCATAAGAGAGAACACATGCTCTTAACATATCTTCAAGAATTTGATTTACCCTTTCCGTCATCCATCGGTTTTGGGATGATAAGCGAAACTACGGATAAGTTTAGTTCCCAAAGACTCATGTAAGCTTTTCCAAAACTTGGATATAAACAATGACCCTCTGTCGTAGACAATGGTCTTGGGTGCCCCATGCATCAAGATTCTATTCAGATAAAGCTTTGCATACTGCTCCGCTCGATATTTATCTCTGACTGGTAAGAAATGAGCTATCTTGGTTAGTCGATCAACAATAACCCATATTGAATTGTAGCCTGCAGATGTCCTAGGCAACCCTACTATGAAGTCCATACAGATATCTTCCCACTTCCAAGATGGAACTGGCAAGGAATGTAATGGACCCGCCGTCTTCATGTGAATCGCTTTGACTCTCTGACAAGTATCACATTTGGCCACATATTGAGCTATTTCTATTTTCATTTTGGTCCACCAATATCTCGTTCTCAGATCATGATACATTTTGTTGCTACCTAGATGAATGGAGTATCTTGTAGAATGAGCTTCATCAAGAATCTGCTTTCGCAGCTCCGGATGTTTGGGTACTACCAATCTATCTTTGAACCATACGACATCTGATTCATCAATCTTGAAACATGTTGACCTTCCAGATCTGACTTTATCCTTGATATGGGCTATGCCCTTACTTTTCCATTGAGCAGCAATGATCTGATCTTTGATAGTGGACTCAACTGCAATATTGAACAGGGAACCTTGTTCTATGATTTGTAAATTCAGATGCTCCATCTCTTGACACAATGTTCGTTGCATAGGTTTCATAGTCAGACAATGGCAATGACTCTTGCGACTCAGGGCATCGGCAACCACATTCGCCTTGCCCGGATGATAATGCACTTCTAAGTCATAATCTTTGATAAGTTCTAACCATCTTCTTTGCCTCATATTCAACTCTGACTGAGTAAAGATATATTTCAAACTTTTGTGATCCGTATAGATATGACATATATTGCCCAATAAATAATGTCGCCAAATCTTGAGTGCATGAACAACAAATGGCTAATTCAAGATCATGGGTGGGATAATGTTCTTCATGCTTCTTGAGTTGTCCGGAAGCATATGCTATGACTCGCCTTGTTGCATAAGAACACAACCAATACCAATTCCAGATGCATCACAATAGATATCAAATGGCCGCCGATATCGAGTTGTGCTAATATCTTGGCTTGTCAAAGAACTTCTTCAATGTCCTAAAAGCCTCTTCACATCCTGTTGACCATACAAACTTAGTTTGATTTTTCAAAGTGATCCAAGAATTGGCTTTCGCATTGGAGAAGTCGAGGATGAACCGACGGTAATACCCCCGCCAACCCGAAAACTACGAACTTGATGTACAGTTGTAGGTGCTTTCCAATTAGGGACTTCTTCTACCTTGCTCGAATCAACAGACTATACCTTCAAAGCAGAACACATGACCTAGAAATTGTACTTCCTCTAACCAAAATGCACATTTGCTGAATTTGGCATATAGTTGGTGATCTCTTAATCTTTGTAGAACAATACGGAGATGTTCCGCATGTTCCACTTTGCTCTTAGAATAGATCGTAATGTCGCCAATGAACACCACTACAAACTTATCTAACTCGGGCATGAAAACCGAGTTCATCAGTACATGAAGTGAGCTGGGCATTGGTCAACCCAAAAGACATGACTAGATACTCATATAGACCATATCGAGTAGTGAACGCCGTCTTTGGCACATCTTCTCGTCCCGATCTTAATCTGTGGTAGCCTCGATCTCAAGTCTATCTTCGAGAATACCTTAGCTCCGCAAGTTGATCAAAAAGCAAATCAATTCGGGGTAAGGGGTATTTGTTCTTGATGGTGACTTCATTTAATGGCCGATAGTCAACACATAACCTTAAGGTTTGATCCTTTTCTTCACGAAAATAGCGGGGCATCCCCAAGGTGATGAACTGGGTTGAATGAAACCCTTGTCTAACAACTCTTGTAGTTGCATTTTTTAATTCTCGCTAGTTCTTTGGGTGGCATCCTATATGCTCTTCCGGATACCTTTGGTCGCTCTCGGTTTCGATCAATTCTGAATTCTACGTCTCGGTCCTGCGTGGCAAACCAGCAGATCCTCGGAAAAGACATCCGTAAACTCACATACCATCGAAATTTTCTCAGCTCCTTCAACAATAGTTGCATAGACTGCTTTTGATTTGTACTTTTAGGAAAGGGAAGTTGGATGAGAAGTTGGGTTTCTTTGCCAGTGTGCATTTACCCTTATGGTTCTATGCAAGACATCTATTATAGCCCCGTGTTGGGTTAACTAGTTCATACCAAGGATCACATCTATATCTTGATCCTTTAATATCAAGATATTGGTAGGGAACTCATAACCTCCCAAATCAATAGGTACATGCTTTGAACTACCTCCCTTGTACAGATTCGTCCCCCCAAGCATCAGATATGATAGGGCTCTTTGTTTCCCCAATAGCTATCCCATGCTTCACAACAAATGTACGATTGATGAATGTATGGGATGCACCGAATCAAATAAGGTAATTGCAGGATGCTTAGCAATGGGAAACATACCCATCATTATCGGTTCTCCTTCCGAATAGCTTCCACTTGAGTATAGAAGACCCTTCCGCTTTTCTTCTCACCGTCCCTTTTGATTGTTCTCGAGCATTGCCCTTGTACGATTCTCGAGTGGAGTAACAGGGGGCTTTGGTTGCATCAGATTATTCTTTCTAGGATATGGACATTCTCGGGAAAAGTGTTCGGTTTACAACAATTATAGCATGGATAATTATGATTCTCGAGGAGTAGCATTGCGGTTTGCATTATTTGTATTGTTTTGTTCTTGCTGGCGCTTTGATGAGTATAAGGCGATTAGTTGCGTGGCGAATAAAGATTTGCTGCCTACTTTGGCTTTGTTGTGGGCGAATGGTGCACGGCCATGATTCTCGAGGATGGTAGATCACCTTTTGATGCTTTCCACTTGATGATCCGGAAGCAAAGGACCTCTTTTTCTTCGCCTCCTTGTGTCAGCCGTAATTCTCCTCTCAAGCGATAGCAATGTTGATATCTCTCATGATAAGTTGCGTTGCCACAAGTTGCCATCATGGTCTCAAGTTTGGTGTTTAGACCTCTCATGAAATAATTCTTCTTTTTCCTATCGGTATTCACATACTCTATAGCGTCATCGCGACAGTGATTGAAACGCCCGACATAGTGCATCACCGGGTGCTCCCCTTGCTTAAGAGACAAGAACTCTTCCAACTTCATGGTCATCACACCGTCTGGAATATAATGTGCCCTCAAGGCATCCTTGAACTCCCTCCAATGATTTGGTGACCAGCGGTGCTGTATCTTGCTACCAAATTTACCCACTGTGCACCAAAGAGCCTCGGAGTTGTTTGTGCATAAACCTTGGTTTTTGAACCTCGGTACAGTGAATCAGCTCGAACTTTTGCTCTATTGTCCTAAGCCAATCGTCAGCTTCTAAAGGTTCATCTGCTTTAGAGAACACAGGTGGACGTGTGTCAGTAAAATCCACATAGGTTGACTCGTCATTTCCATTACGACGACCATGAATAGGGTATGGTGCTCACGCCGGTTCAAGCGCCAATTCCCTTAACAACCTAGCATTCTCCGCCATTGCGTTGATTTAGTGCGGCTATGGCATCTCGCCATAGTCGAATGCATTGGTGGAGGATTTGGGCACTCATCATCGCCATGTGAGCCACTAGCACCAGATTCGGGTGATAGGACGAGGCATCTGTTAGAGAACACGCTTTACTTACATTATTCTTTATTAAAAGCATTTAAAAGGTTTCATGCTACAAAGGGTTACTTATTTAAATTACATGTCTTGTATCCCACAAGACAACCCCAGTTTACTAAGAAAGCAAAAAAGGAACTATTACTACTCCGAGCTCTCAACATCGGCATCCGGCCCCATATCGGACGAAACCTCACTTTCATCCGAGAAGTACACTAACTCCTCGTGATCCTCCTCCTCTTCTTCATTCTCAATTTCTCCTGAGCTACAATCATTTCTTCATCTCAGAATTTCACCATCCCCATGAGGTGGATGAAGTTGAGCGTCAAAGAGGTGGACATTCTCATGAAGAATGACATTGTCCATCTCCGTGTCTTCTACGTAGAACTCCAACTCATGGACGCCGCTTCATTGGCGCATCCTCTCATGTCCGTGCTTCATTCCTCAACTCGGTATTCTTGGTGACGTCCCTTTCCATTTCCGCCACTTCTCTTGATCTATGGCATGAACTCGATGAAGAGTGTTGAGCTCCTTGGTAATGTTCTCCATGTTGGCGGAATTGCTTGAAGATCCTTCATCTCTTAAGATCTTGAACTTCCTTCACCAAGCTCACGACTGTGCTGTGCCAACCGGTGACGAGGGACTCCGTGAGGTCCAAAGGACTTATGCGTCGATTATCTTGGTCTTTGCCATAGCCTTTGTAGAATTTAGGGGACTATAAGGATAGCTTGAGGATAATGGAGGTTAGCAAGAATGGGATTGACATTACTTACCCAACCACTTTTAAGGGGAATCATTATGCAAGGTGTTCAAGCATGATGCATGAATCGATCTTACGAATCCGAGTACAAAAGATTTATACAATCACAAGTACTAGATTTTTAATATATAGGACAAACCTAATCATATTATCCGTCACAAACTTTCAAATAAGATAGGATTGAGGCTAGATTAGAGGAAAGAAGAAAGAAATTTGAACCTTTAAAATATCAAGTTTACTTTCTTTGATCCAAATCAATTTGAAGGTTTTCCAAAGTAACCTACAATGATCTTAGATAGGACCTGCTCTGATACCAGCTGTGGTAGAACCTCCTAAGAAATTGGGCCCACGTGCACCTATCGATGTCTCAACAGACCTCAGATAGCGTTCACAAGTTCCCAACAACTTAACAGGTCTGTCGGGTGTCCTCAGGAAACCCAAATCTTCGACGTTTCAAACAGGATTCCAATCACAGTCATTGCAGATTACAACATTTTTCAATATACATACCAGAGGTAATAAAGCGGAAGACTTAAGTTTAATATTACAAACCAGTTGTTTCAAACTTACATAACCATAATTGTTATACAACCATAGTAGCGAGATAATATTACATTAACATTATTTATTTCACACAAACTAGTGCCTTGTCCAAAGGCCATTCATCATTCCTCATCGTCATCGACTTCATACACTGACATGCAGCAGGGACCAAAACAAGCCTGCGCATGCGTCTCCCCCTGCAACAAGGGTTAACAAACCCTGAGTACAAAAGTATTCAACAAGACTGACCCGACCAAAAAGGGCAAAGGTCTTAGGGATGCTGGTGTTGGGTCAAGGTAAGGATGTAGAAAGATTCAAAAATTCTTTGCCAAAAGCTTACTATTCTTGATCCTAGTTTCAAGTTTTACCACTAAGTATTTTAGTTCAATATCTCCAACTAAGTGTTCGTATCCCATGTTCCAATCCTTCTCATTCCATTCTTTTTCTCATGTTTTAGTAATTCACCAGTCCAGCATTGCTTCTGTAATGAATCGAGTCTCCATATCCACGGAGCACCGGCAATCCGAATTGATTCAAGTCCCAGCTGGGGATTCCTTATCACACGACATGTGTAGAAGTTAATCTTGCATATATCAACCTCGCTACCGAATCCTCCTATACTAAGCCGTCTCCACGCCACCCGAGAGCACAGCACACCTCAAATCCGGCCACATTCAAGCCACGAGGGTACACGCTACTCCCGCCATCTCACCACTCCCAAAGTCGTGGGCATTCGCCTTAGTATCGGATTAGCCAAGTAGGCTTACCGGAGTATGTGACCAAGACTACAAAGTGTCTCGCCTGTAAGATCCACAATGAGTGGCCTTTAAGCGACATAGTCGGCAACATTACCCAACATTCAAGATAAGTCACCCGACTAGTCTCTAGTTCATTCTATCCTCTTTCTTTCTTTGGCTAGTATGCCATCTTTGATTGTATCAAAACTTTTACTTTGAAAGCCTACCACAAAGCACACTAAGCAATTCTACGCCTTTTTAAATGAAATCATCTTCAAGGATGGTAAACAATTAACAAGGTAGGCAATGCAAACAAATAGGTAACATTTGAATTAAACAACTTAATGCGATAAGTAACATAAGTGATAAACTTTTCAAAGTAAACAAGGTAATGGTTTAATGCATAAACCGGGCTTGCCTTCGTTATGCGATCTCGTGTTCCGGATCAAGACCACAATTACCAAATCCCGCGACAACCGGGTATTCTTCCAGCACTTGTTCAACTAGAATCGTTTCACTCTCGGGTTCTACACGAAATGATAACATATGCTTTAACATGATGATAATGTAAACATGATGCTTTCACAGTACATGAAATGTAACAACACCCCACGAATGATTTTATTTCACGGTACCGTTGCAAGCCAACAAAACCAACTTGCAATCCTACCATCAAAAACCATACATGGGACTTGACCAAATGGATCTTGAAACCCTACTGGTCACACCACACGACCCAAATCAAGATCAAACCCTAAACCTACACTTAGGGTTGACCTTTATTTATTTTTGAATTAATTTAGAATTAAGCTCAAAATGAACTTGCTCCAAATGATCTCAAAAATTTACACAAGCATCCTCATGATAAATTAGTGTACCAAAATAAATTTCATAATTTTTGGAGTTATACAGTGGCCTACAAAAATCATGGAAATTGCATTTATTAATTAATTGACTGAATTTTTGAACATTAAAAATTCATCCAAATTTCAAGTTTCATATTTTTAAACCATAGTAGAACATATATAGAAGCTACCCAAAAATTTTCAAAATTTTTAGATCTGTAAATAAATTCCTACAAAATTGCAAAATTGCTGCACTATTCAAAATTCAGAAATTAGAAAAGCTCACTGTTCTCTCTCTCTCTCTCTGACAGGTCGACCCCGCGTGTCAGCGTCACAGAGACAGGGCGCGGCGGCGCTACCAACTCCGACCGGCAAAACACGCCGTCGGCGAGACTCCGGCGAGGGGACTAGTACCAACATGATCACCACCTCACGGCGGACCTATCCCGACCCTTGGACAAGCAGTAGGCACACCGGAGATGACACTACGACGGCCATGGCGGCCACGGCGGCGATAAACGCGGCGGCCCACGGCGTATCACCGGCAACAACACAGTAGAGTCTAAAGCGAAGGGTGAAACACGATCAGGGACTCACCACGAACACGTTGATGTGCTCGGTGGAGTCGGAGACACTCTAGAACGTCCCCGCACGGCGAGCTTGATTTGGCGGAGCTCCGACCGGGCTCGGGAAGAAGCGCTATACCGGGCGACTCCGCCAACCCAAGTGGCGTAGGCAAGCCAGCAGAGGGCGCAAGGCCAAGGCGATCACGTAGGCGTAGGCTGGGCACGACGGACGGATGTTGCTCGACGGAGGCTACGGCGAGCGGCGGAGCAAGGTGGCGGCGGAGCAGAGCAGAAGGGAAATGGGAGGAACGACGGTGGCAATGAGGCTATTTATAGCCGGGATGAGCTCGCCCGGCTGCGACAGCGCACGACGGAGGTGCCACGGCGACGGTGACGTGCTCACTGGGCGCGAAAGCGAAGAAAACGCTAGGCGCCAACGAATGCATAAGTGGCGCCAAGCATGCGTAGCGATGTTAATCTTAATTTTGAATTATTTATAGAACTGCCACTGAGTCTATTTTTCAAATTACTCTCAAATTTTCTAAAGAAGTTGAAAATCTCCAAAAATGAAAGTTGCTCAACTTTTCAAGCTCTACAACTTTGCTTCAAGGAACATTCTCAAATTCTGCCTCCATTTTGAAATTTGAATTTGGGGTGCATTTGAGTATTTGAATCATTTCAAAATTACTCCAAATTTTATATGTAAACTTGAAAAACTTTGAATACAAAAGTTGATCCTTATAAAATAAGCTCCAACTTTGCTTTTTGTCAAAACTCCAAATTCCAAATGGATTTTGAAATATCCAAAAGGGGCAAAACGGACTTTTATAATTTAAATTTGAATTCAAATTTGATTTGTCTTTCTTTTGCTTTAACTTTGATTTTTGACCAGTAACATGGCCCATTAGGGTTGTTTGAGTCAAATGACACATGGTCTCACATGATCACATGAAATTTGACCCTTGTGGTCATGATCTTTGTTTGACGTTTTGAATCACATTGCATCACATAAAAATACAACTTATGAAACAAATCCTATTTAGTGAATGCATTCCAAATTTTCTTCTTTATGAATGCTTTGCAATGCATATGATGACATGCCAAGTTTTAGTTCTAGGTCCAAACACCAGAGGTGTTACAGATATAATACCACGCACATTGTTCATTGGAAATGGAGTTTATGCCACACAATTGATTCATGGCATTAGGATATAATACCATGCACATTGTTTTGTTGCAAGAGCTTGTTGCAACGTAATTGCTTTGGTGGCTAGAGATTATATTACCATGAAAATTTGTTCATGGTAATAACATTTGTTGCAACATAGAATAAGCAATGGCAAGAAATGATGTCACAACGGGGTGAAACCATTGCACCCATTGATTTCACGACGTAACTAAATAGTTATGTGGTACTTAACTACTTGTAGGATTGTTGGTATTTCTTATGCTCAAGTAGAGGATTCCGCAAGCGCACAGAATATGCTGTTGTAGCACTTCACCCGAGAGAATTACAGGGTATTGTTATTTATTTTATCCCAAGGGAAAGCGGTGGCTAAGAATGATAATAAACAATAGATCCTAGTGTTTACCACAAAGTAGTATCAAATAGTGTAGAGGGTAATCGAATATTGGATAGGAAGGGTGATGAAGCAAGTACAAAGAGCTCAAAGATAACTTAGTAAGGTATAGCTAGGTGGGAGAAAAATGAGAGAGTACAAGGTTCCTATGGTTCAAACTCTACTTCTATGGTTTATCTTAATCACACAGTTGAAATATAAATAGATTGAGTCCACACAATGGGTATACTAGGCGGTAGGTGAGACAGTAGGAGATGTAACTCCTACCCAAAGCAGCTACACAGTTGATGCTTGCCTTACCTTTTAAGAACTTGTCTCAAACACATGGTGGCACATAAAGACTAGATAAACCCTGCCACAACCTACAAGCTACCACAAATAATCCGTGCAACAAGCAGTAACCAAAGCCAAGATAGTGTATAATAAGCACCACGCTTACACCTTCTCTCACTACTCTACTTGTGATCACATAGGCCAAATAGAGCACTTAGTTAAAGGTGATGATCGTATACAAGTGTGGGTTCTAGATCATCGATCTATTATATAGCAACTATATGCTAAGACTAACCACAATAACACTATAAATAGTGTAGAGTTGCACAAAGTAAATGCTAAGCAAAGTAGATCAAGGCTAATATATTAAATAAGGAAATGTCTTACAAAAGAAAAGGTACAAGAGCTATGCCAGACCAGAAGACCAGTTTTGGAAACCTGAGCAGAGCTCGACTCAACTTCTAACCCCCACACTAGACTATCCTACTAAGGAGATAAAGTGGGACTAAACTACACTTGAGAGCTTATTTGCTTCTTCCTTGCTTTCATGAATGGAGGGGGGTGTGGGCCTCCTTTTATAGGGAGAGATTGGGTAGGTGCCATGTCATCAATCCATGTGCCCTTCACCATGGTCCTTTGGATCAAACCGACTTAAGATCAAGGGCTGAGATCATTTGAGCATGTTCTTGTATGCATGGAGGCATGCTTGTAGTTGGTGGGTGTACTTGGGAGGTCGACCGACCAAGGGGGGGGGGTTGACCAACCCTCGTATGATTGGTGGGCCACCCACCTTTGGTGGGGACACTCCAAGGAACTTCCTTGCTGGGTATGAGCTGTTGTTGCTTCACTTGATGTCGGTTCACCTCAGTTGTGGGCCCATGGATCCATGTGAAGTGAATATGAGCCCTTGAGAAGAAACACAAGTTGATCCAAGGGTGGAGAATGACTTTGAGAGGTGTCACATGGATCATGCCAGCTTGGACAAGCTTGGTGGGCCCAAGGGGGGGGGGTTAGCTGACCCCCCTATGTGGGTGTCTTTGCTCACATTTCGCCCATTTTGTATAGTCCTGCAAGAAATACTTCAAGTACAACTGGAACTAGTTATTTGATAAAATATTGTCATGATTTACTTATCTCCCTTTGATCTGAGGCCGTTGATGGTGATTCTGAGTATGTGAAAGTATGACATTTTCATCCTCAATAAGGATTTTAATTAGTATGACATTTTCATCCTCAATAAGGATTTTAATTGGTATGTATGGAAGCACTACTTGCTATGTTTAGATGGATGATTGTATTAATAATTTGTGTGGAACCACTGGTAGGGTCTATGATGTATCTATGCAACCACTTTGCCGAACAAATTTGTGGCTATATATTCCCTTTGATGCAATGACTTTGTGTCTCATTGCAATACAGAGCAACATTTTGCAACACAAGAAAAATTTTGCACCATGCAAGAAATTGGTGGCAATATAAACTTCTTTGAAGCAACGACCTTGTTTCTCATTACAATACAAAGCAACATTTTGGCAACACAAGAAAAAAGTTTGTGCCACACAGAATTTCATGGCAAATATGCAAACTAATTGCAACCATGTCCTATTTTGTGGCAAAAACACTTACATTTAGTGATGAATTTGACTATTATCACAACAAGGAAAAAAAAGTGGGCAAAATTGTTAACTAATCGTAACCATTATCAAAATTGTGGCAATAAAGCCAACCACTTTCAACCAAAATCACAATTACCACAACGCAATAAATTAGTGGCAACATAGTTCAAATATTGCAACAATTTTTTGCAAACAAAGGGCAGAAACACCAACTTATTGCAACAAATTTTACGTTGTTGCAATGCGCTCATGGCATTAGGGGATTTTCCAGTGGCATATGCCGCCATAAGATCCCACTATTTATACTACAGCCTTTACTCTAGTACCCACAAGCTTTGGGCCACGTGATCATCCGGTGAGGCACCAATAGCCCACCAAACTCCTTTCTCAAAACTTTTCAAATGGCCCCAACTCTCACCAAGTGTTCCAACACTTCAAGCACACACGTTAGAATATTCAAAACATTTTGTAAAGCTTTTCTTACCACGTCACTAGGTCTAATGCACATGCATTATTAGTTTCTTTGAAAACCCACTGTGCAGCTTTTGACACCCAAAAAACGAGCCAAAATTGTATTTTTGCATGCATTTTGTAAGAGTTTCGCCTAACAATGGGATAAATCTACCCCATGCTACAAATATAAAGGGCCATGGCTGATTAAGGGCAAGCAATCGTGCCAAATCAATCTATCTTTTACCATTTGTTTTTTATCCTTTCTATCCCTTAAACCCTACTTTTCCAACCCCATATTCTATTTTCCTCTCCTCCATGGTGTGAGAAGTCACCCTAGATATTCTACTAGGTCTAGGGTACAATGGCATGTAGGGATGGACACATAATTGTTTGAAGACCGAACCAAACTAACTTGAGATCGGGACCAAGTTTTCACCACTAATTCGGTCCCGTATTTATACTACCCAATTTTTATTGTTAGTTCTGTTATATGCCTCGTAACCGAACATTAGGACTTGACATAATGTATACTTTAAAATATTATTAGCGATGTAATATTCATTCAAGTAGGTTTATATCAATTATCAGTCTTATCACTTTGTGTAATCTATATATTGTATTGTCATTTTTGCCTTGAAATTGGAAAAAATGTTACTAAAATTTACTATAAATTATGCTATTTAGTGGTTGTTTTGATGCTCGGTCCGTTAGTTCGGTCATGATCGAGACAAAACCAAACTAATCGAGACTAAACTTGCTCGGTCCTCGAGTTTTAAAACTAACCGATCGGTCTTTGTTTTAGATGAGCGAATTTTCAAAACAATCAAAGAACTAATTGGTTCGGTGAGGTTCCTTTCGTATGAGCATTCTATGGACCTACGGATGATCCAAATCCATTACAACCGTCCTAGCGAAGTTATCAAACCATTTAGACCATTTAGGTTGTTTCTCGTAGTCTTCGCAAGGAGTCCTCTGTGAGTGCACGAGGACATGCTTGTGTGACGGTGTGTCCAACATCAACAATAAGTCAAGGCTAAACAACTTACAATGTGGATACAAATTACTCCATGGTACAGCTCATGTGTGCCAAAGATTAGTGTGCCACCTTCACTTCACTCCTATTTAGACCACCGGTTCATCAATGAGATGTTATCATAGTTAGCACGAAGCGTAATGCCTTGCTCGATGAAATCTTCAGTACCACTAGGTACTTGGGTTCAAGCTTCTTAGTTACCCGTTGTCGTTCTATATCCTGCTCCAACAACGTGGGGAAGCATCTCATCGGTACAATAAAAAAATCTTTACTCAAGAAGCATACCATGTTTTCCAATTTCCTTTCACAACCTAACCGCCTTGAGAAATCGATGACTACGACTCTAGTTCGCCCTCGGGTCTTGGTTTTCCCACGCCATGTTGCCTCTCATGAGAGCGTGCATAGTGCGGTGACATCAACCATCTAGAAGAGGTGCCACATATGATTTTATCTCGACGTGGAAGAGAAAGAAATAGGAGCACGATAAATGTATGGAACCAACGCGTTCATTTACCTAAATCGGGTGTCATCCACTTGAGTAACCCGATTTAAGCAAATCAACCTCGGTGATCCCCGGAGATGCCATCCACATGTCCACTACATCAAGACACAAGATCCCGCCATGTGTCATCATACCACAATAGCCTCCACAACTCAAGATTACATCTCAACAACAGAGTACATAAATCGAGGAAAAAACATATATTATAAGTCTTATTGAACTAACCATTTAATTGTACAACATAAATGAAGACATTAATTAAACTAATTGTAGTGAGAACCAGATGACTACCTTACCATATTACACCTACGCTACACATTACACTCTAACTAGTAGCGGTGGTCGTCTTGCCCATGGGCATCGCTAGCATAGCTTGGATGGCTCCTGCCATTCATGCACTTTTGCCGACATCGACGAGATGACATGGCCATCAACTTCCTCGTGGGTACCGCAAAGCTACTTCACAATTGACCGTGAGTACTGAAGTGTACTCCACAGGACTTACCCGATATATAAACAATGGGTTATGCATTTGGCAATAGTAAGGAATAAAAGTGGGTTTGCATACATAGCATTTTTTGCATAAAGAAAATGTTATCTATCAACTATATCTAAGCATAGCAAGATATAGCTTATATGAGCATTTAAGCATAAAATGGAGCTCGATCCTCCACGAGTCCTTCAATGTCTCAACTCTTAATCTAGGAGTAAGAACAACCAAATCTATGCAAAGAGTTAAGGCATTCAAGAAAACTCTACATAGGTGTACAACTGTACCCACATGCAAGGCAGGACGAACCTCCATACCTAAGCCTGAGTAAGGGTTGCCTCACGTCTCCAACCTTTTACTAGTTTGTCCAAGGATGCCCATGAATGGTACGGTGAGGGCCCGAGGTAATGGCTTCCCATCTACCCTGCGACTTGAGGTACCTGGTTAGTGATATCTCATCTACCCCACATCACCCCTTTGTGCCGAATCTACGTGAAAACTGGTCACCACTGGCTACTTAGCCTGCCGATCCTATTCTCGGTATGTGGTCTGTATGGGGGGTTACTCATACTCCCTATGATAGAGAAAAAAAACTCGACCTGCGGGGGTTTATGATGGCCCCGGGTTTTCCGTTAAGAAGAAGGATCTTCTCACACAGATCGAGAAAACCTCTGAACCCTCGCCCCCATCCTGAAGTAGGAGGTGCCGTCACCCTGTGAGAACCGGGCCGGAGCCTTCCACTGCGCTTTGGCACATGGGGACGGGCAAGGGGATTTTTTTAATCTCAGCCTGAAATTCGCTCCCACGGGGAGTCGAACCCAGGACCTGAGTGCCGCTGGGTCACCTAACCATTTGAGCTAGGCACCCTTTGGCATACTCCCTACGATAGAGATATAGTCCTTAACCATCCTAGTGAGCTACGTCATCCAAGATCTCACCCGTCTTGCCATGACACAACCCCTCGCCAGCCATCAAGTCAAATTCATCATATAACATAGATCAAGTTTAAGCTTATTGCTCAATTTAATGTTGATTAGTGGACAAGCAATCCCTATAACTCGCGAACGGTGAGAAACCCATCACCAATTAAATCTTCTCACCGTATCTAAGCAAACTAAGCATGTGTTACGTTTAAAATTGTAAAACAATCGGTGCTTCAAGGTAATTGAAATGAATAACAAGGGTGGACATTCAGTAGTGATAGTTTTGAATATTGCCCTTCTGTGGAGCTTCCAAAGGCATACTAGTATTGTGGAATTCTTCTCTTTTTCTTTGCTGAAGTTCTAGAAAATCTATCTTTCACAATTGTAATTCAGCTTAACCTCTACCAAAACCTGAACAAATGGACTTTGACTACGATATATAGGCCCACACATCACCGCCGCGAGCAATTTTTGTTTTCAAAATAGACAAATTGACCTGGATAGCCTTGGGATCTTCATGGGAGATTTTAATTTCTATCGATCTTTGGAGAATAGAAATAGAGCAGGAGGCAATTACCAAGACATACCGCTTTTAACAGCTCCATTAGTCACCTCGGCCTCATTGAACTTCCCCTCAAAGGTAGATCTTATACTTGGAGCAACAAGCAAGAGAATCCTCTTCTCCAAAGCAGCTTGACTATTTTTTTTCACAACCCGTGGTCCTTGCAAAGATCCTAATACCACTGTCCCGCCTGTGGCAAAACCAATTTTAGATCATACCCCATGTCAAGTCTAGATCAAGACTTCAATCCCCAAAGCACAACTTTTTTCGCTTTGAGAATTACTTGCCTCTAATTCCTGGTTTCCAAGAAGTTGTTTTGATAGCTTGGTTGCAACCTCAGTAGCCACCACCGAGTGCTACTTAGCTTATTTATACGAAATTCAAAAAGCTTAGAGCTAAAATCAAGTTATGGGACAAGTCCAAATCAAAGCTATCGGTGGTTATTGAGAATTGCAATATCATCATTGCTTTCATGGATAACCTTGAGGAGGTTAGAATATACATTCCAAAAAGAAATTTCAGAAATATCATCAAGGAACACCTACTCAAACTGCTTTCAAAGCTACAACAAATCTATTGGAGACAAAGGTACACTTGAAAAGCTAGGGAAGTTTGGAGATGAGAATACTAAGTTTTTCCATGCCAGGGCAACTTAGAGATACAGGACAAATTACATTGCTCAAATCACGCACAGATGATGATAGGATATATAGTCTCGACCATACCGCAAAGTTCTTGCAGAATTCAACGGGAGAATGGGAGTCACTCAAAGCCCACAAATGGTATTCAATATAAGTGCTCGATTTAGCCTCGAGGATTTGGATCCTTTGATCTTGCCTTTTGGAGATCGTGAATTGGAAAATATCATTAAAGAATTCCAATGGACAAAGCAAGATTTTATAAATTTAAGTCGAGCTTCTATCATCACAATGCCAGCCTCAAATGCATTAATAATTCTTATATCACTTTAGTCCCCAAGAAGCGTAATCCTGAGAAAGTTAGTGATTTCAGTGCCAATATCCCCGCTCAACTCAGCCATAAAATTTTTGATACTTGGCATCAAGTCAAAAAAAGTGATTCTTAGAGTTATACACATAAATCAATATGGATTTCTACAGGTAGATCTATACATGATTTTTTAACATGAGCCTTTGAGTATCTTCATCGGTGTCACCGCTCCAAAAGGAAAATTATTCTCCTAAAGTTGGACTTTGCTAAAGCTTTTGACACACGCTTGAGCATGAGGCCATCTTGGAAATCTTGGTAGCCATGGGTTTCCTAGGAAAATGGAATCTTTGGATCAAGGACATCCTCTCCTCGTGGACATCATCAGTCCTTCTAAATGGTGTCCTGCAAAGGATTTTGAATCCAATAGAGGAGTGAGGCAGGGTGATCCTCAATCTCCTCTCCCTTTCGTCCCCGCAGTAGATCATCTGCAGAGTATCATAAATAAGGCTTATCGATGGGTTTGCTTGGTCTGCCAATTCACCTGGAAGAGATGTACAAAATTTCCCAATTATTCAATATGCAGATGACACCCTTCTCTTCTTGCAAGCAGATGCTAGACAATTATTTTGTTTCAAGTCTCTTTTAAACTCTTTTGCTGCAGCAACAGGCCTATCAGTCAATTATAATAAGTCATGCCTAATCCCTCTCAATGTGCCAAGATACAAAATTCCTCACCTCACTCGGTATCTTAGGATGCTCCCTAGGGGAACTTCCTTTCACTTACACTGGTTTGCCTTAATTTGGGCACCAAAAAGCCTTTGATCAAGACTTGATATGCAGAGTAGCAAGAAGGATATCAGCAAGCTCTACTTTCCTAAATTATGCATGGGACTTCAGCTAGTTAATTCAGTCTTTTTCTCTCTTCCCACTTATTACATGTGTACATTGAAGCTGCTGAAAACAGAGATCAAGGTCATTGACAAATATAGAAAGGATTGTCTTTGGAGAGGCATTGGCATCAATAAAAAGGGGTATAACTTGGCAGCCTAGACTATGGTGACCGTGCCCAAGGATAAGGGAGGACTAGGAGTCAAAAATCTTTACCTTCAGAATGATGCTCTCCTAGGGAAATAATTGGCAAAAATTTTATAACAAAGTCGATGTGCCTTGGGTGCATCTGATCTAGTCGAGTTATTACACATCCAAAGTTCCTCACCTTGCTTCACCAAGGGGATCCTTCTGGTGGAAGGATGTGCTTAGTTTCAACAAAATTTTCAGAGGAGTTGCCACATGTACAGCAGGAGTTGGGAATACTGTCAGTCTGTGGGAGGACAATTTCATGGATCAAACTCTTGCTACTAGGTGCTCATGGGATCTAGTCATATTGTAACATAGAGATGCATATACATACACACGGTCAATTATGCAATTGTAAAAACAGACAAGATGCTTATTAGTTGTCTGGTGGACGAGCAATGTTCCAATAGCTTGGACCATTACTCGATGTCGCTCCGATATCACGTACCTGAATGTATGCACATGTATGAGGTGTCATTATCATGTAGGCAAGATATTATGTAAAAGAGAGAACATAGAAGAGATAGCATAAGATGAGAAGGGTTCAGTGTGTGGCTCAACTCCTATGTGAGTGCAAGATGTAACAAGTAAATATGATGAAATTTAATTTAATTCCACGGACGGTCCATGGTGACATCGGATGATTCACGAGTGCATTCCGAAGCTGGCAAGTTTATTTTGGGTTCTAGGTGATTTGACGAGATGTACCGGTGAATTGCCAGATGATCCATGGTGACGACGGAACGTTACTCAGAAAGATCCGTGGGTGCAATGACTTAGCCATTTGGTGGTTTGTGCTTGCAAATGATCTGTGGAATGATGGATGATCATTGGGTTAGGGGGTGCTTTCGGGTTCTCTGAAAGTGAATATTTAATTATAGTCAGACGATCCATGGATTGCACGGATGATCTATGGGAACACTACCCGTGGGGACTAAGTGTTGGCTATGATTTTGTGAAGTGTTTGCTCTGGCGGACGATCCGTGGTGACGAAAGATGATCCGTCAGAACATCGATAGAACCTATGTGCTCCATTGTTCATAGTGTTCATAGATGGATGAGCTTGATCTGGTGCTTAGCTAATGTGAAGAAGACGAAGAAGAAGATCAAGCCCTTGGGATTATTGTGGACCGCTTTCGACTTGGTCTTTGAGTTCTCATTTGGGTTCCCCTCCTTTGAATCCTCCTCTTGCCAGGGGGAGAGGGCTCCTCCCTCTTCAATCCCAAGCAAGAAGCAGTGCTATCTCTTCTCTCCAGATTATTGGTCATATTGGTCATCTCCTTTTTGTTGATCTCCTCCACTCCTTCCTCCTCCCTTGTTCCTCCTTGCTCTTGGTGTGGTAGAGAGAGAGAGAGGGTGAACTAGAGT
Source organism: Miscanthus lutarioriparius (assembly GCA_904845875.1). Classification (NCBI taxonomy): domain Eukaryota; kingdom Viridiplantae; phylum Streptophyta; class Magnoliopsida; order Poales; family Poaceae; genus Miscanthus; species Miscanthus lutarioriparius. The sequence goes on from CAJGYO010000015.1 coordinate 42,852,181, forward strand.
GAGAGAGTGTGTGGTGGAAGCTTTGCATGTGTATGAGATTGTGTTATTGTGTCCCTAGGGTGCTTAGGAGTACATCTAATTAAAGTCATATACTCATTGTGCAAAAAGTGGAAGATTCCTAGTGTTAGGCTACTATGTGAGACATAAAAGATATGCTTAAGTGCATAAATGCAACGAGATGATCACACAAATATTTTCTAGGTAGTACATTCTCAAAGAAGGCTAACAAAACTAGTCTCATGATTTTTGAAGACCTAGAGAAGGAGTTATATATATTTCACATACAATAATATATCCATTTTTTGTTAGAAAATAAAAATATATTTTTGGTGCCAAAATCATTTTTATATGATAAAGAATATTCAAAGTTACGCAACAAAACCTGTCTGACATTTTTTGGAGATAAAATGCATCTTTTACGAATTTTACAAGATCATGGGCTGCTGCTGTGCGATGGCAGAACGTTCCGGTGAATTGCCGGACGATCCACTAGGATCAATGGGTGTGCAAGGAGCATTTCGCTGGGATGAACGGCGGATCCGTGAAAACGACAGATGGTCTACAATCACGACGAACAACACGAGTGCAAAAATGTCGGGAGCGATTTCGGAGGCATCCAGATTCTGAATTGAGTGCAGTTTGCTTCTATGGTCTTCTAGTGATGTAGGAAACTCATTCTAAGTACTGAATTCATCATGCATCAAGTGTGGGGAGCTCGAGCAAATTAATGGTGGTGGTGGCCATGGATGGAGCAAGAGAACTCAATGGGGGGGGGGGCTTGATAGGGATGGGGAAAGTGAGGGAGAAGGGTTGGGGCTTGCTGACCATGCCTTGGGGATGCTTCATCTATAGCACTTTGGTCAGAGATGCATTGTAGAGGTATTGACCTTGTGGGCCTTCATGAGAGCTTGGGGGAAGAAGATGAAGCTTGGGGCTCTCCTCTTCCAACTCCAGCAAGGTGGTGGCGTGGTGGAGCTCATTTGGCGATGTCATGCAAACAAGAGGTGGGCGCCATCCTCCTCCTCCTCTTTCTTCTTCTTCCTCCTCGTCTTTTTCTTCTCCTCTTTTCTCTTCTCTGTTCTTTTCCATGTTCTTGTGCGTGTGTGAGGGTGAGTGAGAGAGAGGTGGTTAGGGCTGGTGGATGTGGTGTGGGTGTTGGGCTAGGGTGGGTCCCAAGGGGGTGAGGGAGTGACAGCACAACAACTGCATGTTATAGGTGTCGACGTGCTTTGGTGGATCGTACATTAGAGCGCCGGACCGTCCGCTCAAGCATGTGCAAGTTTTTGAAAATAGAAATTTTTATATGCAGATTACGCTCATGATGCTTGTGTAAAAAAGCTGGTACGATCGGGTCATGACAATAAATATATCGTCTAGCAATTAACAAAGCGGTTTGACAAAGATGAGAGAAATCTCTTATACACAACTATTTTTTTCCATCATATATGTATCGTCTATTATATATGATCGCCTATCATTCATTATTGGATGCTATTTATATTGCTCTAGATAATTTATGCAGTGCCTTACATGTTATATTGCCTATGATGGATATGAAAACCTCTTACAAACTTTTAATCACTGTACATGCCGATGAAGTCGTACAATCCCTCCCCTTCGATAGGAAAGCAGTTTCTATGGTTTATTAAACATGACTTACTAACTTGGTTATATTACTCCCTCCATTCTAAGTTATTATAAGATATTTTTGGCTTTTAAAATATATAATTTTTGTTACACACATGTATATAAACTCTAGATGCATAAATAAAATAATGTATCTAGGAACAGAGGGAGTAATACCGTAGGATGGATCCGACAATGACGAAAATGACGAAAATTCTGGAGTAATAACTGTAGCACCACATTATCAAATCATGGATTAATATGCTTAAAAATTTGCCCTCAAAGTAGTCACAATCTCATAATTAGTTATTTTTTAGTCTATATTTAATACCCCATACATATGTCCAAACATATGATATGATAGGGACTAAACTTTAGGGGGAGAAACTAAACAAAGCTAAGTTCATAGAGATGTAAGTCTTTTATGTTGAAAGACATATGCTTCTTGTTTTATTCTCCTATATGTTTGAAGCTAATTAGAATTTCCTGTGTTTCAAATTATTGTTCACAATAGTTTTGTCTTAAGCCATGGTTTTCTAACGTTGGTCAATTTTACATTATCATTAACATCGATAATATCACATTAGTTTCACTAAATTCTCCTTGAAATTTACCTTTAATGTTTATTTATTTATTGTATGTGTCATATTAAACTATTTCTCTATAAATGTTATTTAAGTTGGAGAAGTATAACTTAGAACAAAACTAAAGTAAACTATAATTTCAAACTGAGGGAATAGATACATAACTTTCTTTATAAAATCATATTGATTTACTTATTATCTATGCTTTTGCCAAGTCAGTATAGGAGTGTGTGTGAGATTGGTGTTGGCATTGCCCAAAATTCCCTTGTCCCAGCAACACCCACATCCTCACCCTTGTTTTCCTTCAACGCACTACTATAGTAGACAGACTAAAGTCGGTTCGTAACTCCCCACCGCAGCCGGATGTCGGCCTCGACACAGTAAGTGATCAAGGTGATACTCCAGATCATCACCGTTGGTTGACAACCGACTGTGATGGACCCTCAATACAGTCGCACGTCAGTCATACGATGGGTGCTGCCGATATTGACCGATCGACGAAAATCAAATTTGATCTCGCTAAGCTAGTGAAAATATTTGCTGGACGACCAACGACCTGCCCTGCTTGCTTGGCTGATAAGCATGGCTGAAAGTACTATTGACTGATTTGTTGTGAGAGAAAAATATTGTTCGTTAGTTGAAAAAAGTACGATTTATAAGCCAAGCGAACAGGACACTAGCTGCTGCATGCATGCATGGTTAAATCCAGTCTTTGTTGTTGTTTAATGCATGGTTAGTAGATAGGAAGTCGACGTTGGCTTACTTCAAGTCTGAGCACGCACTGCGTCGTCTCACCGACGACGTTGGGTAGGGAACCAGCGGCGGTCAGAGCAGACTACTGGAAGTCGAACAAGATACTGACTGACAACCCCCCATTGGACCCTCTCATAGTCTCATCCATGTGTATGCGTGTACCACGTTGTTAGCACAAAACGCACCTGATCAGTTCTAGTCTTTTCTAGAAAATATATAGAAGAGAACTTCCTGCCTCTGCGTATCCGTATACAACGAGTTTACATAGTTTTTCAGTGACATTACTGATGAATCAGGAGAACAAGAAATGCAGAAGTTATATTATTATATATGGATGACATAGTCTATATTTACATGTTCATCCATGAGAGGCGAAATTTTCTGCTCGCTAAGCAAATAGACTAGCTCCTTTGTTTTATCATCACGCTACAGCTACGTCCAAAACCACAGCCAGTACGTCCCTGAAAATAGCCTACTTAATATATGTATATTTGCAACTCTCAAAGATTAGATCACCACGACATCTCCAAATTACCAACATAATGCAGCAACCCCAACCAGAATATATTTCTTCTCTTTTATATCAAACTTTGATAACCAACTCCCTGACATGTGCTGGGATATAGAGCTGGCAAGGGTTATCCCAGCAGCTATATAGACAGTCCTACAAATTGCATTGGCATGATGACAATTAAAGAAGAGATGATTAGTGGTACAACACTTTTTTTATATCAAAGGCTAAGCCGGACTGTATAAGGGCACTCCCAATACAGACTCTGCCATAGTTTTTAGGGAAAATTGGTTGTGTAGCATCCAAAGATCGTGATCTTCGTAAAATACCACCAAAAGTTTGTGGCTCTGTAAAATACCACCGAAAAATTGGACCGTGAACCGAAAGTAGCATTCTGTTAAGATGAAGTCACGGAAGTGACGGAAGGCTCCGTCGCGCCCGTACGTGATGTTGTCGCGGATGCTCGCTGCGAATAGGAACGGCTCCTGCGGCACCCCCGCTACCACATGCCTTAGCGCCAGTAGGTTGTGCTTACGCACGTCCTTGCCTGATAGGAGCGCGCGCCAGGACGTGGCCTCGTACAACCGCTAGTAGGTTCCGGCGGCCAGAACCACGCGTCCTTGCTGAGTTGAAGAAGCACGCGTCCAGCAGCGGCTCGGAGCGCTAGGAGACGGCCGCTGCGGCGGAAGACAGGATCTGGTCGAGCGCGTGGCGATGCCGCTGACCAGGACGCACGCTATGTGCATGAATGCGCCGCGCCCGGAGCCGGTGCCGGGTGCGGTCGGGAGCCCGGTACGGCGGCGGGTCGTCAGGATGACGTAGCCGACGTAGACGAAGACAGAGTCGACGAGCAGCACGAGCGCGTGGAAGCGGCGCGAGACGAGGGCGCACCTGCCGAGTGCCTTGATGCCACCAATGCGGTTGAGGATGTCGAGCGGCACCGTGTCTTTGAGCCGCTCGAACTGGTCGGCGGCCTTGGACCCGCCGTAGGGGCCCTCCTCCACCTCCTCCTCCCGCCGCTCCGCCTCCATCCCATGCAGGCTACAGGCACACAAATCGGGATCGGGGAGAGGCACACAAATCGGGATCGGGGAGAGGCGTCGGCGCGGGGCAGAATGGGGCGGGGCGAGAGCCGGGACGGCAAGGACATGCGCAAGTACAACCTAAGAGCGCTGCAACACGTGGTGGTGGTGCCGCAGGAACCGTTCATATTCGCGGCGAGCATCACAAGAACATCCCGTACTGGCACGACGGAGGCTTTCAGTTCCATCACTTTATTTTAAAATAACGCTATTTTCAGTTCACGGTTCAATCTTTCGGTAGTATTTTATGAAGGCGCAAACTTTAGATGGTATTTTACGAAGATCGCGATCTTTCGATGCGACGCAACTAATTTCCTCTAGTTTTTGCGGCTATTAATTACATATCTATTTATTGATTTTTGCTGATGTACATGTGACATTGTATTTATGGAAAAAAGAGAGGGGAAACGACGTCTAAGATAGACTCCGAGTCTACGCTTCAACCGATGCCGAAGAAACCATCTCCGTGCGCGTTGTGGAAGACGTTGATCGTTTCCATGGATCCGGTGCGCCTTCCCCTTCCCTCCCCATCGCCGCCACCCTAGTTCCCGCGCGCCGCCGGCTCGGAGCCTCGCGCGGCCACCTCGGACGTGTCCAGCCCGCCGTGGCTGCCCCGTCCCGGCTCGCTGCGGCCGTGGAGCCCGGTTCCCACGCGCCCGCCCGCGGAGCCCCGCGCCGGCGAAGAAGCGCACGCAGGAGAGGAATAGGAGCGCCGCTGCCCTGTCCGGCCCGCCGTGGCTGCCCCGTACTGGCTCGTCGCCGCTGCGGAGCCGGTTCGACGGAGCTCGCGGCTGCGTCGGCCCCGGCTCGCGCACGGCCGTCCGTCGCCGCCGCCATCGGAAGTCGCGACCGCCCGGCGGAGCTCGCGGGGAACCTGCCCGACGGAGCTCGCGGCCGTGTCTGCCCCGGCTCACGCGCAGCTGTCCGTGCCGCCGCCTGTGGAGCTCGCGGCCCCCCGTCGCAGCTCTCGTGGAACCTCGGCCATAGCTGGCCGCGCCCGGGGCTCCGTCGCCACGCACCGCAGCGCCCGCGAGGTCGCGTTCCTGGCTTCCTGCGCGCGGCACAGGTGCCGCCATGGCTTCATGACTCCATCGGCGTTGCAGCTCGGCGAAGCCTCTCCTCAAGCTCGGCGTTGCAGGAGAGGGCGCGCTCCAGCTCAGCCACCGCCGCGCGGAGCTGATCTGCCGCGTCGCGTTCCACGGCCGCAACCACCGGGCACACGTGACGCATGGCGAGGGTGACACGCTTGTGCCTTCAGTCCTTCACGCCAGAATGCCACTGCCATGCTCAACACTTGTGCGGTTTAGGCGTCGAGCGATTGAGAGCCACAAGCAATCGACGAGCATTCTGCCTTGCGCCTTCTGCCCGTGGTGCACGAAACCCATGGAGCAGAGGATCCGGTGGATTGTTGTTCAGATTTTAATCTAGACCCAAAGGTTAAAAAGTTGCATCGTGAAGGATGATTTCTTGACACGGTTTGTGAGTGCCCTAAGGAAGCTTAAGTTTGAACCCCGATCCTGCACTGGGTTACCAGTTTACAAGCAAGCACCACGCTCCAACCAGAACAGCAAAAAACACATCCTAACTTATTTTCATAATAAACTTATTTATAGATACAAATGTTATTATTTTCTAAAAAACTAATCAAATTTAATAAAGTTTGACCAGCATAAATCGCATAATGACAATATGGGACCAGGGAGTACATGTCTACTCAGAAGCAAAATTTGTTCTCTGTTTTCTAACCACACGTGACGACCCAAGGAAATGCATGCAATCGAAACAAGCACTAGAGTTCATGGTAATCCTAGATCGTTCAGCTACCTACGTCCGTCATACCATGGGTACGGTGCTACTGATATTGACCGACGAAAATATGATCTCCAGCCAGTGAGAATATTTGCTGGACCGACGACCCTGCATGCACATGTGGGCTCGATCAGTCCTTGTTGGTTAATGGCCTGAGTAGTGAGCACTCTGCGTCTTCTCACCGATATTGGCTAGAAAGGGTTTGCGTGGCTGGGCCATAGCAGATTACTCGAAGAAGTCGAACAAGATACTGACTGACCTCCTGGTCAGCTTTGGACCCATCTCGTAGACTCATCCATGCATGCTTTCGTGTACCACAAAACGCACCTGGTCAGTTCTAGCTAGCTAGTAGCTACCTCATGCTTCTGGAGTAGTAGATCACTACATTTTTCTACCTTCGGTATAGCATAGCTACTATCCTAGATAAAAAAAATTCCTCTTGTTCTCGAAAAAAAACCTAGATAAAAAAACTAAGCTATAGCATAGCTACTAACTTAGATAAAAAAAAAATACTCCAATTTGCTGGAGCATATAACGTGTGCAGCTAGTTTACATGCAAAATATTAGCAAAGCATAGTTTCGAGTAAACACCAACGAGTAAATTTGTATTATTGTGCGTTGGACCCGGATGGTGTGCTAAAAGTCATAAGATTTATATTGGTTCGGGCAGAACGTCTCTACGTCCAGTTTGAGGCTCCTGCTCGTGTTATTAGCACTGAAAGGTTCGTAGTAGGGGTTACAAACGAGCGAGAGAGACATGTCTTAAGTCTCTGATGGAAAGGTTGAAAGGACATTAAGAGCTTGGTTGTTGCTCAGCTATGTGTTATGTGATACGTGGTGTGTCCTATTGATCGGTCCCTTTAGTGGGATGCCCTGCCTTCTCTTTTATAGATCAAGAGGAAGCACGGATTACAGATGGGAGAAAGAAGAAAAATCAGAGGCAAAGAAGGTCCTTCGAAGGTGCTGGCTCCTCCTTTTCCTCTAAGCGAGGCCTGCTGACACGACAGACGGTGTCAGGGATGGCTCCATGCTAGGCGTCTGTCCGCTGATGATGTCATGCTCTGGATTGATCAGCAAGTGGTCACGTCTCATCCCGCCCTGGCGGGCGGAGCGACGGACCAGGGTGTTGATCCACGACCCTACGGGGAGCGGACGACGCAGTGACCGCACGTCCGTGTGGCAGAACCTCCTAAATTATAGGGCCCACATGCACCTGTCACTGTCCGACGACCTCTGACAACTATGCATATGTTCCTGGTAACTTAAGAAGACTGTCGGATGTCCTCGGGGAACCCCGAATCATCCACGATTTCTGAGCAGGATCACATTACAGAGTCATTGCAGTATTACAACATTTATTCAAATATCTACACCAGAGTAAAACAGCGGAAGTCTTACAATAACATAGTTTACAAAACAGTAGTTTCAAACCTTACAACTAAGTTCGATAATAATTACAAAACATAGTAGTGGAGTGGCATTATAACATAATACAAACACACAAATAGATTGCCCTGCCCAAGGGCCACGCATTTACTTATCGTCATCGCATTGAACAACAATCATGCAGCACGGTCCAAAACAGACCTGCTCATGAGCCTCACCTGCAACAAGGGTCAACGAACCCTGAGTACAAAAGTACTCAACAAGACTTAACCGAAATAAAATTGATAGAACTCAGGAATGCAGGCTCAGGGATTCAAGGTATGGCTTTAGCAATAATCAAAGTTCTTTTGCGTAAAAGCTCTTTAACAAAATTCTTTATATCAACATTTAAAACTTCATAAAGATCATATACAAAGCTGACATGATCCGAATTGAGATCATGAAACTTCATATCCAACACCTTCACAAACCTTATTCGAGTTCCAGTTATTAAACTACGATGATGAACAGAGAAGTGAATCTCCATAACCGAGGAGCAACGACGATTCGAACCGATTAAACCCAGCTGGGAATTCCAGACCACACGACATATGTAGCTCCCCAACCTACATATATCAACCTACCCTCGGATCCTCTAAAACAAGAACGGGTCTGCGCCACCCGAGAATACAGTACTCCACCAATCCAGCCCATTGCCACGTGGGTACATGCTATTCCCGCCATCTCTCCACTCTCAGTGCGCGAGCAGCCATTCTCACAATAGAATAGCCAAGTTAAGGCTTACCGGAGTATATGGTTAGTACTACAAAGTCTCACCTCACGCAGTTCAACAACGGACGGGCCTCAATCGACATAGGCGAAAAGAACCCGCTCACAAGACCTCCATGTCTTGTGGCTCCCATACACCGAGTCCGTCCGGTCTAGATTTATTACTCCACATTCCCATATCACATGATAACATAAGTAACCAAAGATCCATTTAAAACTTACAAATGACCGGTAATCACCCGACTTTCATCGTTCTAAGCATAGCTAAGCACAACTAGGCATATATGAATTAAAACTGGTAACAAGGTAAATATGAAAAAACAAGGTTGGTAATGCACCAATTCGGTTTTCACTTAACTTCTAATCACTTAATGCAGTAAAGAAAAGCAAAAGCGAAATCAATTTGTAAATCACAAGGTAGGTTTAAATGCATCCGGGGCTTGCCTTCGTTGACGGAAAAGTTAGGTTCCGGAGTCGTTCCACAATTATCAAACCCGACCTCAACAGGCGGATTAACTTCCTCAACCACTTGATTAACTACCACGTGCTCACCTTAGTTCACTACACGTAGTAACAATGCCATGTTTAACATGATACGAAATATAAAACATGATGCTCGATGATGTATGCAAAAATTAACAACTTGAATACAACTTTCCTTCGCGGTATAGTTACAAGTCAAACTAACTAAACCTTTTTCGTAACACTTAATTCCATTGCCAAGAATCATTATCAACTAATGACCCAAGGTCATCACTCAATCCAAAATTCAATCAAAACCTAAATCATTAAAGGTTACTATTTGCTTTTATGAATTAATTATTTAATTAAAAATTATGAAATAAATCAACTTGTTTCAATTGAGCTCAAATTTTTTGTAAATGTTCATCACATGATAACTAAGTGGAAAAACAATTTTCATAATTTTTGGATAAATAAATAAGCCTAGAAAAATAATGGAAACTCATTTATTAATTAATTAAGCAATTTTTATCACATTCAAAAAGTACTGAAAATCAACATTTCATATTTTTCCTAAATAATATACATCACAGAGAGGTCACACAAACATTTTCATACTTTTGGGAGCTCTAAATAATTCTACACAAAAATAACAAAAACTCATACTATTCATCCATTTCTGAAAAAGGAAAAATTCATTTTGAAACCCACGGTCACTGACAAGGTGACCCCACCCGTCATCCCCTTCCTCCCGCTTTGACTACGGCAATGGCGGCGCTGACCGACGATTTCTCGCCGCCTGTGAGACCAACGGCGACGGCGAGAGTACCAACATGATCACAAAGACAAGTCGCATCGATTTGGGGCACAAGCTGGACTAATTACGGCGAGGTTCGAGCTTGACACCGGCCATGGCGGACACGGCGGCTCGGCGGCGCTACGCCGGTGAAACAAGGCCGGTAGAGCTTAAACAAAAGGCATGGGAAGGTTCAGCAGCTCACCCCAAACACGATTTAGCAAAGAGCAAGACCGGAGAAGCAACGGTGACGCGGGTCGACGCTCACAGCGGCCACAGCGGAGCAAGCTACGACGACGGCGGTGCTCCGGCGACTGTGATGGACAAAATGACCAAGCAACAAGGTATTAAGCACCACGGTATCAAGGCGAAGCTAGAGCTACGCTGAGCAAGAGCAAAGGCTCACCGGAGAGCGCTGGCCACAGTGACGCGCTTGCGACGGTGGTTCTGCCGGCCGCGAGGAAGAAAAGCGTCGAGCGGCGTTTCCCGGCGACGGCAAACGACCAGGGCTGGTTGGCTAGGTGCGCAAGGATTAGGCGAAGCTAGGACTGGCTTTGCCGAGACGATGGAGGCACTACGGCGACGACACGGGCTCGCCGGAGTTGAGCGGTGGCGACGGGAAAAGCAGAGAAGAAGAAATGAGAAGAACGGCGACGGCACAAGCTTTAAAGGGCGGCTAGGAAGCAAGCAGAAGCCACGCCGTGACCTTGCCCATGCCAGCGCAGAGCCGAACGTGGCCACGAGCGCGCCTGGAAGCCAGAAGAAGGTCGTCGGCAGTGTAGCTTAAGCGGCGAGCACTGTTCACCATATTTATAGAATTGCCATCCGATTTAAAACTCAAATTACTCCCAAATTTATGTAACAACTCAAAAATCTCCAAAAATAAAAGTTGTTCAAAATCAAAAGTTCTACAACTTTGCTTTTATAACCACCCCCTAATTCGGTCTACATTTTGAAATGCAAATTTGCATTCAAAAAGGGGACATTTAAAGAATTGCGCCTTTTCAAATTACTTCAAATTTTTCTAAACAACTTTGAAAACTCCAAAAACAAACTTTGTACCACTCGACAAGCTCTACACTTTTGCTTTAAGGCTCAACCCCAAAATGTACTTTGATTTTGAATTAGGTTTTTTCGGGGTAAAACAAATCGCTGGAAATTAGGGTTTTCGGAAATTCAAATCCAAACAAAACTTTGAACTTGATCCAAACCATACAAGGCAACACATATAATATAAATGTAAACTTGTTTTAGTGTATGCATATAAAAGTTTTCACTAAGGCCAAATGCTTTGCAATGCATATGATGACTTGGCAGGTTTTAGTATTTAAAACACTCGGGGTGTTACAGTCCGTCACTGTAGAGGATGCAAGTCTTCTCCTAGACCATAGTGGTTGTCGTATTCTCCCGTCAGAATCCACGCCCGAGGGCAAATGGCGGCGCCCACAACACTGTAAGACAAATGTCAGCGCGTACAATTCAGGAGTGACCCGGCGAGCGGTGTAGTCACGCTCTCGATCGCGCGGATGAATCAATGTTGATGGCCATTAGCTCCTCCTCTTCGGGTACCCTACTATTGGTCCCCGATAGTAGCCCCTGAGCCCCTGGGCGATTCGAGTAGAATTGCCTGAGGGATTTTTTGATTTGCCGGTGGGTGTAGCCCCCGAGCCTACATAGGAGTAGGATACTCCTTCGGAGGGTTTTTCGAACGAGAAAGTTTCGAGAGCCTCGGCCCTCTATCGTTGTCCATGGCGTGCCCTAAAGATGGCAATTTCTTGTTTGTTAAGGGTGGACCCTTTGCGGGTATGGTCCCGAGGTTTGATGGTTGTTTAGCCGAATAGCTCAATTGGGATCCTGGCATCCTGTTCGCGGAGATCCGGCTAGGGTCAGCCCGGCTGAGACTCGATCATGGGCCAAGACTCCCGTGAAGTTCGTGCGCCTAAGTTTTGGCTGCTCGTGGGCCCATCCTTTGTCGTAAGGGTGCCTTGGGATGGCCGTTGAAACCGTTGGTGGGCCAGCCCTCGAACTTCTGGTCCCAAGCAGGCCGGAGGAACATTTTTTGACATGTTTCCCTTTTGCTAGTAAAGAGTCCTAGTCTACCCAGGGAGGTGAAACGTCCGGCACACCTTCGGAGGGAAAGGATAGAGAGTGTGAGCGCATATCCCACGACATGATGTGGTGGCGAATCATGGCAGGCGCGGAGATCCAGGCGGATGGTTGCTTTCCTCGCATCCGTCGCCCCTATAAAACCAAAGGGTTCGCCCCCAGGGTTTCATACTTTGCCTCCTTGCCTTTGCATCTACAACCTCCGCCGCCAATCGCCTAAGCCTCCCGCATCCGCATTTTAGCCGTCGTCGAATTCGCATCCACCACTCCAATCCTCCAATGGAGCCGTGGTGCCGCTTCGATATCACCCTCCAGCGCTTGGAGGGCCTCGTTCACCGTAGTCTCCTTTGCGCGTGGACCGCCGCTGAGGAGTGGCAGCTGCCCGGCGATGAGGACGCGCCGTCGCCTTTCGATGGCTACATCATGTCCTTTGCTCACTTCCATGAGCGGGGATTCATCACCCCCGCCCACAAGTTTCTTCGGGGATTGCTGCACTACTACAAAGTAGAGCTGCAACATCTTAATCCCAACGGAATCTAGCACATTGCGGCATTCATCGCCCTATGTGAGGGGTTCCTGGGGATTAGTCCCCACTGCGACCTGTGGCGGTACTTCTTCACCATCACCCTCCTGAAGAAGCGGAAGAAGAAGCAGGAGCTAAACGTGCCGATGGGATGTGCTGACATTCAGCTTTGCAACAACTGCGTCAACGAGTATCCGTCGATGCGTCTGTCGACCTCCAACAAGGGGTGGCATTCGCATTGGTTCTACATCAAGAACGACGTAGCCGCCCCCTTACCAAAGTTCACCGGGCGCCTCATCGAAGAGGTCCCAGAATCGTGGAGGAGGTGGGGAGTCCTGGAGAAAGACAAGAAGAAAATCTAGGACCATCTCACCGCCGTCCGAATTTTGAAGGAGAGGGGCGTGAAGGGGTCGGGGATCATTGGCGCCTACCATGCGCAAAGGGTGGCACCGCTGATGAGGCACGCGCTTCCCCTGCACATGATGGCACCCGGGGCGTCACTCGATGGGACGGCGCTTGCCGAGGGAGCACTCTCCCCCTCCGAAGTGGTGCAGCGCATTAAGGAGGCGATGGAGCCTCCGTGGGACGATGCCGGTGCTGTCCTTGATTTTGTATATCCGGTGCCGGGGCATCCCCCAATGTGGCCAAAACTAGGGTACATTGTCTTCGTATGTTTTCTTTCCTTGTGCCTCCTTTTAACCAAACTCCCGACCTCTTATTGAGATAGGGGGACCAGCCAAAGAAACTCATCCTTACGGATCTTATGGCTCCGCTGCCAAAGGACCCCGCTGTGATGACGGCCAACCGCGCCATGGCCGAGCGGCAGCGGAAGGCGAAGGAGGATGAGAGGAGGAAGAAGAAGTAGAAGCTACATGCGCTGGAGCATGGGGAGGAAACTGATAGTGACGATGATGACAACGAGGAAGAAGAAGATGAGGTAGTTGCCGATACCAAGTGGAATGACCTGGAGAGCGAGGATACGCTGACCCTTCCTGTTCCATGCAAGGGAAGGTGCGGCCGTGAGGCCGGAGGAGGTGGGCCAGACCATCGGCCCTCCCTCTGAACCATTAGGGCTGGCTGATCTACCGCCGCGCCTGAGGTGCCAGCGGAGGGGAGCGGCCCCACCATCGTGCATTATGATTCTGTGGGGGCGAACAGATCTGCCGCCATGCCCGAGGTGCTAGCGGGGGCGGGCGGATCTGCCACCGCGCTCGAGGTGCTAGCGGGGGTGGGCGGATCTGCCACCGCGCCCAAGGTGCCGATGGTGGGGGATGGCTCTATCGCCGTGCCCCCAAGTGCAAGGGAGGCGAGCCCCTCGGCCCGGGAGTAGGGGGCGGGCACAAAATGGCCCCATCCCAAGGAGGCAGAGCAGGGACCTGGGGGTTTGTCCCCCAAACATATCCTTCACCCGACAACGCTGATGTAAGCCATTGACTCTTCTATTTTCTCTGTTTTTCTCTGTTTTTAGCGTGACTGACGCCCTCTATTTCTCGCAGCGTCCTGAGATGGGGTACTTCTTTGGCACTGGCGCCCAAGAAGAGCGTGGCCATTCAGGCGAGACGGTGGCTGTCGCCCGACGTCACTCTCGTCTTGGGCAGAATCAGAGCCGGTGTCATAGCCTCGTCGGCCGGTCAGGCATAGCCCGCGGTGGTGCCCGTGCCCTCGGCGGGTCAAGCTGATGCGGGGGCTATAGGAGCACCCTCGGAGGTCGCCGAGCAACCAGTGACGGAGGTGATTCCACTGCCAACGTCGGAGCAGACGGAGCTGCTGCTCGCGCTTATGGCGCCGATTGTGGTGGGCGCGACACTGCCGGTCGAGGCCCCACCGACGTAAGTGGAGGTGGCCGCGACCGTGGTAAGCTAGGTGTAGTCGGACATAGCTGTGGTGGTGCCAGAGGATGCGGCATGATCCATGCCACAGGTGGCCCAGGTGACGGCGCCCGACATGGGCTGGACAGAGGGGGACACGGTCAAAGGGTCCCTGGGTGTTGTGGTGGTGGTGGAGAGGACCAATGGAGGGGGGGGCGCAGCAAAGGATCGGCTCCTTGTAGGCCGATCTTGGAACCGCGGTAGCCCAAAGGCTAGAGGCCGAGAGCGTCTCTATAGGGCTGGCCATGGAGCTCACCGAGGCGTGGAGGGGCCTTTAGGTGGAGAGCGATGAGCACGATCTCCTGCGCGCTACCCTCGGGGTGGTCCTCGATGGCCTAGAGGTGGCACGGTTGGAGGGAACCAGCTCGCTTGCGGCCCATGCCGTAGATATCACGGTGCGGGTGTGCCAGCTCGAGAGGGAAGCTCTTCGCTCCGGGATCACCCAAGCCTTTGCCATCGCCCGCTCCCACTATGCTAACAGTATTGACTTGGAGACAATGAGCCTTGGCTTCACGCTTAGCTACGAAGCCTCCGAGCTGGATGAAATAGAGATGGCGGTGGCTCCTCTCGAGCGGGACCTGGCGGATAGAGTCAAAGGGGATAGTTAGTCAATTAGGTTGGGTGAATTCGGATGAACATCTTTGTACTCTGTGGACAATTGCCGATCCTTATGCATTATAAGAACAAATTTGTAAACTTCGTTATTTTGTTTTGTTGGATTGAATTTGTTTCCTTCCCTTTTTGTATGCGAAAAGAGAAGGCTCATGTATTCTGACCCTTCCATTCATTAAGACCATAGGGTCTGAGGTATATGGGGAGAACTTCGACCATGATGGTGAGCAAAGACACTGTAGCCACCGAGGCGTAGGTGTTTTGTAGTCCAGCCATACATGATCAATTATTTGTTTCCACAAACCTTGCCAATAGGCTTAGCATGAAGAAGAGGTCTGACGCAGCGACTGTTTCAGAAAAGGTATACTTATACCTTTATCAGCCCCCGACTGAGGTCCGACCCCTTGCCGCTGCTGGGGTCGGATGTCACTAAAAATCGAGGGGAGGACAACGAAACTTAGGAGAATGCATCTCTTGTATTTGCACGTACCCACGCCCTAGGATCTTAGCTATCATTCTGCGACTATGCGTTAGGTCTCCTTGCAAGTCCAACCTTCCTTGAGCCCCCACGCGTGGTGGGGATTCGGTCAAGGGTTGGCTCGTTTTCGTGACTGTCGCCCCGTCCATGGTTTCCGCAACAGGACAGGTTGAGTCAACATCATTTGCCTTGACAGCTCGGGTGACACGCTCGATGAGCTCGCTAACGGGCGTGTTCGAACAGAATTCAGTTCTATCACTTGTAACAGGGTTAGCAAAGCCCTCGGGGGGCATTCCGTTGCTCCTTAACCCACCTTCCAATTGATTCCCCTTCAATGGGGAGTCTATGGGCTCGGCTGGAGGTTTGGGTCGAACCTCGATCTCTAGATCTAGGATCGGGCAGCTCGAGCCCCCGAGCCCCTTGGGGTTCGATAGGGGTCGACCGTGTTTCATGCGTCACCTCGTCCTTAGTTTCTGCAACCGGAGGGGCTGGGCTAACGACACTTGCCTCGATGGCTCAAGTGTTGCGCTCAATGAGCTCGCTAACAGGCAAGTTCAAGTGGAATCCGGGTCCGTCATCCACTGATGGGGTCTGTAGAGCCCTCATGTGGCATTCCACTACTTCTTAACCCGCCTCCCGGCAGATGCCCGAGCCGTTCGATAGGCTTGGGTGGCCCGTTGGCCTCTCCTCGATGGAGATTCTGTGGGCTTGGCTCAAGGTTAGAATCGAACAAGAAAGGTTGAGATGTCCCTGTCCGCTTCTAAGCGGGGTTGGGCAATGCCGCTGGGGCTCATCTCAGTTTTTGTCCCCTAGCTCTATTTGACATGAGGCGGCCTCGAGCCCTTCATGGGCCAGCCTTCGAACCTCGGTTAGTTGCCGCTCATATCGAATGAGACGACTACCATTTCATGATGCGACGCGAAGCATTTGTGATGCTGCAATCGCATATGCGATGCTTGGATGTATGAGATAACTGTATGAATGATTATATAAAGAAATAGCGGGGGTCGGTAATGTTACCTTGATGGCACGATTGACGGGTTCTGGGAGTTCTTACCGGATATGTCCGTGCGGTGGTTCGGGTCCGATGTTCGTGATGGAACTGATGTAACCTGCATGAGCCTCCCACTCTTCCGTATCTATCATTCGACAACGACCCAAGCAATTTGATTGATTTGGGCGACCTGACAGCCTCTCCTTGATGGAGATTATGTAGGTAGGCCCCTCCAAGTCCTTCCCGAGAAGGTGGAGTTTAAGGTTTGGAGTGCAGAGATAAGGACTCTGATCGCGCTGGTGGACCAAAACACCATAGCCACTGGGGCATAGGGTCCTAGCGGTCGACCAGGTCTACTCAAAGTTTGCGCCCGCACACCGTGCCTCTTGTTTTTTAAACATAATGAGGGGCCGGGCAAAGAGAATGTCTAGTGAATAGACACCCTCGCCAGCCCCCGAGCAATTCCCGACCCCCTACCGTCACTAGGGTCGGAGGCTCGGTAATGGAATTAATACGTAAAGTAAGCAAGTGATGATGCATATCTTTTGGCATCGATGTTGAGCCGTCCGATCGACCTAGGCACCGATTTTACCTCGATGGTAAGAGTGATGGGTTCGGAAAGCCTCCCCTGATATGAGCGTGACCCTGCTTGCTCCTTATCCATTTCTCGTTAGTGGTCAAGCCGTACGATTGACTCACGTTACCTGTTGAGACAAGATTTCTCGACGGAAATACAGGATGAGAACATCCTGCACAAGAAATTAGTTAGGCGGATAAGCCAAGCATCGAATTTGTGTAGAAATGGATGAGCTCTTCATTATAGCGAACAACTTTTTAGCTCTTCTCCCTCTTTTCGTAAAGGAGGTTTAGTGCATTCTGACCCTTCCCATAGTTAAGGTCATAAAAGCTCAGAGTGCGGGTGAGCTAGCTCTGATTACGCTAGTGAGCAAAGGCGCCATAGCCGCTGGGGCATAGGTTTCTCACAGTCCGCCCAGTTTTACTCAGAGCTTGTTCCTAAAATCCTAGCTCCTAGGACTTAACGTAAAGTGGGCAGACATAGATAATTTTTGCTAGATAAATGTACTCATATCAGCCCCCGAGTGAGGCCTGACCCCTTGCTATTTGCTGGGATCATTTGTCACGAAGGATCGGGGAGTTTTTATAACGAAATTGATAAGTTAAAAGTGTGCATTTATTAGGGGTAAAAGCGACGTAGCTGCTTGATGTTCTAGGCATTGGTGAAGACCTCGCCATCAATGGTTTTCAGTTTGTAGGCACCTGGCCGGAGTACCTCCGCGACCATGTACGGTCCCTCCCATGGGGGGGGAGAGCTTGTGGCAGTCCTTGTTACTCTACATGAGGTGGAGGACCAGGTCCCCGACGTTGAAGGCTCGGCCCCGCACTCATCGGCTATGGTACCGTCGCAACACCTGTTGGTACTTGGCCGAGCAGAGGAGGGCGACATCATGAACTTTGTCCAGCTGGTCCATGGCGTCCTCATGGGATGCCTCAGCTCCCTATTCGTCATATGCTCTGATCCTTGGCACTCCATAGTAGAGGTCAGTTGGGAGGATGGCCTCGGAACCATAGTAGAGGTCGTATGCTTTGATCCCTGTTCGTCGTGTAGCTGGTGGCTCAACTAGGGGTTGTCCTCAGGCTCCAGAGTACCAAAGGAAGCTCGGCGACCCAGCGCGCGCTGAATTTGTTCAACTGGTTTAAGATCCTAGGCTTGAGGCCCTGAAGGACCATGTCATTTGCGTGCTCGACCTGCTCGTTCGTTTGGGGATGCATGACGGCGGCCCAATCGACTCGGATTGGTATTCATCACAGAATCGAAGGAACTTCTTTCTGGTGAATTGCGTGCTGTTGTCCATGATGATGGAGTTTGGGACTCCAAAGCGATGGACGATGTCGAAGAAGAACATCACGGCCTACTTGGATTTGATCACGGAGATCGGCCGAGCTTCTATCCACTTGGTAAACTTGTCTATGGTGACAAGCAAGTGGGTGTAGCCCCTAGGCGCCTTTTTGAGTGGTCCAACCAGATCGAGTCCCTAGACTATGAATGGCCAGGTGATGGGGATCGTCTGGAGCACTTGGGCTGGTAGGTGAGTCTGTCGAGCATAGTACTTGCACCCTTCGTAGGTGCATACGATTTGCTCAACGTCGGCTACCGTGGTAGGCCAGTAGAATCCCAGTCAGAACGCATTTCTGACTAGGGTTCTGGGCGCGGCATGGTGATCGCAGACCCCACTATGGATATCGCTCAGCAATCGCTTCCCCTGTTCGAAGGGGATGCAGCGCTGCAGGATCCTAGTGTGGCTTCGCTTGTAGAGTTTGCCCTCCACAAGAACAAAGGACTTGGCATGACATGCAAGCCATCGAGCCTCCATCCTATCCGTTGGTAGTGTGTCACAGAGGAGGTAGTCGAGGTAGAGTGCCCTCTTGTCGACTAGAGGGTCGGACTCCATCGCTGGGTCCTCTTTGAGCTCCATGACTTTAGGGATGGATGTAGCCGATGGTTGGTCTGCCCCTGGACCAGGAGTGGACAGTCTGTCATTGCATTGTTCTAACCCCTCGTAGTGAATCGAGGGCTGGTGCTGGTCACTGGCAAAGACACCCGTTGGCACCAGCTCTCGACTAGATACTGCTTTTGTAAGCGCATCGGCTGCCTCGTTGAGGCGCCTCGGGATGTGATTGAGTTCAAGGTTGTCAAACCTGTCCTCCAACCGGTGGACTTCTTGGCAGTACACAGTCATCTTGACATTGTGGCAGTTTGACTCCTTCATGACTTGGTCGACGACCAGCTGGGAATCCCCTCGAACGTCGAGGCGTCGAATGCTCAATTCAACGACAATGCGTCGGTCGTTGATGAACGCCTCGTATTCGGCTATGTTGTTGGAGGAGGGGAAATGGAGACGGACCATGTACCACATGCATACCCTGAGGGGTGACACGAAGACCAGCCCTACGCTGGCGCCCTTCTTTATCAGCGATCCATCAAAGTACATTGTCTAGTACTCTTGTTCGACGACCGCCGGTGGCATTTGGACCTCGGTCCATTCCATGATGAAATCAGCCAACACCTGGGACTTAATGGCCGTCTGGGAGGCATACGCAATGCCCTGACCCATCAGCTCGAGCACCCATTTTGCGGTTCTTCCTGTGGTGTCCTGGTTTTGGATGACCTCGCCGAGGGGGAAGGACATCACGACCGTCATTGGATGTCACTTGAAGTAGTGGCATAGCTTCCTCCTGGTGATGAGGATAGCATATAGAAGCTTCTGGATTTGGGGGTAACGGGTCTTTGAGTCAGATAGGACCTCACTGATGAAGTACACCGGGTGCTATACTTTGAGGGCATGCCCTCTTCTTCCTGCTCTACTACTAGGGTGGCGTTGACCACTTGTGTGGTGGCCACGATGTATAGCAGAAGGGGTTCTCCCTCATTGGGAGGAACCAAGATTAGAGCCTTTGTCAGGAGCTGTTTAACCATATCAAGTGCTTCCTGGGCCTCGGAAGTCCATTCAAAGTGATTGGCCTTCTTCAGAAGTTTATAAAGGGGGAGACCTCGTTCGCTGAGGCATGAGATGAAGCGGCTGAGCGCGGCGAGGCACCCCGTAACCCGTTGTACCCCCTTTATGTTCTAAATTGGGCCCATCCTCGTGATGGCTAAGATCTTCTCTAGGTTGGCTTCGATGCCCCGCTTGGAGACGATGAAACCAAGCAGCATGCCCCTCAGGACCCCAAAAACACACTTCTCGGGATTGAGTTTGATGTCGTTCGCTCAGAGTTTTGCAAAGGTCTACTCAAGATCGGCTATGAAGTGGTCAGCCCATTCGGATTTGACCATGATGTCATCAACATAGGCCTCAATGGTCCGCTCGATGAGGTTCCCAAAGCACTTGAGCATACAGTGCTGGTATGTAGCCCCAGCATTTTTAGACCGAATGGTATTGTGATGTAGTAGAACGATCTAAAGGGGGTGATGAAAGATGTCATGAGTTGGTCAGATTCTTTCATCGCAATTTGATGGTACCCGGAGTACGCATCAAGGAAGCAGAGGGTTTCACATCCCGAGGTAGAGTCAACTATCTGGTCTATGCGCGGTAAAGGAAATGGATCTTTTGGGCATGCTTTGTTGAGACCCATATAGTCAACACACATCCTTCATTTCCCACTCTTCTTTCATACAAGAACAGGATTGGTTAACCACTTTGGGTGGTACACTTCCTTGATGAATCCGGCCGCCAAAAGCTTTGCAATCTCCTCGCCGATGGTCCTATGTTTCTCCTCGTCGAAGCGACATAGGCGTTGTTTCACTAGATTGGAGCCTAGGTGGATCTTCAAGGTGTGCTCGGTGACTTCCCTCAGAATTCCTGGCATGTCCGAGGGTTTCCACATGAAGATGTATTTGTTGGCGCGGAGGAAGCCGACGAGCGCGCTTTCCTATTCAGAGGAAAGCATGGTACCAATGCGCATCATTTTGCCCTCGGTGCTCCCGGGGTCCACGAGGACCTCCTTGGAGCCCTCCACTGGTTCGAAGGACCCGGTCGACCGCTTGGGGTCAGGTGCTTCTTCGGCGACCTCCTTCCCGAGGGCCGCAAGCTCTACGGAGGCGACGATTGCTGCGGCATGATCACAACACTCAACCTCGCACTCGTAGGCGCGCTGAAAGGAGGTGCCGACGGTGATGATCCTACCTAGGCCTGACATCTTTAGTTTGAGGTAGGTGTAGTTGGGAACGGCCATGAACTTCGTGTAGCATGGTCACCCTAGGATGGCGTGGTAGGTTCCATGGAACCCAACCACTTCAAAGGTGAGGGTTTTCATCCTATAGTTGGACAGACCCCCGAAGGTGATGGGCAAATCGAGCTACCCGAGTGGCAAGGCCTACTTTCTAGGCACGACACTGTGGAATGGCGCTCCGGTTGGCCGAACACGCGCTCGGTCGATGCCCATGGCATCGAGCATCTCGGCGTACAGGATGTTGAGGCCGCTGCCTCCATCCATCAGTACCTTGGTGAGGCACTTTGTACCGATGATCGGGTCGACCATGAGCGGATATCTCCCTGGTTGTGGGACCCTCTCTAGATGGTCGGTTGGGTTGAAGGTTATGGTGGATTCTGACCATCGGAGGAAGGCGGGTGTTGCCAGTTTGGTCGCATAGACCTCGCGGCGTGTGATCTTCTGGCGGCGCTTGTAGTCGTAGGCCTCCGATCCTCCGAAAATCATGAGGCAGCCATCCGGTGTTGGAAATCCATCGTCATTCTCCTTGGCATTGTCCGCGGTGGGGTTAGGGTCCTTTCTGTGCTCCTCTTTGTTGGAGCCTTCGGACAAGAACCACCGCATGAGGCTGTAGTCCTTGTATAGATGCTTGACCGGGAAAGCATGGTTTGGGCATGGGCCCTCGAGTAGTTTTTCGAAATAGTTCGAAGTGCCCTCCATGGGCTTCCGACCACCTCTCCGGTCAGCGGCGGCCATGAGTGAGCCCTCACACTGTTGCTTCTTGTTCTTCTTTTTGGCGGGACGATTGGAGTGCCTTCGCCGGTGTCCTCATTTGGCCTTACCTTGCCATCGAGGCAATCGAAGACAGCTTTGATCACTTCCTCACTCAAGGTGTGGCTAGTGGTGATGTCCAGGAGTTCCTTGGTGGTTCGTGGGCCCTTATGTCCTAGCTTGTGAACTAGAGACTCTCAGGTGGTCCTAGACAGGAAAGCTCCTATAACGTCGGCGTTGGTGATGTTAGGGAGCTCATTGCATTATTGGGAAAAGCGCTAGATGTACGCATGGAGAGTTTCTCTGGCCTTCTACCGATAGTTCTTGAGGTCCCATGGGTTTCTAGGGCACTTGTATGTGCCCTAGAAGTTTCCCACGAAGATCTCCTTTAGGTCCGCCCAACTTTGGATTCTGTTGGGCGGAAGGTGTTCCAACCAGGTTCTTGCTGAATCGACCAAGAACAATGGAAGGTTGCGGATAATGAAGTCATCATTATCTACACCACTGGCTTGGCAAGCAAGCCGATAGTCTTCAAGCCATAGTCCAGGGTTTGTTTCCCTAGAGTACTTTGGGATATTAGTTAGTGTCGGTACCTTGGCGGGAAGGCAGTGTTGAGGATGTGTCGGCCGAAGGCTGAGGCCCCGGCAGAGCCAGGGCTAGGGCTTTGGTCCTCGGCATTGCATTGTAGCATCCGCCATGACAACGGTGATAGCCATGTCTGGCTCCCCTCTCGGGTCATGGTAGGCGCGTCTGCTGCGGGCATAGAGGGTGTTGCGCAGCGTCATGATTGCGGCCGAGACGTCTGGCGACCGAGACCGTGGTGTGCTGCCTACTTCCTTGTGGTTCCTTGTGCTTCTTGGAAGACCAAGACACAAGTGATCTACCAAGCAAATGGCACCCTCTGGATGTGCCTTTTCTATCAACTTTGCAACTGGCATAATCCGAATCGGAATAGCCAATTAATTCAAATCTAGCTCCTTTGGGATATCAAAGGCCAATGCTTGGTGTGTGCTTAAGGTACCTAAGGATTCTTTTAACGGCACTTAAATGAGCTTCCTTAGGATTAGCTTGAAATCTAGCACACATACACACACTAAATATGATGTCGGGCCTAGATGCGGTTAAATATAACAAACTACCAATCATAGAGCGGTAGAGAGTTTGATCAACCGTTTTACCTCCCTTATCTAGGTCGAGATGTCCATTAGATAGCATTGGTTTCTTGATTGGCTTACATTCATCCATTTTGAACCTCTTGATAAGATCATTTGTATATTTCTCTTGAGAGATGAAAATCCCTTCTCTCATTTGCTTGACGTGAAAACCAAGAAAGAATGTAAGCTCTCCAATCATAGACATCTCAAACTCCTTCGACATCAATTCACCAAACTCTTTGCAAGAATATTCATTTGATGACCCAAAGATGATATCATTAACATATACTTGACAAATGAAGATATATCCATCAAGCTTCTTGGTGAATAATGTGGTGTCGACCTTCCCAATGGTGAAGCCCTTCTCAATGAGGAAATCCCAAAGGCGCTCATACCAAGCTCTTGGGGCTTGCTTAAGCCCATATAGCGCCTTGGACAACCTATAAACATGATTAGGATATCTAGGGTTTTCAAACCCGGGAGGTTGATCAACATAGACTAGTTCATTTATAAAGCCATTTAAAAATGCACTTTTAACATCCATTTGATATAATTTCATTTCATGATGTGATGCATATGCTAGGAGGATACGAATGGCTTCAAGTCTTGCAACCGGTGCAAAGGTCTCTCCAATATCCAACCCTTTAACTTGAGAGAACCCCTTTGCTACTAGTCTTGCCTTGTTCCTCACAACAATGCCTTGGTCATCTTGCTTGTTGCGGAACACCCACTTTGTTCCAATGACTCTTGCACCTTGTGATCGCTCTTCAAGAGTCCAAACTTCATTGCGGGTGAAGTTATTTAACTCTTCATGCATGGCATTTATCCAATCCAGATCTTGAAGAGCTTCTTCTACCTTGGTAGGCTCAAAGCAAGAGACAAAAGAGTGATGTTCAATAAATGAAGCAAGTTTTTGTGAGCGAGTCATTACACCCTTTGATGGACTCCCTATGATGAGATCTTATGGATGAGTTTGTAGTAGAGGTGTATTTCTTCTATCAACCACTTGAGGGGGAGGTTGTAGAGCATCAACATCTTGTTCTTGTACCACCATTTGATCATGGGAGACACGAGTATCTTCATTTTCAACTCTTCCATCTTTATCACCATCTTGTGGCACTTTTGATGAAGAAGGTGGATTAATCACTTGTACATCATCTTCATCATCTTGAGGCTTGATGTCTCCAACCGGAATGTTCTTCATAGCCTCCCTCAATGGTTCATCACCTACATCATCAAGATTCTCATGTGCTCCTTTGGAGCTATTAGATTCATCAAATTCCACATCATATGTTTCTTCAACCAAGCCGGTGACATGATTAAATACTCTATATGCTTTGGACTTTAATGAGTAACCAACAAAAAAACCAATATCACAACATCTTTGAAACTTTCCTAGGTGTTTCCGCTTCTTGTAGATGTAGCATTTGCAACCAAATACCCTAAAGAAGGAGACGTCCGGTTTCTTCCCATTGAGCAACTCATAAGGTGTCTTGCCAAGAAACTTTTGAAGGAATAGGCGGTTGGATGCATAGCATGTGGTGTTGATAGCTTCCACCCATAGAGCTTCAAGGGTGTTGTACTCATCAAGCATTGTTCTTGCTAGTGTGATTAATGTCCAGTTCTTTCTCTCAACTACACCATTTTGTTGAGGAGTATATGTTGTGGAGACCTCATGCTTGATCCCAACTTCATCACAATAGGCTTCAATATTTGTGTTGTCAAACTCTTTCCCATTGTCACTTGTAATCTTCTTGAGCTTCACTTCAAACTCATTTTGTGCTCTCTCGGCAAACTTCTTGAAACATGATGCCACTTTGGATTTGTCATGAAGGAAGAATACCCATGTGTATCTAGAGTAGTCATCAACAATCATAAGACAATAAAGATTTCCTCCCAAACTCTTGTATGTTGTTGGTCCAAATAAGTCCATGTGAAGGAGCTCTAGCACTCTTGTGGTTGACATGAAAGCTTTTGTAGGATGAGTGTTTGCAACTTGCTTGCCGGCTTGACATGCACTACAAAGCTTCTCCTTCTCAAATTTCACATCCTTCAACCCTCTCACCAAGTCATTCTTCATAAGCTTCTTGAGTGAGCTCATCCCAACATGAGCAAGTCTTCTATGCCATAGACACCCAAGTATTGTTTTGGTGAATAGACATGTCTTCAAGTTAACATCTTCGGAGGTGAAATCTACTAGATATAGGTTGTTGTATCTAAATCCCTTGAATATCACTTGATCATCATCTTTCTTGGATGCAACCACTTCCTTCTCGGTAAATTGGCATTGAAAGCCAAGATCACACAATTGACCAACGGATAGCAAGTTGAAGCTCAATGAAGCAACATATAGCACATTTGAGATTAAATGATCATTTGATATTGCCACTTTGCCCAATCCTTTAACTTTGCCCTTTGAATTATCTCCAAATGTGATTCTTTCTTGTCCATCTACTTCTTCATCTAGTGAGGTGAACATACGAGGATCACCGGTCATATGTTGTGTGCAACCACTATCAATTACCCAATGACTTCCACCGGTCTTGTAGTTCACCTACACACAAGAGATCAAGCTTTAGGAACCCAAACTTGTTGAGGGCCCTTGACTTTCTCAACAAGTGACTTTGCAACCCAAATTTTCTTAGGCCTATTCTTATTGGGAGGTCCTAAGAACATAACTTTCATCTTTCCACTAGAGTCCTTTCTAAGCATGTAATGAGCATTGAAGGTAAAGGGTCTAGCATGCTTGGGCAAGGGTTGTGGTGGTGGAGTTTGACACTCATGGGCAAAGTGACCTTCTTGTCCACACTCAAAACATCTCTTTGGCTTTGGCTTTAACTTGTGTTGTTGTTGTTGAGCTTGAGCCTTCTCTTGATTTGCCAAATATCCAATTCCACTTCTATCCATCTTCATGACGGTGTTCATTAGTAGCTCACTTTGAAGATGCTTGCCTCTTGTGAACTTGCTCAATCCAATCTTGAGATGTTCTTTCTCCAACTTGAGCTTCTTGTTCTCTTTCTTCAGTGCATCATTATTTTTCTCTTCCTTGAGTTTCTTGTTCTCTTCTTTTAGCTTCTCATTCTCAAGAATCAAATCACCATCATGATCAAGAGTTTCTAGCACTATAGTGTTGGTGGTTTTAAGCTCTTCAAGATCTTTCTTGAGCTTTTCATTATCATGCTTGAGCATGACATACTCATCATAGTTGTCGGTTTCAACCACTTGCTTGCCTTTGCCACTGGATCCTTGCTCAATGCTCTCAACAATTAAATCATCACATGATGTAGCTATATCAATCTTAATAACATCGTTAGTAGCATCATGTGGCTCATTGGATAAAAATTCTTGAGCAATAACAAGATTATCATGATTGATCTTGAGAGTTGTATATTCTTCTTTTAACATATTATGGCTAGTGATGAGCTCATTGTGTATCCTCTCAAGTTTATCATGTTTTTGTTTAAGCTCTTTCTTAGAAGATTTGAGCTCCTTGAGTTTGGATGACATAGCATCATTTGCTTCTCTAAGCTCAACACTAGCCTTTCTGCTATGTCACATTTAGCTAAAAGAGAATCATTCTTAGCTTCTAGCTTGTCATTCTTAGCTCTAGTCTTTCTAATGATCTTAGTGTATTGATTTAGCAATTTAACAAGATCATCATATGAAGGTGATTCAAATTCATCATCATCATTATCACTATCACTATCACTATCATCATTGTTAGCATGATCATCACCACTACTATCATGATCATTTGATACCTTTCGTTCACCCTTGGCCATAAGGCATAGGTGTGTAGAGGATGATGGCGGTGGTGTTGGTGAAGATGATGAAGAGTTAATCACAATAGTGGCCACCTTCTCGTTGTCACTATCATCATCGGATGAGCAACTAGATGAACCAATGTCCATGAGCCAATCACCGACGATGTATGCCTTTCCATTCTTCTTCTTCTTGTGGAAGTCCTTCTTCTTGCCATCTTTCTTCTTGTATGGCTTGTTTTTCTTCTTCTCATCTTCATCTTCATTATTTGAGTCATGTTTCTTGCCCTTGTACTTATTCTTGTACTTGTCTTTCTTGGGCTTGGTGCATTGATGTGCTAGATGACCAAGTTCTCCACAATTGTAGCAATCCATCTCCGAGATTGGCTTCCTTCTTGTGCTAGTGAAGAACTTCTTTTTCTTGCCATCAAACTTGATGCCATTCTTGTTGAGCTTCTTTAGCATCTTGGCGGTTCTTCTCACCATGAGAGTAAGACTTGCATCATCAACTTCATCATCACTTGAGCTCTCATACTCAATTCTTGCTTTGCCCTTCTCTTGGCTAGCCTTAAATGCTAAGTCTTTGTCTTTATTCTTGTTAGAGGATGAGCTATCTTGTGGTGTGATGTGCATGTACATCTCATGAGCATTGATCTTTCCCAAGATTTGAGTCGGTGTAGCGGTGGAAAGATCACCTTGATGAAGCACGGTCACAATATGCCCATATTTATCAATGTGGAGGACACTCAAGATTTTTCTTACAACATCGGATGGTTGCATTTGAGTGAGTCCAAGCCCATTGACTTTCTCTACAAGAACATTCAAGCGTGAGTACATTTCATTAGCACTCGCTTTGGAAAGCATCTCAAAAGAATTAAGATTTTTCATTACGAGATGATAGCGTTCCTCACGCTCGCTCTTAGTTCCCTCATGGAGCGCACAAATGTCCGACCATAGTGTATGGGCATCCTTATGGTTCCTCACCCGGTTAAACACATCTTTGCAAAGGCCTCTAAATATGGTGTTTCTATCCTTTGCATTCCATTTCTCATAGTTCACTTCATCGCCTTGAAGGTGCGTGGGATCCCCAGGTTTTGGGAAACCTTGTGAGGCAGCTATAAGTATTCCAACATCTAGAGCTTCTAAATACTCCTCCATGCGGATTTTCTAATATGGAAAATCATCTCCCTCAAAGATAGGAGGAGGACCATCCCCATGAGACATCTTTCTCTAGATGGTTAAGTCTAATTTCATGAGCACGAGGCTCTGATACCAATTGAAAGGATCAAGATGCCCAAGATGGGGGTGAATTGGGCTAATTCTAAAATTCTTTGCAATAATCAAACCCTACACTTAGCCCACTTCACCCCTTGTGCCTAGAAAGTGATTCTATTGATCTACCACACAAAAGTTTAGCATCCTAAGTTCCAATCCTACTCTAGCATGGCAATTCTAAGTATGTAAAGACAAGAATTGAATTGCTCAAATGTAAATGCTTAAAGTAAAGAGAGAAGGAGGAATGCGGTGATGTTTTGCTGAGGTATTGGAGAGTCGCCACTCTCCACTAGTACTCGTTGGAGCACCCGCGCAAGGGTGTAGCTCCCCCTTGATCCGTGCAAGGATCAAGTGCTCTCTATGGGTTGATTCTTCGACACTCCGTTGCGGTGAATCACCCACAACCGCTCACAACTTGAGTTGGGTCATCCACAAGCTCCGCCGGATGATCACCAAGCTCCCAATCACCACCAAGCCGTCTAGGTGATGGCGATCACCAAGAGTAACAAGCATGAACTCTCACTTGACCACGACAAGCCTAATGAGAAGGGTGGATGCACACTTTGCTACTCTTGCTTTCACTAATGAGGCATCTCTCTTGGATTCTCAAATCTCAATCACCTCACTAGGACCTTGCTCTTCTTGGCACTCTCAAGGGTATTTCTCAGCTGTTGGAATGAGCAAAAGTGATCCCTTGAGTGAATAAAGGAAGTATTTATAACCCCTCATTCAAAACAAACTGTTATGTGCCTCTACGGGGAGACCGAACGCTCCGGTCTGTTCTCCCCAAAACCGAGCAGTTAAGTGATGACCGGACATTGACCAGTGTCCGGTTAGCACTGACCGGACACGTCCGATCATGAAAACTGCTCTCTAGAACCTTGCTGGAGTTGACCGGACTCTGGCGCCTAGCGTCCGGTCACTCACCTCTTAGCGTCCGGTCGCACCAGACGACTTCACCTTGATCAAATGAAATGACCGGACTCTGCGCCAGCATCCAGTCACACCGGAACCAGCGTTCGGTCAACATTTGACCCTCCATTCACTTCCAACTCGCAATCATATGTGAATGAAGTTTGCTCCAATTGATCTAAGGGCTATTTAGGAGCTACCTAGTGCTAGATTTGACAAGTGTGCACCACACCTAACCCACTAGACTCACCTAGGTCAAGCTACCCGTCCATACCGCCCTTAATAGTACGGCCAAAGGAAAGACAAAGTCCTAAACTACTCTAAGTGTCTCTTCAACACCAAACGACACTTAGAACTAGTACATCCTTAACCTTGTCGTCCATCCTTTGAAAACCAAAACGATTTCCATTGTAGGGGCATGACAACCATGATTGCCCAACCAATTGCCATTACCATGACCTAACTTAATTGCATCTGCAAAACACACGTTAGTCACAGTAATCTCGTATTGTCGTTAATCACTAAAACCCAACTAGGGGCCTAGATGCTTTCAAAGGGAAATTATTTTTTTAATATTGATGCATTTGCAAATATTGAGATTTGAAATTAAGAATGCATCAAATGTGTGATAACTACCGATTTACCTTCGACAAGGGCTCACCATTTTAAGTCCATTGAGTAGGACTTCTCCATTGATTTTAGCTTGCATTTGTGATATCCAATCCTGGAGATGAGGATATGGAGAATGCACTTTTTTTGTTTTCGCCATGCCATCTTGATCTTCATGTGGTTTGGCTTGGCTGGTGTGTGATCCATCTTTCTTTTGATCAAGGTTTATCCCTGTATAAGGTTAGTGGACAATACATACCTGAGGGATTTTACAAAGGTTTTGAAACAATAGTGGTTGATGTTATGAGCTAAAGGTTTTCCTCTATGCTAATGAAAAGTTGGTATTCATGTTTAGTTAGCAAAGAGAGCCCCTTTTTTCAGATTCAAAACCTTTGTTTATTCAAAGTTCACCAAATGAGTTTTGATTTATTTATCTCCGTTATGAATTCATCTCAAGGACTTACCCACATGAATTTCATAATATCCTGCGCAGGGTTAGTCCATGCATGCACCCAAAGTCTACACTTAGCAGTTTCAGTTCAAAAATCAAACTAGACTCCATGTCCAATTTGATTAAGGTAGGCTAATTAACCTAAACACCACGCTTAATTTTAAATAGCCTATGGAAGTATGGTCATTGCATCTAAACTTCAAACTGAGCACCATGCTTACTTTAAAAAATGTATGACCAATACCCAAACCAAAGCATACTAGTGTAGAGAAAGGAAGCATGAAAGGATAAACATGATATTTACTCAAACGAAGGTGAGAACTTTGAATGGCAAATCAGAGAACCATTGTTTTTTATATGCAAGCAATGCAAATGGGGTGGATGTATGCAATTAAACAAACATGCCATGGTTTTGGGAAAGAAAATTAGATGCGGTACATGGAGTGGTAAAAAGGAAATAAAAAGATGGGAAAGTTATATTTTTTTGGGTTGGTTCTTTCATACCTTGATCGATTCATCACCCACAATTTGTGATTGAATTGTGAGTGATGCAATGTAGTTGTACCATCACATATGGTGGTCTTGTTTTCTCTTGACGGTGATCGTCTCTTCATCTGCATATAATTAGTATGTATATACCTTTCTGGCAGGATGGAGGTGTTGATTGTTCATGAATGATTGGGCACCCTAGGCTCGTGATGATTCCTTTTCTTTTTTCTTGTGGAATTGTGCCAGAAGGTCGAACGGCTAGTGTTGCCCTGTTTATTCCACATTTAATAGGACAAGGATAATCCCACAAAAGCTAGAGATAAACTAGGTTAGCAGATATCAAGGTCAATATCGAAATCTTTACGCTAATTGCTTCCCCGGCAACGACGCCAGAAAGCTTGTTGGTATTTATTAACGCAAATAGAGAAATCCACAAGCGCAAGGATACCGTTGTAACTTTCACCTAGGAGTATTCTAGGGTATCGTATTTATCCTCAGGGAAGCAATGGTTAAAGAACTTCATAGTTGACCATCATGTATCCACTAACTTGTATACTCACTACACTAATGTAGGGGTAAATGATAACCTATGAGTTTTGTATAAGTGACACACACAGGAGAACTCCATGATAAGATAAAAGAGCAGACAGGCTAAGCTGGTGTTGACGGTAATTAACAACCATTATAAACCATCAATATAACATGCATAAGGGCATAAATATAATCACCAATAAAGGTTTAGGGGTTTAAACTAACAAATTCCATGAGTTTTGGTGAATCTGTATTTTTTGTAGGGTTTATTCAGAAAACCGTTAAGGTGGACCTACATGTCAGATTTAATTGCGCTTATCCACAGTGAAACGGACACCAGAAGGTTCCAGAAGACTCGAGAGGACTCCATGCCAAAGCGGAGGGCGAGAGGCTACCAAGTGGGGCCACCTGGCCCCTGGGGCCACCTGTCAGCCTCCGCATCATAATGTCGGTTCTTCACTGCCTCCTAGGTTGCATCTATGTCGTCATTTAAGTCAGTATGATCTAAGGGCTCACATTGGATGCTCCGGCCTATATATATCAGCCCCTGCCCCCCTGAAGGCATAAGTCATTTGAGAAGACAAAAACCCTAATCATCCTTAGAGCTCCACCATATTCTAGGGCATAGCTAGTTAGGCTAGGTCTAGAGGGAGGCAAGCAGGCTTTGCTTGGATTCCCGATCTTGTCAAGAGTGTGGTTCGGTATAACCTTTGTACCCCCTCTTTTTTGTTTCTCCATTACTTTTATATGCTAGTTACAATTGTTATGACAATATTAGAATTCATCTTATTCATGTTCTTTGTTATAATGTTCATCATCTACTTTGGTAATATGCTTAGTATAGCTAGTTTATCATTATATCCATGCATAAGTTCGTATAGCACTCGCTCCGCTACGCACGGGGTGAGTGGTCGACATTGTGTAAGTGTGGTGCTTATACATTGTATACCTGCGGATACACCCTATATTCTAGGTCATATGGTAGATTGCGGATGTGACACTCTCGTTGAGTCCTTTGTAGTCCACTCCCCGAATATAGGCGCACGTAGGGTCCGGTTATGAAAGAAGAGCAAGCTCTGTTCTCAATCTTCCTTAGTAATATCCCTCATGTGTAGATATGACGATGATCTTAGCAATGACTACTAGATATGATTGCACTAATCAATGTATGCTTTGACTTGTAATTTGAGATAGTTTTCCGGCCATCGGATCTTCATATATAACCTAAGCTCTAGTGGCTATCCCCGGTGGTCATAAGAGATTCCTAGTGACACCAAAAATAGCCCACCAGCAAGCTTTAAACAGCTAGTTTGTGTGATAGGGGGGCTTATAAATAGGGATGTTGTTAGCTCTTGGGCACTCTCTTGGCACTAGATCATCAATTTGCTATGGTTTTCTTGTCACTCTTGGTGGATCCCACCACCTAGATGGTTTGGAGCAGCGAGGAATTTGAGTACCGTGTTGGTGATTGTTCGATATGGCTTGAATCGATTAATTTGTGTGTGGTTTAGTGCTTACCCTGCGGGGATTGGAAAGGAACTCTAGTAGAATGCTCGAGGCTAGTTGGAGTGCTCTTTGTTGAGTTCATTCTTGCAGCACCGAAGTTGTACGAGGATCAAGGTTGAGAAGCATGTTAGTGCGCATTGACCTAGAGACTACGCCCCAATGAGGACATATGTTGCGATCAAGCAATCGAACCTCGTGGATAAAATGTGTCTCTCACTTGCCCTACGGTGGTCTGCAATCTAACACTTGTGCTTTGCATTCATTTAGTTACTTGCGTGTAGTTGGTTGCTTAGTTGTGTAGATCTCCAGTTGTAGGTGTAGTTTGGTTGGTTTAAGTAGTTAGTTTAGTTGCTTGACTAGTTTAGTTCAACTAGAGTAGTGCTAGACTCTTTGTGTGTTTGTGTGAATTAGTAGTAGTGCTAGCCTCTTGTGTGTTTGTGTGAATTAATAGTAGTGCTAGTCTTGCTACTAGACTTGTGTAGAAGGCTTGCACTAGGTGAATTACGCTAGGAAAAATAGTGGCTAGATATTAGGTTCTCCTTTTATACAAACCACTTTGCTCTAGTGATTGTGCTTTTTAAGAGAATTTTTAATAGGTTATTCACCCCAGTGTCAGGGACCCAATCTTGGGGTACCCAACGGACGGGACTAGTAAATCATGGCAGTGATACTTCCTAGGCCAGACGAGAACACTCTGCGTTTCTTGTCCGAACGACAGAAGATCGGTTCCGCCTCGCCCGACCCCCGAGGGCTTCCTCCCCCTCACCCGACGGCTAAAGTCCAAGACTCCGCCTCGCCCGACCCCCGAGGGATAGACTCCACCTCGCCCGAACCCCAAGGGAGGGCTCCACCTCCCGAACGACCAAGGGCTGGGCACCATCTCACCTGACAACTGCACCCCGCTCCTTTGTGATGATGGACACAGGGTAAGACAAGACATTCGGGTCAACCGCGACATCGAGGACCATGCCCTGCGCCACTGCGGGAAAGTA
Source organism: Miscanthus lutarioriparius (assembly GCA_904845875.1). Taxonomy (NCBI): domain Eukaryota; kingdom Viridiplantae; phylum Streptophyta; class Magnoliopsida; order Poales; family Poaceae; genus Miscanthus; species Miscanthus lutarioriparius. Next base: position 42,885,718 of record CAJGYO010000015.1, read on the forward strand.
CAGTCAGGGCACGATGGGACGGGCACTTTAGACCCTTCCAGGCATGGCAGGGGCTGAATAGTGTTGTGGGCATGTGCTTTTCACCCTATAGTGTTGTAGGCGCCGCCTCTAGCCCTCGAGTGAGGAACCGGACACCAACATATGACAACCACTACAGTCCAAGAGGGGACTCCCATCCTCTACAGTGACGAACGAGTGGTCACCGCACCATCCGCTCCCCACAGGGCCGTGGGATAACACCTCAGCCCAACACGCCGCCCACAGGGGCGGGACGGGACGTGACCACTTGCAGATCAAGTAAAGGCGCAACGTCATCAGCACACAGGCACCCGACGAACGTGCCAACCTCTGAGACCAGCTGGCCATGTCAGCAAGGCTGGCTTGGAGGAAAAGGAAGACCCAGTGCCTTCGGAAGGACTACATGGCCTCTGGTTTTTTCTCCTTTCTCCAACATGTAAACCCTGCTCCCCTTGGTCTATAAAAGGGAGGGCGGGACACCCCGCTAAAGGGGGGACCAACTGAGACATAGAGGAACTCATAGAGAGTTTGGTTCCACACACACACGATATATCACACACACAGCCAGGCCACCACCATGCCCTTGGCATCCTTTCGACCCTTCCATCAGAGACCTGGGACCAATCCCTCTCTCGATTGTTTGTACCCCCTACTACGGACCATTTTCGGTGCTAATAACACGGCGAAGAACAGATCGGGCGAGGGACATTCAGCCCGAACCAATATAAACCTTGTGTCCTTTAGCGCACCATCCGGGCCTAACGCGCATAAATATAAATTTACTAGCCGGTGTTTGTTCGAAACACCGGCGGTTGGTTGCGCTTAGGTAGGGACTTTATGCATTCTAAACCAGGCCACGGATGGCTAACCACGACATCAGCTGGCTCCTAGGCGCACACGTGCGCTTTGGGAACCTAAATTTCATCATCACGGTGGGAGGAGAGTTAGTACGGGCTCACGCTGCCATCCAATCTCTCCCCTCCATTGGCCTCGACGATAAGAGGCTTGGGCGCCAACTCGGCGCCTCCCTTGGGCTCAACAGGTCCGGGGAGGACCAGTCGCCATCTTTTTTCCAACGATAATGACTTGGTGTGGCCTTCTAGAGAAGGATTACTCTCTCCAGAACGCCACGTACGGAGTGCCCCGATAGCATTTCCATTCAGCCTCAGCAACGCCGCGGTGACCGTTGGCCACCTTGTGGCACAACACATGGTTTAGCCGCCTGCGGACAGCGAGTTCATGGGGGCGATTGAACACAACATGGAGTCTCTCCACAAACTCCTCACAGAGGAGCCGGGATCATCCTCTAGCTCTGACTCTAGCAGGGGGAGCCATCACCCTTCCCGGGAATGCTTCATGGCGGAAACCTCCGATGGGCACGTCGAAAGCGTCTCCGGGGAGGAGGCTACCCCGACAGGCAACCCTGACGGCAGGACCAGAGGGGAGGCAGTGGCCCCATCTCACGTAAGGATGGAGCAGCTGAGAGCCTGGAAGCTGGAGATTGATGAGGCCAGACAACACCTTGTTCGGGACTACAGGGAGGTCGATGAGGAAATCAAACACCACGGAGATGGTGGGCACGCACGCGCCACGGCCCGTAACGTACACTAGAGGATCGTCACCAACGATGGAGCCCTTCCTCATTTCGCCCGGGTGAGCCACAACATCGTCGCCACAACGGCCTTGCTCCATGGCCTCACAGAGGCCGCAACGCCCGAGGATCGCCGGGCCCTCCAAGAAATCTGCATGTTACTCGAGCGTGCGTCGGCACAGCAGGCGGAGAGCTCATTGTCTCGATGATGCGAGCTCGACACTAGTCAGCACACACCGTCAGTGCGCCCCGCCAAGGACGCATCGGTTCACCAGACACCACCGGGCGGTAGGCAGCACACCGTTGTTCTAGTGCATCAACGTCTCGGCCACAACCGCAATGCACGCAGCACCATTGACGCTCGCAGATGCGCCTACAACGACTCAAGAGAAGGAGCCAAATGCGGCTACCACCCTTGGCGCAGCGGACGCTACAACAGCGGCGAGGACCGGAGCATGAGCCCTGGCCAGCTGGGCCCTCAGGCCTTCGATCGGCACATCCTCAACGCTGCTTTCCTGCCAAGGTACCGACCGCCTACCAATATCCCTAAATATTCTAGGGAGACAAACCCTAGGCTTTGGCTCGAAGACTATCGGCTTGCCTATCAAGCTGGTGGCGCGAATGATGACGATTTCATTATTCGCAATCTCCCCGTATTCTTGGCCAATTCGGCATGAGCGTGGTTGGAGCACCTACCGTCCAACGCCATTTAGGGTTAGGCGGATCTGAGGGAAATCTTCATGGGGAACTTCTAGGGCACATACAAGCGCCCTGGGAACCCATGGGACCTCAAGAACTACCGCCAGAAGGTCGATGAAACCCTCCACGGGTACATCCGGCGCTTCTCCCGGTAGTGCAACGAGCTCCCTAACATCGCCGATGCCAACGTAATAGGAACCTTCCTATCTGGGACAACCTGCGAGTCTTTGGTTCATAAGCTAGGACGCAAGGGTCCACGGACCACCAAGGAACTCCTGGACATCACCACTAGCCACGCCTCAAGAGAAGAGGCGGTCAGAGCAATCTTCGACCGTTCTAACGGCAAGGCAAGGCAGGACGAGGGCGCCGGCAAAGGCCCCTCCAACCGCTCCGCCAAAAGGAAGAACAAAAAGCAGTGGCGTGAGGACTCGCTCGTGGCCACTGCCGACCGCAAGGGTGGCCGGAAGCCCACGGAGGGCACTCCGAACCACTTCGAAAAAATGCTCGAGGGGCCATGCCCAAACCATGCTTTCCTAGTCAAGCATCTATACAAAGATTGTGGCCTCATCCACAAATTCTTGTCCGGAGACTCCAACAAAGGGGAGCATGGGAAGGATCCGCCCCCCACTACAGACGATGCCGAGGAGAAAGACGACGCCTTCCCAACGCTGAATGGCGCCCTCATGATCTTCGGAGGATCAACGGCCTACGACTCCAAACGCCGCCAAAAGGTCGCGTGCCACGAGGTCTATACGACCGGACCGGCCACACCTGCCTTCCTCTGGTGGTCGGAATCTGCCATAACCTTCGACCGCACCGACCATCTAGATGCCGTCCCACACCCGGGAAGGTACCGCTTGTTGTCGATCGGATCGTCAGCTCGAAGCGACTCATTAAAGTACTGATGGACGGAGGCAGTGGACTCAACATCATGTATGCCAAGATGCTCAACGAGATGGGCGTCGACCAGACAAACCTCCACCCCATCCGAGCGCCTTTCCATGGAGTCGTGCCTAGCAAACAGGCCGTGCCACTGGGATAGATCGATCTGCCCGTCACCTTCGGGGATCAGTACAATTATACGAGAAGAAGCGTAGGACCATCGGCGAAGAGATAGCAAAACTATTGGCCGCCGGGTTCATCAAGGAAGTATACCACCCAGATTAGTTAGCTAATCCCGTTCTTGTGCGAAAAAGAGTGGGAAATGGAGGATGTGTGTCTATTATACATGTCTCAACAAGGCGTGCCCAAAGGATCCATTTCCTTTGCCACGCATAGACCAAATAATCGACTCTACCTCAGGGTGCGAAACCCTCTGCTTCCTTGACGCGTACTCCGGGTACCATCAAATCACGATGAAAGAGTCTGACCAGCTCGCGACGTCTTTCATCACCCCCTTCGGATCGTTCTGCTACGTCACAATGCCGTTCGGTCTAAAGAACGCTGGGGCTACATACCAGCGTTGTAAGCTCAAATGCTTCGGAGACCTCATCGGGCGAACTGTTGAGGCCCACGTCGACGACATCATAGTTAAATCCAAACAGGCCAACCACCTAGTTGCCGATCTTGAGCAGACCTTTGCAAAACTCCGAGCAAATGGCATCAAACTCAATCCCAAAAAATGTGTTTTCGGGGTCCTTAGGGGCATGCTGCTCGGCTTCATCGTCTCTGAGCGCGGCATTGAAGCCAACCCAGATAAAATCTCAGCCATCGCGAGGATGGGCCCAATCCAGAGCATAAAGGGGGTTCAGCAAATCACCGGATGCCTCGCCGCACTCAGTCAATTCATCTCGCGCCTCGGCGAATGAGATCTCCCCCTTTACCGACTTCTGAAGAAAGCCGACCGCTTCGAGTGGACGTCCGAGGTCCAGGAGGCACTTGACGAGGTCAAGCAGCTTCTGGAAGGGCCCCTAATCCTGGTTCCTCCAAGCGACGGTGAAACCCTCCTGCTATACATAGCGGCCACCACACAGGTGGTCAGTGCCGCCCTAGTAGTACAGCGGCAGGAAGAGGGACACGCCCTTAAGGTCCAACGTCCTGTGTACTTTGTCAGCGAGGTACTATCCGACTCCAAGACCCGTTACTCCCAAATCCAAAAGCTCCTATATGCCGTCCTCATCACCAAGAGGAAGCTACGCCATTACTTCGAGTCACACCCAGTGACCGTCGTGACGTCGTTCCCCCTCGACGAGGTCGTCCATAGCTAGGACGCCACAGGAAGAACCGCAAAGTGGGCACTCGAGCTGATGGATCAAGGCATCACATATGCCCCCCGAACGGCAATCAAATCCCAGGTGTTGGCTGACTTCATCGTGGAATGGACCGAGGTCCAGATGCCACCAGCGGTCGCCGATCACGAGTATTGGACAATGTACTTCGATGGGTCGCTGATGAAGAAGGGCGCCGGCACAGGGCTAGTCTTTATATCACCCCTTGGGGTCCGCATGAGGTACATGGTTCATCTCCATTTTCCCTCATCAAATAATGTGGCCGAATATGAGGCACTCATCAACGGCCTACGCATCGCCATCGAGTTGGGCATCCGACGCCTCGACATCCGGGGTGACTCCCAGCTGGTCATCAACCAAGTCATGAAGGAGTCAAGCTACCACGATGCCAAGATGGCTGCATACTACCAAGAAGTCCGACGGCTGGAGAACAAGTTCGACGGTCTCGAGCTCAATCACATCCCAAGGCGCCTCAACGAGGTGGCCGACGCGCTTGCAAAAGCAGCGTCCGGCCATGAGCCAGTGCCGACGGGTGTCTTCATCAGCGATCAACACAAGCCCTCGGTGTGCCACGAGGGGTCGAAACCGGCCGATGACGGCCTGTCTAACCCAGCCCCGAGGGCTGACCAACCGATGGCCCCGTACGACCTCGAGGTCATGGAACACGAAGAGGATCCAGCAATAGAGTCCGATCCTCTGGATGACTAGAGAACGCTCTACCTCGACTACCTCCTCCATGACACACTACCGGTGGACAAGACGGAAGCCCAACGGCTCGCACGTCGCGCCAAATCCTTTGTTCTTGTAGAAGGTGAGCTCTATAAACGAAGCCACACTGGAATCCTACAGCTCTGCATCCCTGTCGAACAGGGGAAGATTTTACTGAGTGACATCCATGGCGGGGTTTGCGGTCACCATGCCACACCTAGAACCTTGGTTGGGAACACGTTCCGACAGGGCTTCTACTGGCCCACTACTGTTGCCGACGCCGAGCAAATCGTATGCGCCTGTGAAGGGTGCCAGTACTATGCTCGGCAAACTCACCTCCCAGCCCAAGCACTCTAGATGATCCCCATCACATGAACCTTCATGGTCTGGGGGCTCGATCTGGTTGCACCTCTCAAGAAGGCGCCGGGGGCTACACCCATCTGCTTGTCACCATAGACAAGTTCACAAAATGGATCAAAGCTCGGCCGATCTCCATGATCAAATCCGAGCAAGCTGTGTTCTTCTTCTTCGACATCATCCATCGCTTCGGAGTACCGAACTCCATCATCACAGATAACGGCACACAGTTCATCGGAAAGAAATTCATTCGATTCTGTCATGAACAACACATCCGAATCGATTGGGCCGCTGTCGCACACCCCCGGACGAACGGGCAGGTCGAGCGTGCGAACGTCATGCTCCTACAGGGCCTCAAACCTAGAATCTTCAACCAGTTGAACAAGTTTGGCGCATGTTGGGTCGCCGAGCTCCTGGCCAGGCCACCGGCTACACACCTTTCTTCATGGTGTACGGTTCTGAGGCCGTCCTTCCAACAGATCTTGACTATGGAGCACCAGGAACCAGAGCATACGACGAACAAGGAGTCGAGGCATCCCATGAAGATGCCATGGACAAGCTAGACAAAGCCCGCGACATCGCTCTCCTCCATTCGGCCAAATACCAGCAGGCGCTACGTCGGTACCACAGCCGACGGGTGTGGGATCGGGCCTTCGTCGGGGACCTGGTTCTCCGCCTTGTGCAGAGCAACAAGGACCGCCACAAGCTCTCCCCACCCTGGGAAGGGACGTACATTGTCGCAGAAGTACTCTGGCCAGACGCCTACAAATTGAAAACCATCAACGGCAAGGTCTTCACCAATGCCTGGAACATCAAACAGCTATGTCGCTTTTACCCTTAAATAAATGCATACTTTTCCTTATCAGTTTTTGTCTTTACAAATCCCCGATCTTTAGTAACCTCCAACCCTAGCAAAATGTGAGGGGTCGGACCTCACTTGGGGGCTGATATAAATGATACAAGCACGTTTATCTTGCAAACACTTCCTATGTTACATATGCAAACATTCTCTAGGCTTCCCTCCTTTTCTCACGGCAAGTTCTAAGGGCTAGAATTTTGGGAACAAAGTCTGAGTATAACTGGTAGGATCAGGAAACCCACGCCCTAGCGGCTATGGCCTCCTTGCTCACCAGTAGAATCAGAGTCAAGCACCAAGCACTCCTAGATTTTACAACCTAAGCCATGGGAAGGGCTCTGAGGGCACCGAAACCTCTTCTACAAAGAGGGAAGCTAAAAAGATGTTTACCAGAACAAAAGATAAAAATTTGTTCTTTCTTTGCACAAATTGCCTCTTACAAAGTGATTTCATCACAAAAAGGACTAATGAACTCTTAAATTCAAAGGATTTGTTCACTGGGGCTCCCCACAAACTTATTCAATTATAGTCTCT